>CM016615.1:13214094-13737859 GCA_005393395.2 Gossypium australe | reverse complement strand
AAAGATTAGCTTTTAACCGAACCTACCTACATCCCAAATTCAAGGATTCATTTGTATGCAAATATTTCTTAACAAAAACGATTTAACCTGGATTAAGAATTTCATAAACATTGCCATTATGAACCAACATATATATTGAAACACAACATCGTACTTACTAAAAATTTAGCCATATTTGCATGGCTATTATATACATATACCTTAAGAGTTCATCAAACAAATACTAAATCTTTCCTATACATCCTTCGTTTAAAAACCAAATGAAAGAGTACCCAAAATGCAGATTGATAGTGTGAGTGACTTTCCGAACGATCCCGATGAGCTTGTAGCTTGCACCTAATCTATAAAACAGAGGAAACATTTCACACAATAAGCTTGCTAGCTTAGTAAGTCCTAATTTCATAAAAATAACATTTGAATTTCAGCAATTAAATTACTATAATCTAACTTGTGGACTTGTACTCATACTCATTTTCAAACTTAAATTTACATACTCATATTGACAAGTATGGATTCGTAGAAACGATATCTCTTCGCCCACATGCTTATGATCAAAATTTGTTTATAAACCAACCTTTCGAAACCCAAATTGTCATCTCATAATCATAGGTACATGCATTTATATACTTAAATGTCAATTACTATAACATGGCATCAATTACACAACCACTCATGTGGTCGAACATGCCTAGTCGTGTATCCTCATGTTAGAAGACCAAGATACCACAATCATATCATTCATCAGTAAGCTAAGAACACATATTAATACCATATTTATATGTATATATTCTACACTTATAACACATGCCATTTGTAATAATTACTGATTTTCCTTGTCTATTATAGTAAGAAATTCATTTCTACTTCATACTCACCTGAGCCGTTAACTCGATGAGTTTACTTTAATTCGCCGTGAACAAAATTTTCGGTTTCTATTTTGTAAAATACATCACCGGCATCAAGCCTGCTAGGCGTAAAAGCCTGAAAAGTAACACCGGCACAAGGCCTGCTAGGCGTAAAAGCCCGATAAATAACACCGGCACAAGGCCTGCTAGGCATAAAAGCCCGATAAATAACACCGGCACAAGGCCTGCTAGGCATAAAAGCCCGATAAATAACACCGGCACAAGGCCTGCTAGGCTCGAAGCCCGAATGTCAGAATAATTTCTTTTTTTTTTTTAAGCCTTTCACATTGCACTGTCACATAACGAACCATATGCATTTATTCACATTACATTAAATATATTTGAAAACAATCCAATCCATCATCATTTCATTCGGCCAACTCATGATTCAACACCAAACTTATACAAATTCTATCATTCATTAGACTTGTAAATAACTTTTAAACACAAGGTAGCTCAAGAACTTACTTATTCACTTTGCCTTAGCCAAAATAATTCACTTTAATGCTATTCATTTACATTTGGCTACATCATGAATTTATACTCTAAATTTTCACAATTCATCATTCATTAAGTTCATAATTAATTTATCGACGTATTTTAGCTAAAGGACTTACCTCGGTTGTCGATAGTCCGTGCGAATCGGCTATTCGAGAACCTTCGTCTTTCCCCGGTCTAATTCTGTCTTTCTTTGCTCTTGATCTAAAACACATTAGAATTTAGCTCATTTAATCTCATTTCATCTCAATTTAGTCTCAAAACACCCTAATGGGCAACTTACCATTTTGCCCCTAATATTTCCCATTTTTTACAATTTGGTCCAATTTACACAAAACACCAAATAAGCAAAATTTTCCAACTTTATAGCTTGGCCGAATATCCCTTATGGCCATATGTGTCCATGCATTTCGTTTATTTGACATTTAATCCTCACAAATTTATTCTTTTCAATTTAGCCCTATACTCAAAATTACCAAAAATCCCAATAAAAAACTTGTAAATCTTTAACATACATTTAATTTAAAATCATCAAACATCAAAACTATCCAAGCTTGTTAATGGCCGAATCCTACATACATAGTATTTTCAAAAATTTAGACATGGGTCGGGTAATATACGAAGCAACGATCTCAAAAACGTAAAATTTATCAAAAACTAAGCAAAATACCTACCCCAAATCAAGCTCTAAGTTGCCGAAACTTCAAGCTCCAACAATGGAGTTTTTCTCCTCAAAAATTCGGCCAAGAAGATGAACAATGTGATGTTCTCTTTCTTCCCACTCATTCTTATTATAATAATGTTGTATTTCACATATAATTTAACATTATTACTTAATATTCTAATATAACTTGGTAATAAACTAAATTAACATGTAATTTGGACTTATAAAAGCCCATTGCCGTCCCTCGGTTGTCGATAGTCCGTGCGAATCGGCTATTCGAGAACCTTCGTCTTTCCCCGGTCTAATTCTGTCTTTCTTTGCTCTTGATCTAAAACACATTAGAATTTAGCTCATTTAATCTCATTTCATCTCAATTTAGTCTCAAAACACCCTAATGGGCAATTTACCATTTTGCCCCTAATATTTCCCATTTTTACAATTTGGTCCAATTTACACAAAACACCAAATAAGCAAAATTTTCCAACTTTATAGCTTGGTCGAATATCCCCTATGGCCATATGTGTCCATGCATTTCGTTTATTTGACATTTTAATCCTTCACAAATTTATTCTTTTCACTAATCAAATTAGTTGGCGTGACACAGTTTGACAGCTTTAAAATTTTATGTCCTGAAACTTGTAGTCAAGTCTAGTAACGCCTCTTACTCAACTCCGGCGATGGTCTCGGTAAGGGGTGTTACAGGATTCTTCCTGAGGGTATCGTCGTGATCAACTGAGTTTTTCTTCAAGTTATTTCCCAATTCGTTCTTTTTGTCTTCGCATCTTTAGCTTAGCAGTCGTTAATTTAGATTAAAGAAACTTCACTTTATTTTATGCCAAATAATAAAAAGAAAGTTAGTATTAGTACTTTTAGTTCCTTTGGGTTCGACAATCCAGTCTTGCCTAAGCTATACTACTGTTCGATAGGTACACTTGCCTTTAATCGTTGTTAGAGTTAGTTTCCAAGTTCGATCTCATTCATTATAAATTTAAAACTCGACAGAGCGATCAATGATTCCTCAAAGAAAGCCAGAAGAAAACAATGCTTATACGTTCTGGAATCAATTGTAACAGAGATAATATATTTTTCAAATATATATATAAAACAAATAACATCCAGTAGAGTCAGAAGAATAGCCTCACATTAATTTTCACCAACAACTTTTATTCCAGGCATAATAGAGTAGAATCCCACAGAGAGAGATAAGAAATGCTGCTCATCAACCAACCAGATCAACAGTGCTCTCATCTAACATTATAAGCAGCTAGCATTCTCATACGATAAGAATTTTGTTAGAAAACGAACAATCAAATATATCTTTGAGGATAAATGAATATAAAATACCAAGGAGAGATCATCATAATCTATTCAATTACCAGTGTTCACTTAGTCATTTTTACGATTCAAATATCATTTCTCTGACTAATTCTATCATCACTAATCCTGTATTATTCCATTCACTAACGAAAATCAATCCGAAAGAAATTCCAGCAAATACATACTTTAGACATCATACCTGAATGAGTCGATTAGCCGAGATAACTTTTTCTTTATCCGTGACATTGTGAAATCCGAATGATCTTTAGAATAACCTGGCATCTTTTTAGAACTGTATTCACTTGCCAAACTATTCTTAACTCTGACCACATTTAGTCATTCCGCTACTAAACTCTTTAGTCTCTTCCTTGTGAGCTCATTCAACTTAAATCTCGCAAAATTTCATTATAAATTACCATATTGGAAAGGGGGTGAGGTCGTAAAGCCTCTTACTCGACTCTCATAAATACACACATATAACTTAGCATTCATCGTCAACATAATGCCTTCACAATCATAATTTACTTCAAGCTAATTAACATACATATTTATGTTACTCGGATTTTTTGATTATCTTTATTCAAACAAGTGTACTTAAAGATTAATTCCATAGATTTTAAGTAAGTTTACTTATCACATTCACTTAATCAAACAAATTAAGCACATAACATCATATGAATGCCAAATAAACATAGATGAGCTTATCACAATATAAACTTTCATTTCATTTCACATTTCAATATTTCAAGAATAATTCCCATTGAAATATTGTAATTTTGATGGATACTCGAGTAGTATACTCAAGGTATGCATGTCAATAATCCGTCAATTCATATTCAAAAGTGACCTTTTGGCACATATTCTTAGAGCACACTCTCGAGCCACATATGATATAACAGGATTGCCAGTCTAGGCTAAATCCTTTCTGTAACGTATGCTCTATAGGGTTTACTCTGGAATACCAGTCCGGGCTAATCCATTTCATAGCATATGCTCGAGAGGGCTTAATTAAGGATTACCCGTCTAGGCTAAATCCTTTTTGCAACATTTAAAACATTTTATCCGTTTTATAAAATCACCATAATCCATTGAAATACAACGTTCAACCGGAACAATGACATTTTATCCATATTTCTCAACTTAGGTTATTTTATTTTGTACATCATCACATACATATCATGAACTCTTATTCATACCTTTCCAAGTTTTGACTCATCACAAACACATTTTCAAATATCTTAGTATCACTTTCAGCATTTTTAAAAATAGCTCGGTTGGAAAGCATCTCTGCCTCAACAAAACAATTTCATCAGAGTCAGGAGATATCACACTATCAAATATATAATATGGCATGTATAGCTAGACTCGCATACGCTACGTTAGTTCGAGAATTGGCTAAATTGTAGCTCTGATACCACTAAATGTAACACCCCTTATCAGTATTCAACGCCGAAACAGGGTACGGGGCATTACCTGACTCACATCGCAAGCATTCACTGAATTCCGAGTCGTAAAATTTACGTCCAAATTAAAAAACATTCACATTCGAACATGAAGTCCCTATTACGAGCCTACGAGGCCCAAAACATGTATTGGAAGTGGTTCGGGACTAAACCGAGAACTTTAGAAATTTTTACAAAACTTACCCACCCGTGTGGTCTAAGGGACACGCCCAAATTACAAAACTTTAGAACATTGCTAGATGCAGGGCTACACGCCTGTGTGGTCTAAGGGACACGCCCGTGCTTCAAACTGTATTCGATTTAGGGGTGCTCTCTAACTTGTGCCACACAGCCGTGCCACACGCCCGTGTGCTAGGCCATGTAGCACACACGACTGAGACACACGCCCGTGTCTCTGCCAGTGTACTCAATTCTGGACATTCTATTTTACAAAATTAAGGTGTAGGAGACACACGGCTGGAACACATACCCATGGGGCAAACCGTTGTCACACACGGTCTAGACACACGCCCGTGTGTCTACCTGTGTGGACAAAAACAAGGCTATTTACCAAGCCACTTTGCCACCCGCACTTGCACACATCTACACAACATCACATGGAACAAGTTCAAGCATATAAATGCAACCAAACAACCACAAACAAGATAATACATGTCATTCTTATACCATCATTCATCATGCTTAAAATATCATACTTAACCTGTTAAAACATAATAATTTCACATTCACAAAGGGCATTAACATATGAAAAACTTATTATCACCATAAGCTATCAGTCATAACTATATATAAGATGAAACATTAACAATTACAAGCTAACACATACGGCCAAATTAATAATGACACACATAACAAATTGGCCTAGTCCCTAACATGTCGTAGACTTAAAATGCTTGAATTCATTTATACCCAAAATGATAGCTTGATAGTGTGATAGGATCTCCGGCGAACTCCGATTCGAGCTAGCTTAATAACCCTATAAGATATGGGAATAAGTCTGTGCGAAAATGATAAGCAACTCTTACAAATCTTTTATCAAGTTCAACAATTTAAACACAAGATAATACAAATTGCTATGAATCTCACAGTTATAATTTTTATTCAGTCATAATGTTTACTCTATCAACTTATAAGCATAATTAGCATATTTGGCATCAGCCTAACAACCATAATCTCTCCTTTGTAACATATTACAGCAATACAACAAATCATTTCAAACCTCATAGTAAACATGCACATTAATTATGTGTCCTCATGTTTCCGAGCATATGTCTTATATCTTTCAATTGCCTAAACTCTTATCTTCCCTTACATCCATAACCATTTTAATATGCAATTACGCCAATCTTTCCTTTTCTCATATCCGATAAATCACAATTTGTGTGAATAAAACAGCTATCTCATAACTCAATTTAGCCCGAAGGCCAATCACAAAATCGTCAATCGAATTTACCATGTATTTTATAAATCACAAGTATAGACCAATAATCACAAGGTTTTCATTAAATCATTCCCGTGGAAAATCATGAGCTCACAATTTCATGAGGTCAGTGCTTATAAACTTTACATACATACCTGTACCAATTCGTAATACTTACATACTCTTTCTCTTCTTTGACATACCCGTTGACTTTTCTGTTGAACCATTTGGAATACTAAAGGACTCGGGAATCTCGTACATACAGTACCGTACCAATGCCATATCCCAGATATGGTCTTACATGAAATCTCGTATCGATGTCAATAGCCCAGCTATGGTCTTACACGAAGTCTCATATCGATGTCATATCCCAGATATGGTCTTACACGTAATCACAGTAACCCTAATGCATGACATTTGTATCCTATCTATTCCTAATGTTCAACCAGAACTTTCACTGTATCGAATCTCTGTCGATCATTTCCGTAGTATCGTACTCAGTAACATTCACATTTCATTTCAATAATATAGAATTTACCACAATTATATCAATTAAGAATTTATACACATATAATTAATGCTTATTAAACAACAAACTTACCTCAGCATAGAAACGGCAAAATGACCTAACCGTCAATACTTGTTTTCCCCCGTTCTAATCCTGAATCTTGTTTTCTTGATCTATAACATCACATTTAACTTATTTAATCATCACATTATTCATTTCAGTCCAAAATTCACATTATGGCAAAAATTATAGTTTTGCCCCTAAACTTTTGACATTTTACAATTAGTCCCAAGGCTCGTAAAATGATTTTCATTCAATTTCTTCAAAAATCAAGCCTAGCTGAACCATTTTCATACTTATAATAGCCCATAATTTTCATTTATTCACATTTTTACACCATATTTTATAACTTTTACAAATAGGTCCTTTTTGATATTTTTACCGAAAATCACTTAGCAAAAGTCGTTTAACAATCAAAAAACATGCATTTTCCACCATCTAACATCAAAATACATACATGTTCAAACGGGTAAAATTTTAGACTTTGACAACTATTCAAATTAGTGGTAGAAATAGATAGATCGAGCTACATCGACTTTAAAAATGTAAAGAGCATTGAAAACGAGGCAAGAACGGACTTACAATCAAGCTTGGAAGTGGCCAAACCCTACCTATAGCTTTCCCCTGGTGAATTTAGGCCATGAGGAAGAAGATGGACAAATTTTTTGTTTTGGCTTTTTAATTCAGTTTAATTACCAAATTACTAAAATACCCTTAATGAAAACTTTAGAAACATACCTAGCCATGTCCATATTTGTCCACCAACTTAACCAATGGTCTAATTACCATTTAAGGACCTCCATACTAAAATCTCATAGCAATTAGACATCTTTAACATAGAGAATTCAAGTTTTGCATTTTTTTCAATTTTGTCCTTTTAACTAAATTGAGTGCCCAAACGTCAAATCTTTCGAACGAAATTTCATGAAATCGTTACATAAGACTGTAGACCATAAAAATATAATAAAGATGAATTTTTCTTCGTCAGATTTGTTTGTCCCGAAACCACTGTTCCGACTAGGCTCAAAGTCAGGCTGTTACATCTCTACCTCTAAATCCCAAAATTTTCCATTTTCTTCATAAGACAAGTTATTTTTTCCTATTTTTAACTTTCACTTGTACCTTTTGCAGTGAAATATATTTGGTAGTTTGAGGGCATAGGCATAATTTTTGAACCTTAGTAAAATTATAATGTTATTTTTTTTCTTTCAATATTTTGTAGGGTACATTTGTAGTGATATACTATGCTATTAAATTACATTGGAGGAAGATTTTGTCTAGGAGGTTGAGTTTTAAGCGGGACCGTCTATGACTCATCTAATCTTTCTTGGGAATCAAACCTAGTGCGGTTTTTGAGTACAATAAATTACTCTCTTTACCCTATTTGTACAACAAGTGGTATCTGTAACACCCTGGTTTTAGGGGTTGGATTTCTGGTGCTTAGCTCGGGTGTTGGCACACTTCAGTGTGTGTTTGGGTAAGTTTTAGGGGTCCTGAGAACCCTAGGTGGTGGTAGGTTGCCTTAGAAAATTTTTAGTTTTAGGGGCTAAAAAGGGGAGCTTGGATAGAGGGGGCCTTAAGAGAATTTTGGTGGAAATATGGCACAAAGATAGCTTGGCAAAGTGGTAGGAAGGCGCCACTTTAGAGTTGGAAGGTGACGCCATTTGCAGGAAGGGTCTCATGTTCGATTCGCGGAAGCAGCAGATGGGCATTGTTTTTGCGTCATCTTGGTGGGGTGGATGGACGGTTTGAAAGGCTTAAAAGGTGGAGAAGACTTGGTCATCTTTTTTTTTTTGCTTTGGCTAGTTAGGTTTGACTTTTTCAAAGCTTTTTGAATGGGTGGAAGGGAGGTATTTTAGGAGAATTTTGAGGATTATTTTTGGGGGGTTGGAGCTTGGCCTTTTAGTATAAATAGGGGGAAGTGCTCATTATTCATTCACCATTTGCCTTCTCTCCCTTGCCGAATTTTGTTCCCCATTTCCTTGGTTGCCGAAACCTTTTTCTCCAAAGCTTGTTTTCTTCTTCTCTCACATTTTTTTCCAAGTGGCCGAACCCTTCACTCCCTATTTCCTTCCTTTTCACTTCAAAACCGAAAGTACACCCACACCTTTCTTTCTCCTCTCTTTGGCTGAAACCACTGTTCTCTACCCCTTGATTTAATAGCCGAATCTACATCCATCACCCCTTTGCCGAATTTCTTTCTCTCAACTTGATAGCACTTGGGCCGAATGTTAGCTTAGATCTCTTCGGGTTCCGTGGCTGAGATACTCTGAGGTTTTAGTGGTTAGCCAAGCCTCCATTTGTAGCAATCGGTTTGATCAAGTGGAGGTAAGGTTATTTTTTAAGATTAAGTACTTAAGTGGTGTTTTGGGGGTTAACCTGTTTACCTGATTAAGCTTTTTGATGGAGGCCACAACCAGTCAGAGTGGGCAAGGGAAGGTCTCTATTCCGAAGTTCAAGAAAAGAGCGGTTTCAGCAGTTCGGGATTGGCCACCGGGGTGTGGGCCAGCGGCAGGAGATAGCTATAGGCAGATAGCGGTAGTTTCGCTAGTTGATAGCGTCGGGATCGAGGGTTTAGAGCTCCAGGTTATAAGGTGTGTAGTTAAACCATTGTTTCCGGGATTTGAGTATATCTGCTTATGTTGTATGATGCTAATAAGTGCAGTTAAATGTGAAAATGGTACCCTTAAGGGGTATGAAGATGATCAGGTTAGTAGCAAAGTTTGTAAATATGATCACTGATTTTATTATGTGAGTATGCCTATGATTGTGTTTAATATGTACATGCACCACCTTATCATCATTTTATGTTACATGTGCATGGGCGGGTTATGAAAAGAAGGTACAGGTGTACTTCGAGTACGTGGTTGATGTCAGCTTTGTGCTACATCGTGGATTGGCGCTGACTGAGGTCGCGTTGTGGATCTTTGCGATTTAGTTCGCGTGGTTACCTTGATTGATATCGGCTTATGCCATATCGTGGCTTGATGGATTGCTATGTGCTCCATCGTGGTTTGATGTTAGCTATACGCTACATCGTGGATGGCATTGGTTGCCTTTTTGGAGGGAAAAGGAGAGGGTGACTCGATAGTCCCCTGGTGTGTGGTAGGCTGGATAAGGGGTGTGTAGCGGATGGACCCTAGGTTTGGGTGGGTTTCATGATTGCATTATTCCGTTTATGAATAATATGAAAATGGGCCAAGCCCAATGAATAGGTATGTTTTGGGAACATCGTGGACATGGGCCAAACCCAGTGATCAGTGGGACTAATGTGAAAAGGGCCTAGCCCAGTAATTGTTATAATTTGAAGGTGGGCCAAGCCCAGATTGTGGTAATGTCTAATAATTATACTTGCATGTTGCATTTGATAATTGGGATGTTATGTGGTTAGCATGTGGGTGGATTTCGATGGTTTGGTTACACTGAGTCTGTATGACTCACCCAACTTTTTAAGCATCGCAGGTGACACGTCGATCGGACCGGGTTGGAGAGGACACATGGTGGCCCATGCAGAAGAAGAAGAGATTAAACGTTTTAGGCTTACTTTAAGTATTTGGTTTTAAATAGAATATGTAATAAAGGCCTTTTGACTCTTATTTATTTGTTATTATTTTATTAGTATTTATTATGGTTTGAAGAATTTGAAACACTATGTGAAGATGATTATATTTTTCCAACCTACTTATTCAATTTGGCTTGTATATATTAATCTTTAGAATGAGTATATTTTAATAACAAAGTTTTACTCATAAGTTTAATAAACATGGATTTTTCAAAAGTTAGCAAGTTTTACTAAATTTTTCTAAGTTAAATAGATTTTCCACCGTCTTTTCCGCACTAACATAACCAGATTCGGTCGTAGTGAATGGGCCGGGTTTGGGGATGTTACAGTTTGGTATCAGAGCCAAGTTCAAAACTCAGCTTTGAGGGTTTTGGGGCCCGAAACAGTTTTCAAAATGGACTTTTTGAAAAAAATGGGCTTTTATAAAAAGGTTTTCAGGATATTTTGGCATGGCACCTGTACCTCCGACCCGAAGTCCACCAGGTAAGTACTTCGAACTTTGGAAGTGATTTGTTATTATGAATTGTTATGGGCTTAGTTGGGCTCGTAGTTTAGAATATTAAGGCTATTGGACCCTAGGATTAGTCTACTCAAACACTTGCATAAAACTTAAAGCTCTTAAACAAACCTGTGAAGTAAGTCGCCCGAGTTAAGGTGTGGTAACCACTGTACGCATGTCTAGGAGTGACATTCAGTAAGAGCTTGGTATTTAAGCAGTCCTAGCGACTCACCTCCTCTTTACTCGAATCATACCTGGTGCGTAGCTACGGTTCACCTTAACCAAGAGGATTTGTTCACAGGCTGAACTAATTATTAAAACCCGAAAGGGAATTAGCCTTGCTGTTTCCTAAATTCCCTGTTTTTAAATTTTCAAATTTACCCCTCTGGTTTGTGAAACCTTAAATCTGATTTTGAAGGACGTTTTTCTTTCGATTTACAAAATTACCAAAATGCCCTTAGTGGCAAAATTACCAAAATGCCCCTGTATTGCAAAATTACTGTACTACCCTCAAATTTTGATAAAATGCTCTTTACCTTGCAAAATACTAAAATCCGAGTTTCAAAATATTAGGATACTCTGACTTGTGGAAATTTACGAAAATACCCCTGGTTGACAAAATTACCGAAATGCCCTTGGTTTCTAAATTTTCAAATTTCTCTCAACTTCTACTGAAATATTCCTACTTTACTAAATATCAGAAAATTCTATTTTGTAAAATGTGGTGATATCTCGATTTTGAGAATTTACGAAAATGCCCATGATTTCCAAAATTACGAAAATGACCCTACTTTCTGAATTTTTGCAACACACTTCGTTTGAGAAACAAAATTTTCAAGATGACTCTTGAGATTTGCAAATTTTGAAAAATCTCTAAGTTGGAAAACTATTTTCAAAATTGACCCTGAGTTATTACCGAAATATCTCTTTAGGAAAAACGACGAAATTACCCCTGGGTAGGAAAAGGAAACTTGATTGCTCGAAAGAACTACTCTCGGAACCTTCATTGCATAAAATTGCTCATGGATAAAACAGTGAACAATAATTTCTAATCCATAAAACTTTCTAAACAGATTAAATCGAAGCGCTAGAGATGAGTTCTAGGGGACGCGGTAGAGGTAGAATGACAGCTTCGGAACCAGTAGGGTCTGGCTATGGGTCAGAAAGCGAAGTGCCGCCAGCGGTGGATGTAGAGGAACAAGATCCGATAAGTGAAGAGGACGCAGTGTCGCAGGCTATGTTACGCGTGCTTCAGCAAGTGGCAAGAGCTAGTAGGGGAAATGGAGCTCGGAAGTCAGTGTCCGAGAGACTTAGGTCGAACGGGGCTGAAGTTTTTAAAGGAGTGTCGGGAACGGCTCCGAACATAGCGGAGTATTGGCTAGAAGGAGTCGAGAGAATTATGGACGACTTGGATTGTGCCCAGAGGAAAAGTTGAAAGGTGCTGTTTCGCTACTTCGGGACGAGGCTTATCGATGGTGGCTCACTGTCAAACAAGGTGTACCGGCAGATCGATTGGATTGGGATTACTTTAAGGAAAAGTTTGAAGGAAATACGTTGGAGCAAGCTACTTAGATGCGCAAAGGAAGGCGTTTCTAAATCTGGTGCAAGGAAATAAGTCGATAGCGGAATACGAAGCAGAATTTGTACGGCTAAGTCAGTATGCTAAGGGAATTGTGGCCACTGACTATGAGAGGTGCGTCCGGTTTGAAGACGGATTGTGAGATGAACTTCGAGTGCTGATCGCTCCGCAGAGGGAAAGAGATTTCGCGGTGCTAGTGGAGAAAGCTCGTATAGCCGAAGAAGTTAAGAGGACGGTAAGGGAAAATCGAGGAAAGAATAGGAACGAGAATAAGAGAAGTGTTGGATGGTCAGCATCGTTTGGAGATGCTCAGAAAAGACCAAGAGTTGGGAATACGGTACATACACCCGTGCCAGTTGCTGAGAATCGGAATTGT
The DNA here is from genome assembly GCA_005393395.2 of Gossypium australe. Lineage (NCBI taxonomy): Eukaryota > Viridiplantae > Streptophyta > Magnoliopsida > Malvales > Malvaceae > Gossypium > Gossypium australe. The sequence goes on along the minus strand of CM016615.1, from coordinate 13,725,008 downwards.
CTCTGTGCTCGATGTGGAAGACCTCACACAGGAAAGTGTTGGGGGAATAGTAAAACATGCTTTCGGTGCGGATCTAAGGCACATCTGGTTAAGAACTGTCCTCGATCAACGAGGGGTCATGGTTCAAGCCATGGAGGGAATGGTTCCAGTCAGAATCAACCAAGGAGGTGATATCGGGTAAGCTCCTCTGCTTTGGTGCATGCTTTAATTGCTTTGCTTGCTTGTGGGAATAGCTCTTTTCTGAGTTGCTTTGAATTTTGAGTGCAAACTTAGAGGCTATGATTGGGAAGTATGTTAGCTCTTTAAGATCAGAGTGCGCAGCCATAGCGTAGCGGGAGGAATTGGACTGTTAGTTTAGACAAGTAATTTCGAGGACGAATTATTTTAAGGAGGGTAGAATTGTAACACCCTGGTTTAGGGGTTGGATTTCTGGTGCTTAGCTCGGGTGTTGGCACACTTCAGTGTGTGTTGGGTAAGTTTTAGGGGTCCTGAGAACCCTAGGTGGTGGTAGGTTGCCTTAGAAAATTTTTAGTTTTTAGGGCTAAAAAGGGGGAGCTTGGATAGAGGGGGCCTTAAGAGAATTTTTGGTGGAAATATGGCACAAAGATAGGCTTGGCAAAGTGGTAGGAAGGCGCCACTTTAGAGCTTGGAAGGTGACGCCATTTGCAGGAGGAAGAGTCTCATGTTCGATTCGTGGAAGCAGCAGATGGGCATTGTTTTTGCGTCATCTTGGTGGGGTGGATGGACGGTTTGAAAGGCTTAAAAGGTGGAGAAGACTTGGTCATCTTTTTTTTGAATTTGGCTAGTTAGGTTTGACTTTTTCAAGCTTTTTGAATGGGTGGAAGGGAGGTATTTTAGGAGAATTTTGAGGATTATTTTTGGGGGGTTGGAGCTTGGCCTTTTAGTATAAATAGGGGGGGAGTGCTCATTATTCATTCACCATTTGCCTTCTCTCCCTTGCCGAATTTTGTTCCCCATTTCCTTGGTTGCCGAAACCTTTTTCTCCAAAGCTTGTTATTCTTCTTCTCTCACATTTTTTTTCCAAGTGGCCGAACCCTTCACTCTCCCTATTTCCCTTCCTTTTCACTTCAAAACCGAAAGTACACCCCACACCTTTCTTTCTCCTCTCTTTGGCCGAAACCACTGTTCTCTACCCCTTGATTTAATAGCCGAATCTACATCCATCACCCCTTTGCCGAATTTCTTTCTCTCAACTTGATAGCACTTGGGCCGAATGTTAGCTTAGATCTCTTCGGGTTCCGTGGCTGAGATACTCTGAGGTTTTAGTGGTTAGCCAAGCCTCCGTTTGTAGCAGTCGGTTTGATCAAGTGGAGGTAAGGTTATTTTTTAAGATTAAGTACTTAAGTGGTGTTTTGGGGGTTAACCTGTTTACCTGATTAAGCTTTTTGATGGAGGCCACAACCAGTCAGAGTGGGCAAGGGAAGGTCTCTATTCCGAAGTTCAAGAAAAGAGCGGTTTCAGCAGTTCGGGATTGGCCACCGGGGTGTGGGCCAGCGGCAGGAGATAGCTATAGGCAGATAGCGGTAGTTTCGCTAGTTGATAGCGTCGGGATCGAGGGTTTAGAGCTCCAGGTTATAAGGTGTGTAGTTAAACCATTGTTTCCGGGATTTGAGTATATCTGCTTATGTTGTATGATGCTAATAAGTGCAGTTAAATGTGAAAATGGTACCCTTAAGGGGTATGAAGATGATCAGGTTAGTAGCAAAGTTTGTAAATATGATCACTGATTTTATTATGTGAGTATGCCTATGATTGTGTTTAATATGTACATGCACCACCTTATCATCATTTTATGTTACATGTGCATGGGCGGGTTATGAAAAGAAGGTACGGGTGTACTTCGAGTACGTGGTTGATGTCAGCTTTGTGCTACATCGTGGATTGGCGCTGACTGAGGTCGCGTTGTGGATCTTTGCGATTTAGTTCGCGTGGTTACCTTGATTGATATCGGCTTATGCCATATCGTGGCTTGATGGATTGCTATGTGCTCCATCGTGGTTTGATGTTAGCTATACGCTACATCGTGGATGGCATTGGTTGCCTTTTTGGAGGGAAAAGGAGAGGGTGACTCGATAGTCCCCTGGTGTGTGGTAGGCTGGATAAGGGGGTGTGTAGCGGATGGACCCTAGGTTTGGGTGGGTTTCATGATTGCATTATTCCGTTATGAATAATATGAAAATGGGCCAAGCCCAATGAATAGGTATGTTTTGGGAACATACGTGGACATGGGCCAAACCCAGTGATCAGTGGACTAATGTGAAAAGGGCCTAGCCCAGTAATTGTTATAATTTGAAGGTGGGCCAAGCCCAGATTGTGGTAATGTCTAATAATTATACTTGCATGTTGCATTTGATAATTGGGATGTTATGTGGTTAGCATGTGGGTGGATTTCGATGGTTTGGTTACACACTGAGTCTGTATGACTCACCCAACTTTTTAAGCATCGCAGGTGACACGTCGATCGGACCGGGTTGGAGAGGACACATGGTGGCCCATGCAGAAGAAGAGATTAAACGTTTTAGGCTTACTTTAAGTATTTGGTTTTAAATAGAATATGTAATAAAGGCCTTTTGACTCTTATTTATTTTGTTATTATTTTATTAGTATTTATTATGGTTTGAAGAATTTGAAACACTATGTGAAGATGATTATATTTTTCCAACCTACTTATTCAATTTGGCTTGTATATTAATCTTTTAGAATGAGTATATTTTAATAACAAAGTTTTACTCATAAGTTTAAATAAACATGGATTTTTCAAAAGTTTAGCAAGTTTTACTAAATTTTTCTAAGTTAAATAGATTTTCCACCGTCTTTTCCGCACTAACATAACCAGATTCGGTCGTAGTGAATGGGCCGGGTTTGGGGATGTTACAGTTTGGTATCAGAGCCAAGTTCAAAACTCGGCTTTGAGGGTTTTTGGGCCCGAAACAGTTTTCAAAATGGACTTTTTGAAAAAAATGGGCTTTTATAAAAAGGTTTTCAGGATATTTTGGCATGGCACCTGTGTAACAGAGCAAATTTGACCCAAATCGGAACGGTGGTTTCGGGACCACGAATCCGAGTCCGAGAAATGTTTTAATATTTTACTTCATGATTATTATATGTGAATGAAAATGTGTGAAAGTTTCGTAGAAAAATTTAATCGTTTAAGTGCTCAATTTGATAAAAAGGATTTAATCGAGAAAAGCGCAAAAGTTGCATGCTAAAGTGAAGAGTACTAAATTGATTGTGGCTTTTTAAGTGGGTGTACCAAAAGGGCAATTAGCCCATTCACCATAGTAAGGGACGGCAATGGGCTTTTATAAGTCCAAATTATATGTTAAATTAGCCTATTATATGTTATGTTGATATATTAGTAAATAAGGTATATTAAATGTGTTATTATAACATAAAATAATAAAGCTAAGTGGGAGGAAAGAGAACATCATATTGTTCATCTTCTTGGCCGAATGTTTGAGGAGAAAAACTCCATTTTTGGAGCTTGAAGTTTCGGCAACTTAAGGCTTGATTTGGGGTAGGTATTTTACTTAGTTTTTGATAAATTTTACGTTTTTGAGATCGTTGTTTCGTGTATTACCCGACCCATGTCTAAATTTTTGAAAATACTATGTATATAAGATTCGGCCATTGACATGCTTGGGTAGTTTTTATGTTTGATGGTTTAAAATTGAATGTATGTTAAGGATTTACAAGTTTTGTATTGGAGTTTTTGGTAATTTTGAGTTTATAGGGCTAAATTGAAAAGAATAAAATTGTGAAGGGTTAAAATGTCAAATAAATGAAATGCATGGACACCTATGACTATAATGAAGATTCGGCCAAACTAGGATGTTGGAAAATTTTGCATATTTTGTGTTTTGTGCAAATAGGACTAAATTGTAAAAATGGGAAACATTAGGGGCAAAATGGTAAATTGCCCATTTGGGTGTTTTGGGACTAAATTGAGATGAAATGAGATTAAATGAGCTAAATTCTAATGTGTTTTAGATCAAGAGCAAAGAAAGACCGAATTAGACCGGGGAAAGACGAAGGTTCTCGAATGGCCGATTCGCACGGACTATCGACAACCGAGGTAAGTCCTTTAGTTAAATTATGTCAAGGAATAAATTATGGTTATCTTGACTATTAAAAATTGATGAATGTTAGTATCCAATTGCATCATGGCCGAATGTATATCTACATATTGGTTGATGATTTATGTTGAGTATATGATGGAAATTATTTTGGCTAATGCAAGGTGAATGAGTAAGTTCTTGAGCTACTTATTATTTAAAGATCATTTACATATCTAGTGAATGATAAAATTTGTAATAGCTTGGTGTAAAACTATGAGTTGCCCGAATGTGATAATGATGGATTAGATTGATTACAAATTTATTTATTGCAATGGGAATAAATGTTTATAATTCGATATGTGATAGTGAAATGTGAAAAGCATGTAATAATATTCTGACATTCGGGCTTCGAGCCTAGCAGGCCTCGTGCCGGTGACATTAATCGGGCTTTATGCCTAGCAGGCCTCGTGCCGGTGACATTAATCGGGCTTTATGCCTAGCAGGCCTCGTGCTGGTGACATTAATCGGGCTTTATGCCTAGCAGGCCTTGTGCCGGTGTTATTTATCGGGCTTTATGCCTAGCAGGCCTTGTGCCGGTGCTATTTATCGGGCTTCTACGCCTAGCAGGCCTTGTGCCGGTGTTACTTTACGGGCTTTTATGCCTAGCAGGCTTGATGCCGGTGATGTACTTTACCAAAGATAAATCGAATCCTTGTTCAAGATAACTTAAAGTTAATTTATTGGGTTTACGTTTCAGGTAAGCATGTAAGGTATGTATGCTTAATATTACCTGGGTTAAATTAATATTGTGAGAATTGTGTTATATGTGTTTGAAATTAATATTGATGGATGTTATATGATGGAATTCGAGTTAGAATGTGCTATTAGGGAACAATTGGTTTTTAAGTATAAATGTTTTATTATCATGAGTTAGGACTTACTAAGCTAGTAAGCTTAATTACGTGAAATGTTCTTCTTTGTTTTATAGATTTAGGTCACGTTGCGGGCTCGTGAAAGATCTTCAAGAAGTCATCCACACTATCGCCTTCCTTTGGTATTTTGAATTTTTGGTTGCGATTTAGAAGGCATGTATAGGCTAGATGAAGTTTTACAAACATACGATGTTTAACCTTGTATATATAATAGCCATGCGAATATGGCTAAATATTTGGTTATGTATGTTTTTAGGGTTTTGTCATAAATGTGGGTAATAGTGATACTCCTTTAAATCGATGATGTTAGAATATGATGTGAATGTTTTAAGTACAAGCTATCTTCGTAAGTGATTAAAAATGCATGGAGAGTATGAATTGTATGTGAGTATAACCGGTTATAAGCTAGAAAGCATATTTAGTATAGAAATAGTCTTTAGTTACAGCAGTGATGTGAGTTAGAAAAATCACAAAAATAGGATAAGTTGAATTAAAAGGTGAATGAGATATTGAATTAAACCTTATTGCGTCTATTTTTATATGGAAGAAACAGAGTAGGCAAAAGATTTTTATATTATGAGATAATTCAGTTTTAGTGAGACCTACTCTGAATGCATTCGCGAGTCACTGTTCTGTTTTGGAAAAATTGTCAAAAATTGTACAAAAATAATTAGGAAGCATGGGTTATATGTGTAAAACCCTTATTGAGTCTATTTTTCATTGGTATAAACTAGAACAGTATATGAAAATTGTGCAATGAGATAACTGTATTTTTGTAGAGACAGGTCAGAATTGTCAGACAGTGTAATAAGGGTAACTTTGATGAATAAACTGTACTAATTGGACACATGAAAAATTATGGAAAAATTATGGTGAAATGTTATATGAATCTAGTTTCAAGGAAAATTTACGGATCTAAATTTCGAGTTTTATAACTCGAGTTATGGTCGATTTAGTCAGCATGACACAGTTGGACAGCTTTAAAGTTTTACACCTTATGTTAATAGTCAAGTCTAGTAACGCCTCTTGCTCAACTCCGGCGACGGTCTCGGGTACGGGGTGTTACATTTGTTTTGGTATCAGAGCTTACGGTTTTGTCGATTCTAGGACTACCGTAGCGCATGTGAGTCTAGCTATACATGCCTTTATTATATGTTGATAGTGTGGTGACTTCTGACAGCCTGAATTTTGTTTTATATAGTAAATGGACACTGATCCTGAAAGAGCCATAGCCGATGATGGAGAGAGCGTAGCGCCTGACCGTGCCCACGGATCAGCGCCGATAGACTCTCGACCTGTTTCGGGTAGCCACGAAGGAGAGACTAAACAAGCGTTTTATCAGATGATGAATGAATGGTTTGCCCAATTCATTCAAAATAACCAGGCTGTACCCCAACCTCCACCCCCGAATAATCCATCGCCGATTCCCCCAGCTCCCCCAATGATAGATCCGATGAGATCTAGTAGGCCCCCAATTGATAAAATCCGAAAATTTGGGGCCGAAGATTTTAAAGCTAATGACGATGATGACGCTGAGAGAGCCGAAATGTGGCTCGATAACACTATTCGGGTACTTGATGAGCTGTCTTGTACTCCGGATGAATGTTTGAAATGTGCTATATCCTTACTGAGGGACACTGCATATCACTGGTGGAACACGCTAGTATCAGTAGTTCCGAAAGAAAAAGTGACATGGGATTTCTTTCAGAATGAATTCCGCAAGAAATATATCAGCCAAAGATTCATTGATCAAAAACGAAAAGAATTCCTTGAGCTGAAACAAGGACGAATGACCGTGACGGAATATGAACGAAAATTTGTCAGACTCAGCAGATATGCTAGAGAGTGTGTTTCTTCTGAAGCTATTATGTGTAAAAGATTTGAAGATGGCCTGAATGAAGATATAAAGATGTTTGTTGGCATTCTTGAAATTCAAGAGTTTGTGACTTTAGTTGAAAGAGCTTGCAAAGCTGAAGAGCTCGGGAAAGAGAAAAGAAAGGCTGAGACTGGAGCTAGAGACATTCGTAAAAGATCTTCGGGTAAAGTCTTTCATTCCACGACCAAGAAGCCTAGAGACGACTACAGCCGACAGAAAGCTAATACAGATCCACCTAGATGGGATCGACCTCCTATGAGCTCCCGAGCTACCTCGATAGCCAGTGTTGGTAATGTTCCACAAAATAGAGTCGAGTGCAAACACTGTGGGAAATGGCACTCAGGGAGTTGTAGATTTCACGACCGGTCTTGCTATAAATGTGGATCATCAGATCATTTTATTAGAGAGTGTCCGAAGTTAACTGAGCAGAATGCAGTCCAGAGCACTAAGCCGAGCAATGTGTCAATGCGAGGTAGACCACTCAGACATTCAAGCAATGTAGGTGGTAGTCAGAAAGGAACGAAGAACACCACAGATCGATCTGAGGCTAGAGCTCCGGCTAGAGCATATGCTGCGCGAGCTAGAGAGGATGCTTCCTCCCCCGACGTCATTACCGGTACTTTCACTCTTTATGATACTACTGTGATTGCACTAATTGATCCTGGTTCGACTCATTCTTATGTGTGTGAAACTTTAAAATTTGGCAAGACTCTGCTAGTTGAGTCTACCGAGTTTGTAATTCGTGTGTCCAACCCTTTGGGTAGATGTGTGCTTGTTAATAAAGTGTGTAGAGGTTGCCCATTGATAGTTCGAGATTATTGCTTTCCAGCTGATTTGATGTTGTTGCCCTTCGACGAATTTGATATAATCTTGGGTGTGGATTGGTTAACTTCACATGAGGCAGTGGTGGATTGCAAAAGAAAGTTTATTGATTTGAAATGCCGAAACGGTGAGACAATCAGAATAAAATCCTGTGATGTAAATGGGTTACCTACAGTAATATCTTCAATGGTAGCCCAAAAGTATGTGAGAAAAGGGTGCGAGGCCTATTTGGCTTATGTACTGGATAATAAACTGTCCGAGAAACTAATGGAATCGGTACCAGTTGTATGTGAATACACCGATGTGTTTCCTGAAGAACTACCGGGCTTACCCCCAGTACGAGAGATTGAGTTCGGCATTGAATTAGTGCCGGATGCGACCCCAATTTCGATAGCTCCGTACCAAATGGCGCCTACTGAATTAAAAGAATTGAAAGCGCAGTTGCAAGAATTGACAGAGAGGGGTTTCGCACGACCGAGTTTTTCTCCGTGGGGAGCACCAGTCTTATTTGTGAAAAAGAAAGATGGGACAATGCGAATGTGTATCGACTACCGGCAACTAAATAAGGTGACCATAAAGAATAAATACCCGTTACCTCGGATCGATGATTTATTTGATCAGTTAAAGGGGGCTTCAGTTTTTCGAAAATAGATTTGAGATCGGGCTATTATCAATTGCGAGTCAGAGATTCAGATGTGCCAAAGACTGCATTTCGAACGAGGTACGGACATTATGAGTTTTTAGTTATGCCATTTGGACTCACTAATGCACCTGCTATTTTTATGGATCTAATGAACCGAGTCTTCCGACAGTTTTTAGATCGGTTTGTAGTAGTGTTTATTGATGATATATTGATCTACTCCAAAAATGAAGCAGAACACGTTGAGCATTTGAGAGTAGTACTACAAACCTTGAGAGATCAACGGTTATATGCAAAGTTCAGTAAGTGTGAGTTCTGGATGAACGAAGTCAGCTTCTTGGGTCATGTGGTTTCGGCATCAGGTATTCGTGTGGATCCAAACAAAATAGCAGCCATACTTGATTGGAAACCACCTAAGAATGTTTCCGAGATTCGAAGTTTTCTAGGCCTCGCGGGATATTATAGACGATTTGTAAAAGGTTTTTCCGTAATAGCTACACCTTTGACGAGACTACTACAGAAAGATGTCAAATTTGAGTGGTCAGGAAAGTGTCAGAAAAGTTTCGAACAGTTGAAAGCCCTTTTGACCGAGGCTCCAGTATTAACTCAGCCTGAATCGGGTAAAGAATTTATTATTTTTAGTGATGCTTCCTTGAGTGGGTTGGGTTGTGTTTTAATGCAAGAAGGCAAGGTGATAGCCTACGCTTCGAGACAATTGAAGCCGCATGAGAAAAATTATCCAACTCATGATTTGGAGTTGGCAGCCATTGTGTTCGCATTAAAAATTTGGCGTCACTACTTATTTGGCGAAAAATGTCATATTTATTCAGATCACAAAAGTTTGAAGTATTTAATGACTCAGAAAGATCTAAATTTGAGACAACGCCGATGGTTAGAATTGCTGAAAGACTATGAATTAGTGATTGACTACCATCCGGGGAAAGCTAATGTTGTTGCGGATGCGTTAAGTCGAAAGTCATTATTTACTCTTCGTGCATTGAACGCACGGGTGGCTATATCTGATGATGGTTCGATCATAGCCGAATTACAAGCAAGGCCGATGTTCATTCAGCAGATTTGTGATGCACAGAAAGTTGACGAAAAGTTGATTTCTATTCGGATTCAGTGTGAAAATGGTATAGAATCAGATTTTCAGATTGATGCAAATGATTGTTTGAGTTACAAAAGTCGATTGTGTATTCCTAAGAACTCAGATTTGATACAGATGATTCTGAGGGAGGCCCATAATGGTCGAATGTCGATACACCCGGGTAGCACGAAAATGTATAACGATTTGAAACAGTTCTATTGGTGGCCTGGCATGAAACGAGATATATCTGAATTTGTTTCCAAGTGCTTAATCTGTCAACAAGTGAAAGCTGAGCATCAAGTACCATCCGGATTACTTCAGCCAATCATGATACCCGAATGGAAATGGGATAGAATTACCATGGATTTTGTATTCGGTCTCCCTATGACACCTAGTAAGAAAGATGCCGTATGGGTTATCGTTGATAGACTGACTAAATCAGCTCATTTTGTACCGGTACGTACCGACTATTCACTTGACAAACTTGCCGAATTGTATGTGTCACAGATTGTAAGATTGCACGGTGTACCGAGTTCCATTGTCTCAGATAGGGACCCAAGATTTACATCGCGGTTCTGGAAGAAATTGCAAGATGCTTTAGGTACTAAACTTCATTTTAGTACAGCTTTCCATCCGCAAACAGACGGTCAGTCTGAGCGAACTATTTTGATACTTGAGGACATGTTGAGGTGTTGCGTTCTCGAGTTTGAAGGTACATGGGAACGATACCTACCTTTGATCGAATTTGCTTACAATAATAGTTTTCAATCTAGCATAAAAATGGCGCCTTATGAAGCCTTATATGGTCGAAAATGTCGCACACCGTTGTATTGGACTGAGCTCGGTGAGAATAAGATACACGGGGTTGATTGGATTAAAGAAACTGAACAGAAAGTGGTTGTGATTAAAAGTAATTTGAAAGCAGCTTCGGATCGTCAAAAGTCCTATGCCGACTTAAAACGCAAGGACATTGAATTTCAGGTCGGAGATCGGGTGTTCTTGAAAGTTTCTCCGTGGAAGAAAATATTCCGATTCGGTCAGAAAGGCAAGTTGAGTCCGAGATTTATCGGACCGTACGAAGTCATTGAACGTATTGGACCGGTTGCTTATAGATTAAGATTGCCCTCCGAGTTAGAAAAGATACACAATGTATTTCATGTTTCGATGCTTCGCAAATACAGATCGGATCCGTCCCATGTGATCACCCCGTCAGAGATTGAAATTCGATCTGATTTGACCTATGATGAGGAACCGATCCGTATCTTAGCTCGGGAAACCAAAGAGTTAAGAAATAAAAGAATTCCATTAGTAAAGGTTTTATGGAATCGTCACGGAATTGAAGAGGCTACGTGGGAGCCTGAGGAGTCAATGAGACAACAATATCCGAACTTATTCAACGGTAAAATTTTCGAGGACGAAAATTCTTAAGGGGGGAGAGTTGTAACAGACCAAATTTGACCCAAATCGGAACGGTGGTTTCGGGACCACGAATCCGAGTCCGAGAAATGTTTTAATATTTTACTTCATGATTATTATATGTGAATGAAAATGTGTGAAAGTTTCGTAGAAAAATTTAATCGTTTAAGTGCTCAATTTGATAAAAAGGATTTAATCGAGAAAAGCGCAAAAGTTGCATGCTAAAGTGAAGAGTACTAAATTGATTGTGGCTTTTTAAGTGGGTGTACCAAAAGGGCAATTAGCCCATTCACCATAGTAAGGGACGGCAATGGGCTTTTATAAGTCCAAATTATATGTTAAATTAGCCTATTATATGTTATGTTGATATATTAGTAAATAAGGTATATTAAATGTGTTATTATAACATAAAATAATAAAGCTAAGTGGGAGGAAAGAGAACGTCATATTGTTCATCTTCTTGGCCGAATGTTTGAGGAGAAAAACTCCATTTTTGGAGCTTGAAGTTTCGGCAACTTAAGGCTTGATTTGGGGTAGGTATTTTACTTAGTTTTTGATAAATTTTACGTTTTTGAGATCGTTGTTTCGTGTATTACCCGACCCATGTCTAAATTTTTGAAAATACTATGTATATAAGATTCGGCCATTGACATGCTTGGGTAGTTTTTATGTTTGATGGTTTAAAATTGAATGTATGTTAAGGATTTACAAGTTTTGTATTGGAGTTTTTGGTAATTTTGAGTTTATAGGGCTAAATTGAAAAGAATAAAATTGTGAAGGGTTAAAATGTCAAATAAATGAAATGCATGGACACCTATGACTATAATGAAGATTCGGCCAAACTAGGATGTTGGAAAATTTTGCATATTTTGTGTTTTGTGCAAATAGGACTAAATTGTAAAAATGGGAAACATTAGGGGCAAAATGGTAAATTTCCCATTTGGGTGTTTTGGGACTAAATTGAGATGAAATGAGATTAAATGAGCTAAATTCTAATGTGTTTTAGATCAAGAGCAAAGAAAGACCGAATTAGACCGGGGAAAGACGAAGGTTCTCGAATGGCCGATTCGCACGGACTATCGACAACCGAGGTAAGTCCTTTAGTTAAATTATGTCAAGGAATAAATTATGGTTATCTTGACTATTAAAAATTGATGAATGTTAGTATCCAATTGCATCATGGCCGAATGTATATCTACATATTGGTTGATGATTTATGTTGAGTATATGATGGAAATTATTTTGGCTAATGCAAGGTGAATGAGTAAGTTCTTGAGCTACTTATTATTTAAAGATCATTTACATATCTAGTGAATGATAAAATTTGTAATAGCTTGGTGTAAAACTATGAGTTGGCCGAATGTGATAATGATGGATTAGATTGATTACAAATTTATTTATTGCAATGGGAATAAATGTTTATAATTCGATATGTGATAGTGAAATGTGAAAAGCATGTAATAATATTCTGACATTCAGGCTTCGAGCCTAGCAGGCCTCGTGCCGGTGACATTAATCGGGCTTTATGCCTAGCAGGCCTCGTGCCGGTGACATTAATCGGGCTTTATGCCTAGCAGGCCTCGTGCCGGTGACATTAATCGGGCTTTATGCCTAGCAGGCCTTGTGCCGGTGTTATTTATCGGGCTTTATGCCTAGCAGGCCTTGTGCCGGTGCTATTTATCGGGCTTCTACGCCTAGCAGGCCTTGTGCCGGTGTTACTTTACGGGCTTTTATGCCTAGCAGGCTTGATGCCGGTGATGTACTTTACTAAAGATAAATCGAATCCTTGTTCAAGATAACTTAAAGTTAATTTATTGGGTTTACGTTTCAGGTAAGCATGTAAGGTATGTATGCTTAATATTACCTGGGTTAAATTAATATTGTGAGAATTGTGTTATATGTGTTTGAAATTAATATTGATGGATGTTATATGATGGAATTCGAGTTAGAATGTGCTATTAGGGAACAATTGGTTTTTAAGTATAAATGTTTTATTATCATGAGTTAGGACTTACTAAGCTAGTAAGCTTAATTACGTGAAATGTTCTTCTTTGTTTTATAGATTTAGGTCACGTTGCGGGCTCGTGAAAGATCTTCAAGAAGTCATCCACACTATCGCCTTCCTTTGGTATTTTGAATTTTTGGTTGCGATTTAGAAGGCATGTATAGGCTAGATGAAGTTTTACAAACATACGATGTTTAACCTTGTATATATAACAGCCATGCGAATATGGCTAAATATTTGGTTATGTATGTTTTTAGGGTTTTGTCATAAATGTGGGTAATAGTGATACTCCTTTAAATCGATGATGTTAGAATATGATGTGAATGTTTTAAGTACAAGCTATCTTCGTAAGTGATTAAAAATGCATGGAGAGTATGAATTGTATGTGAGTATAACCGGTTATAAGCTAGAAAGCATATTTAGTATAGAAATAGTCTTTAGTTACAGCAGTGATGTGAGTTAGAAAAATCACAAAAAATAGGATAAGTTGAATTAAAAGGTGAATGAGATATTGAATTAAACCTTATTGCGTCTATTTTTATATGGAAGAAACAGATAGGCAAAAGATTTTTATATTATGAGATAATTCAGTTTTAGTGAGACCTACTCTGAATGCATTCGCGAGTCACTGTTCTGTTTTGGAAAAATTGTCAAAAATTGTACAAAAATAATTAGGAAGCATGGGTTATATGTGTAAAACCCTTATTGAGTCTATTTTTCATTGGTATAAACTAGAACAGTATATGAAAATTGTGCAATGAGATAACTGTATTTTTGTAGAGACAGGTCAGAATTGTCAGACAGTGTAATAAGGGTAACTTTGATGAATAAACTGTACTAATTGGACACATGAAAAATTATGGAAAAATTATGGTGAAATGTTATATGAGTCTAGTTTCAAGGAAAATTTACGGATCTAAATTTCGAGTTTTATAACTCGAGTTATGGTCGATTTAGTCAGCATGACACAGTTGGACAGCTTTAAAGTTTTACACCTTATGTTAATAGTCAAGTCTAGTAACGCCTCTTGCTCAACTCCGGCGACGGTCTCGGGTACGGGGTGTTACAACCTGTACCTCCGACCCGAAGTCCACCAGGTAAGTACTTCGAACTTTGGAAGTGATTTGTTATTATGAACTGTTATGGGCTTAGTTGGGCTCGTAGATTAGAATATTAAGGCTATTGGACCCTAGGATTAGTCTACTCAAACACTTGCATAAAACTTAAAGCTCTTAAACAAACCTGTGAAGTAAGTCGCCGAGTTAAGGTGTGGTAACCACTGTACGCATGTCTAGGAGTGGCATTCAGTAAGAGCTTGGTATTTAAGCAGTCCTAGCGACTCACCTCCTCTTTACTCGAATCCTACCTGGTGCGTAGCTACGGTTCACCTTAACCAAGAGGATTTGTTCACAGGCTGAACTAATTATTAAAACCCGAAAGGGAATTAGCCTTGCTGTTTCCTAAATTCCCTGTTTTTAAATTTTCAAATTTACCCCTCTGGTTTGTGAAACCTTAAATCTGATTTTGAAGGACGTTTTTCTTTCGATTTACAAAATTACCAAAATGCCCTTAGTGGCAAAATTACCAAAATGCCCATGTATTGCAAAATTACTGTACTACCCTCAAATTTTGATAAAATGCTCTTTACCTTGCAAAATACTAAAATCCAAGTTTTCAAAATATTAGGATACTCTGACTTGTGGAAATTTACGAAAATACCCCTGGTTGACAAAATTACCGAAATGCCCTTGGTTTCTAAATTTTCAAATTTCTCTCAACTTCTACTGAAATATTCCTACTTTACTAAATATCAGAAAATTCTATTTTGTAAAATATGGTGATATCTCGATTTTGAGAATTTACGAAAATGCCCATGATTTCCAAAATTACGAAAATGACCCTACTTTCTGAAATTTTTGCAACACACTTCGTTTGAGAAACAAAATTTTCAAGATGACTCTTGAGATTTGCAAATTTTGAAAAATCTCTAAGTTGGAAAACTATTTTCAAAATTGACCCTGAGTTATTACCGAAATATCTCTTTAGGAAAAACGACGAAATTACCCCTGGGTAGGAAAAGGAAACTTGATTGCTCGAAAGAACTACTCTCGGAACCTTCATTGCATAAAATTGCTCGTGGATAAAACAGTGAAACAATAATTTCTAATCCATAAAACTTTCTAAACAGATTAAATCGAAGCGCTAGAGATGAGTTCTAGGGGACGCGGTAGAGGTAGAATGACAGCTTCGGAACCAGTAGGGTCTGGCTATGGGTCAGAAAGCGAAGTGCCGCCAGCGGTGGATGTAGAGGAACAAGATCCGATAAGTGAAGAGGACGCAGTGTCGCAGGCTATGTTACGCGTGCTTCAGCAAGTGGCAAGAGCTAGTAGGGGAAATGGAGCTCGGAAGTCAGTGTCCGAGAGACTTAGGTCGAACGGGGCTGAAGTTTTTAGAGGAGTGTCGGGAACGGCTCAGAAAGTAGCGGAGTATTGGCTAGAAGGAGTCGAGAGAATTATGGACGACTTGGATTGTGCCCCAGAGGAAAAGTTGAAAGGTGCTGTTTCGTTACTTCGGGACGAAGCTTATCGATGGTGGCTCACTGTCAAACAAGGTGTACCGGCAGATCGATTGGATTGGGATTACTTTAAGGAAAAGTTTGAAGGAAAATACGTTGGAGCAAGCTACTTAGATGCGCAAAGGAAGGCGTTTCTAAATCTGGTGCAAGGAAATAAGTCGATAGCGGAATACGAAGCAGAATTTGTACGGCTAAGTCAGTATGCTACGGGAATTGTGGCCACTGACTATGAGAGGTGCGTCCGGTTTGAAGACGGATTGCGAGATGAACTTCGAGTGCTGATCGCTCCGCAGAGGGAAAGAGATTTCGCGGTGCTAGTGGAGAAAGCTCGTATAGCCGAAGAAGTTAAGAGGACGGTAAGGGAAAACCGAGGAAAGAATAGGAACGAGAATAAGAGAAGTGTTGGATGGTCAGCATCGTTTGGAGATGCTCAGAAAAGACCAAGAGTTGGGAATACGGTACATACACCCGTGCCAGTTGCTGAGAATCGGAATTGTCTCTGTGCTCGATGTGGAAGACCTCACACAGGAAAGTGTTGGGGGAATAGTAAAACATGCTTTCGGTGCGGATCTAAGGCACATCTGGTTAAGAACTGTCCTCGATCAACGAGGGGTCATGGTTCAAGCCATGGAGGGAATGGTTCCAGTCAGAATCAACCAAGGAGGTGATATCGGGTAAGCTCCTCTGCTTTGGTGCATGCTTTAATTGCTTTGCTTGCTTGTGGGAATAGCTCTTTTCTGAGTTGCTTTGAATTTTGAGTGCAAACTTAGAGGCTATGATTGGGAAGTATGTTAGCTCTTTAAGATCAGAGTGCGCAGCCATAGCGTAGCGGGAGGAATTGGACTGTTAGTTTAGACAAGTAATTTCGGGGACGAAATTATTTTAAGGAGGGTAGAATTGTAACACCCTGGTTTTAGGGGTTGGATTTCTGGTGCTTAGCTCGGGTGTTGGAACACTTCAGTGTGTGTTTGGGTAAGTTTTAGGGGTCCTGAGAACCCTAGGTGGTGGTAGGTTGCCTTAGAAAATTTTTAGTTTTAGGGGCTAAAAAGGGGAGCTTGGATAGAGGGGGCCTTAAGAGAATTTTTGGTGGAAATATGGCACAAAGATAGGCTTGGCAAAGTGGTAGGAAGGAGCCACTTTAGAGCTTGGAAGGTGACGCCATTTGCAGGAGGAAGGGTCTCATGTTCGATTCGTGGAAGCAGCAGATGGGCATTGTTTTTGCGTCATCTTGGTGGGGTGGATGGACGGTTTGAAAGGCTTAAAAGGTGGAGAAGACTTGGTCATCTTTTTTTGAATTTGGCTAGTTAGGTTTGACTTTTTCAAAGCTTTTTGAATGGGTGGAAGGGAGGTATTTTAGGAGAATTTTGAGGATTATTTTTGGGGGGTTGGAGCTTGGCCTTTTAGTATAAATAGGGGGGAGTGCTCATTATTCATTCACCATTTGCCTTCTCTCCCTTGCCGAATTTTGTTCCCCATTTCCTTGGTTGCCGAAACCTTTTTCTCCAAAGCTTGTTATTCTTCTTCTCTCACATTTTTTTTCCAAGTGGCCGAACCCTTCACTCTCCCTATTTCCCTTCCTTTTCACTTCAAAACCGAAAGTACACCCCACACCTTTCTTTCTCCTCTCTTTGGCCGAAACCACTGTTCTCTACCCCTTGATTTAATAGCCGAATCTACATCCATCACCCCTTTGCCGAATTTCTTTCTCTCAACTTGATAGCACTTGGGCCGAATGTTAGCTTAGATCTCTTCGGGTTCCGTGGCTGAGATACTCTGAGGTTTTAGTGGTTAGCCAAGCCTCCGTTTGTAGCATTCGGTTTGATCAAGTGGAGGTAAGGTTATTTTTTAAGATTAAGTACTTAAGTGGTGTTTTGGGGGTTAACCTGTTTACCTGATTAAGCTTTTTGATGGAGGCCACAACCAGTCAGAGTGGGCAAGGGAAGGTCTCTATTCCGAAGTTCAAGAAAAGAGCGGTTTTAGCAGTTCGGGATTGGCCACCGGGGTGTGGGCCAGCGGCAGGAGATAGCTATAGGCAGATAGCGGTAGTTTCGCTAGTTGATAGCGTCGGGATCGAGGGTTTAGAGCTTCAGGTTATAAGGTGTGTAGTTAAACCATTGTTTCCGGGATTTGAGTATATCTGCTTATGTTGTATGATGCTAATAAGTGCAGTTAAATGTGAAAATGGTACCCTTAAGGGGTATGAAGATGATCAGGTTAGTAGCAAAGTTTGTAAATATGATCACTGATTTTATTATGTGAGTATGCCTATGATTGTGTTTAATATGTACATGCACCACCTTATCATCATTTTATGTTACATGTGCATGGGCGGGTTATGAAAAGAAGGTACGGGTGTACTTCGAGTACGTGGTTGATGTCAGCTTTGTGCTACATCGTGGATTGGCGCTGACTGAGGTCGCGTTGTGGATCTTTGCGATTTAGTTCGCGTGGTTACCTTGATTGATATCGGCTTATGCCATATCGTGGCTTGATGGATTGCTATGTGCTCCATCGTGGTTTGATGTTAGCTATACGCTACATCGTGGATGGCATTGGTTGCCTTTTTGGAGGGAAAAGGAGAGGGTGACTCGATAGTCCCCTGGTGTGTGGTAGGCTGGATAAGGGGGTGTGTAGCGAATGGACCCTAGGTTTGGGTGGGTTTCATGATTGCATTATTCCATTTATGAAATAATATGAAAATGGGCCAAGCCCAATGAATAGGTATGTTTTGGGAACATACGTGGACATGGGCCAAACCCAGTGATCAGTGGACTAATGTGAAAAGGACCTAGCCCAGTAATTGTTATAATTTGAAGGTGGGCAAAGCCCAGATTGTGGTAATGTCTAATAATTATACTTGCATGTTGCATTTGATAATTGGGATGTTATGTGGTTAGCATGTGGGTGGATTTCGATGGTTTGGTTACACACTGAGTCTGTATGACTCACCCAACTTTTTAAGCATCGCAGGTGACACGTCGATCGGACCGGGTTGGAGAGGACACATGGTGGCCCATGCAGAAGAAGAGATTAAACGTTTTAGGCTTACTTTAAGTATTTGGTTTTAAATAGAATATGTAATAAAGGCCTTTTGACTCTTATTTATTTTGTTATTATTTTATTAGTATTTATTATGGTTTGAAGAATTTGAAACACTATGTGAAGATGATTATATTTTTCCAACCTACTTATTCAATTTGGTTTGTATATATTAATCTTTTAGAATGAGTATATTTTAATAACAAAGTTTTACTCATAAGTTTAAATAAACATGGATTTTTCAAAAGTTAGCAAGTTTTACTAAATTTTTCTAAGTTAAATAGATTTTCCACCGTCTTTTCCGCACTAACATAACCAGATTCGGTCGTAGTGAATGGGCCGGGTTTGGGGATGTTACAGTATCAGAGTCGAAGTTTATTTGAAGTATGCTCTGTGGTTGCAATTTAAACTGATCGTCCACATCATAAAAGATTTCCTTGGGCATATTGAAAGATTATGACTGAAATGGTGGACAATCCAAGAGCTCCAACATCGTTTATATAGTTAATGGGATAGTTGTTGCGACATCAACTAATATTAGGAGTTAGAAGCATTTAAGTTATGGCATATGTTCTTGGGGCATGCAAGTGAAACATCCTTAAGCTTACTCATAAATCAAGGATTATCTGTAACACCCCAAACCCGGACAAGACACCACGTCCGAATCTGGTATGTTACGGGGAAAAACGTTTTTGAAAGGTAAGATTTTACGTTTAAAAGCTAGGTGAGAACATAGTGTATTAGAAGAAAATTTGAGTAGACTTGTTTGAAATCAAATGGTGTATTTAAAACCCGGAAATTTTGAAAACTTAACCAATAAGTGTAGTTAAAAGCGAGTTGATTTCATTTAAAACTTCGATAGTTTCTTAGTGTTACTTAAAACATTTTTAACTTGGTAGAAAAATCGAGTTTGATTTGCAAGTCATTTGAGTTTACTTAATATCAAAACATGGTACAATACCCGATGGTATACTTGAAAACACATTTCGTTACAGTTTTGAAAACATTATCTTTCCAAATTTTTAGTAAAATTTCATACCAATTTATTTTGTTAAGCATGTTAAGAATCTAATTAAAGGCCTTTTACAAATCCGAAATTAAAACCCAAATAAAAATAACTAAGCTAAAGTACCCAAAGTGATTAGTCTGAGCAAAACTTTTATTAAAGCATGGCATGTGCACCCTGAGTTCACCCCGGCTCCATGTCCGCGTCTACGAGTCACCTGAAATGTCAAAGGAGAGGGTGAGTCGAATGACTCAGTGCATAAATCCCGCTCCCGATGAAACAACATGCTAACACACATCATACATAGCAACATAATTAATGCAACCCGATCCTAACCATCCATATCTCCTTTTCTACCCTGTGTGGTACCAAACCACTGGTGGTGCCAAACCACTGGTGACATATAGTCACAATGTGTTACCAAAACACTGGTGTCCCAAAGACACAATATCCGTCAATGTGGTGCCAAACCACTGGTGTCCCAAAGACACGTTTGTGCTACCAAAGCACTGGTGACCGAAGTCACAAATCCAATGATGGGGCCAACCCATCGTGTGATACCCAATCACTAGCAGACGATCCCATATCTCATGTGGGGCCAACCCACGGTGGTATCAAACCACAGGGACAAGTCACAATGAGGTGCCCAACCTCTGGTGTCCCAAAGACACAAATGTGCTACCAAAGCACTGATGACCGTAGTCACAATCATCGAGTGATGGGGCCAACCCATCGTGTGATACCCAATCACTAGCAGACGATCCCATATCTCATGTGGGGCCAACCCACGGTGGTGTCAAACCACAGGGACAAGTCGCAATGAGGTGCCAAACCTCTGGAGGTGCCAAACCTCTGGTGACCCAAAGTCACAAAGTGTGTTACCAAAACACTGGTGCTCGTCAGCACAAATATCACTGCTCCCTCCTCTCATATCACCCATCAACATACCATACTTATGTGATCATGCATATCATACAAGTCATGCCTATCATGCTAATATGTTTGACTCATACCCCATATCACATACATACATAGTCATGATTCCATATAGATCATCAGTAAACTTGTAACAATACTGACTTACCCGAGTCCAAGATCATACCCAAAAGGGTATCATATCAATCCATCACACTGCCATGTTTTTAATAGGCAAACAGGTTTAATAATAATATCACTAAGTATGGGTGTGTTAGTTACACACCTGGTATACACGAGTCTAAAAATCCCAACGAATCGATCTAAATCCCTCGATTATCAAGCTCCTATAACAATCGGCCAACATAGGATTAGGCACTAAGACCATTCGGCCAATAAACATATAAACCCAAAGGGGTTAATTCCAATCCCTCACCTTGAAGATGATCTGGTTTCCTACCAAACCTGAACCAAGCAGTGGTTCTCCTTTAGCAGTCGGCTACACCTTAAAAGAAGAACAGTTAATCCATTGTCATCCTTGACTTAATTGCACTAAATAGATGAATAACCCAAAAATAACATAGCCACTTACCACTGCTTACCAACTGGTCTCTAACAGATAAAGGCCTCACTTGATGGCTTCGAAATCCCGAATGCCCTAACAAGCAATCGGTTCCAACAGAAGAGATAACACTCATCAATAGTTGTCATATACGATTCTTAAACAACTTAAATCGATTAAGAGAAAGAAGGAAACTAAATGACCATTCGGCCAAGGGCTTACCAACACCCAAACGATTGAAGCAACACCCCAACACCAACAAAGATTCGGCCAAGACTTTTGAGAAGAAGAAAGATAATGAAAATAAGGTAGATGCTTTTCGGTTTTGAGAGAAAAGATAATATGAAATGGAAGCAGAGTTTCGGCAAGAGTTGAGAAGAATAAATGGAAGAATCGGTTGGGAAGAAAATGGTAAGTTCGGCTCTTAAGAAAATAAGAAAATTATGAGAGGGAGAGAAGAGAGTATTCGGCTTACAAAGTAAAAGAAAGCAAAGCAATTTCGGCTACCAAATATTCAACGAAAGAAGGAAAAAGTGGAAAAAGAGAATACCACTTTCGGTTTGAGTAAAGAAAATGTGAAGAAGCTCTTTGGAAATTCGGCTTTGGTTTCTCCAAAAGAAGAAATTCGGTTTTGTCCCCTAATGGCCGAATATGCACAAAAGAAAATGCCAAAAAGGAATTTCGGCTAACCCCAATTACCACCTACCAACCGGCCACCCTCTCCCCCAAGCATCCAAGTTTCGGCCAACACCCCACAACACCCTCAATATTCGGCCACATCCCCACACAAGCTCCCAACCACTCATTTCAAATGAGTTTACCAAGTCTCCCTCCACTATACGCTCTCCACCATCCAAGTCACCACTTGACCAAGTCCAAGGAGGAATTTGAACTCCATCCAACTCCTCCCTCCTATGCCGTCCAAAATGGGAACCAAAATGGGAGCTCTACGACTTGAACTCTGGACCTCCCTCACCTGTAGATGACGCCACACCAAGCTCCTCCCTTGCCACTCCGCCAGCTCTTCACTTGTGCAATAAAACACCAAAGAAAACCCTTATACCCTAGCTCCAACAGCTCCCCTGACTTAACACCCAAAAACCAAAATTTTCCCATTCACTCAGGCATACGCCTAGCCTACAATTAAGCCCCGAAAACATAGAAACAGCCACGCAGCCCACTAAACACATGCAATATCATGCAACAACAAAACAGCCCCTAACCCGGGATGTTACATTATCAATAGGAGTAAGAACCTGTAAGTTGGATTTCTGTGAGCATTGCATCAAAGGGAAACAGACAAGGGTGAAATTTGAGACTACAATCCATGATCTAAAGGCATCTAGGATTATGTTCACTCAAATGTCTAGGGTCCCTCTAAAAAAGGGTCTTTGGGAGAAAAAAAACATTATTATGTAACTTTCGTTGATAACAATTCTCGACTAGTGATTGTATACAATAAAGACAAATGATGAAGTGTTAAGAGTTTTCTTTAAGTGGAAAAAGATGATGGAAACTCAAACGGGCAAAAGGATCAAGCACCTTCACACAGACAATGGTAGAGAGTATATGTTGTAAAGGTTTGTGAAGAAGAAGGCATCACCAGGCACTTCACTGTCAAATCTACACTATAACACCCCAAAACTGGGCCTAAGAGTTCTAGGGGTATTTTAGGAATTTTAGCCTTAGAGTGTTCAGAATTTTGTACCACAGTAGATCGGTCCTGTTTTTTAACATGGTTTTTAGAAAATTAAATCAATTTCTGTAAATGAGTTTTAAATACCTTTAATTTTGAAAATAGGACTGATTTGTAAAAGGGTCAAAACTTTGGGTTTTTATAAAGCAATTTAACCAAATTTTAAAAATCACCTTAATACTTCCCCCACCAACAACTATAAACCCTCCCCTTTTGTTTTGTGTTTGCCATCCCAAGTTCTCCCTAAATTTTCCCCTTCAATTTTATTTGTTAAACTTTATTCCTTTTGATTTCCATCATTCCCCAAGTATTAAACCTCCATAAATCTTCAAGAAGAACACCCAAAACACCATAGATTTCTCCATTGTTGAACTTTTTGGGATTTTTCGAGTTTTCGATCAAACATTTGGATTTTCGTTAACTAAGGTAATGACACATCTTCCCATTAGTTTTAAATGTTACCTAGTCTCTTAAACTGAATTTTTAGCTATTAAAATGCATGTTTGAAATAAAACCTGAAAAGTTGGTTATTAATGGTGAATTTTGGGATTACGGATTAAAATGTGGTTTCAAAGTGCCTTTCAACTTATTTTAATAAGATTAGAAGGTTTCTAAAGTTATTTTGAAGTTTCATTAAGAATTTCTCAAGTTTTATTAAATTTTCGTCATAATGGCCAAAACTTGTCGAAAAAAGTCAATACCTTAAAATGTGTAGTTTTGTGTAGTTTAAAGGTTTAGAATTAGTCGTAGATGAATGGAGATCATTTCGTGCGGAAAGATTAAATGTTGACTGAGATATTCAAATTTAAAGTTTTCTATGTCGAAGGTTTAGGTTAAAAGAGAACGTAGCTTAGGCTTATGTTTGTGACTGTTTAAGGTGAGTAGATGGTTGATTGTTGATTGTATGTTTGTGTGCATTGTCTTGTTGAAGTGTTGGAGTCAATAGGACCTTCAACGAGTAGAGACAACAGCAAAGAAAAGCTTGTCTTAGCTTTTGATTTTCGGCGAAAACATATTTTGGTGAATTTTTTGATATCACTACTCGTAGATGATTCATTGTGCAATTGGGAATTTACAGGTAGCCTAAACCCCTACTCTAAATTATGAGTGTAAGCGTTCTCGCATATATGACTAAATACGATATATGTATTGATGTGTATCTAACTAACTATGATCACAATAAAGGCAAACGCACTTATTGTTTAATAGTATAGTTATTGTAAGACCAGTAATATCGTATCCACAAGGACCAAGAGTACTAGTAATTACTATCTTCTTATTATTTAGCCTAAGAATTGGGGTGATTTCGTTTAAACTAAAATTAAGTAAAAGCACGACAGAGAATGAATTGGGAAAATAATTTTAGACAACTTTATGAGATAGGCAATATCCAAGGAAGAATCCACCTAGAATTCACTTATTACTTTTGATTCATATGATTCATTCACTTCACATAATCCGTAGAAATCCCTGATTTATGTTAGTATCTCTTTCGAAACTAAAAACAACTGACTCTAGGTTGATTAATTGAAATCTCTTTCTAATTAAAACCCCTATTGTAGCATTAACTCGTTCTATGGATCCCCTTATTAGATTTGACTCTTATCCGGCAGATTTATGTTGCCCTATTTCTAGGGTTGCAATCAACTCAGCTTAATTGTGTTGATCTACTCTTAAATAGGGACTTTTTCTCCTCTGAATAAGCACATTCAACTTGAATCAATAATCTGAAATATCAAAACAAGAATAAGAACTCACAATTAAGAATAAGAACAAGTATTTATCTTATAAATCAAATAATAATAAGATCCATCTAGGTTTCATCCCCTTAGGTATTTAGGGGATTTAGTTCATACTGATAGAGGGAAACATCTTAAAATAAGGAAAACTACAAAACATAAGAAAACCCAAAAACTTCAAGAGAAATTGATAGGAGATCTTCAGTCTTGATGGAGATCATTTTTCCAAGCTACTCCCGATGCCTGTCTTCTTAGTGTTTTCTGCCTTCTACTCCACGCCTCTCTTAGGTTGCCCCCTAGGGTGTTTATGCAGGCTTTGGGATGCCTTTCTTGGCCTAAAAGTAGCCTTTTCTGAATAGAATTAGACTTGGGTTCGGCAGGGACACGCCCGTGCGTGATGGCTTGGGCCCTGCTCAATTCTACTCGTCACACACGACCGTGTGGTCTGCTGATAAACTGTAATAGTAACATATTTGAATCCCACATTTAGTATGCTTATGGATGATATAAGCCTCGATTTATATAAAAAGGTATTCTTAATCCTTTCTTTTCATGTGTTATACTCAGGAAAGCACCCGAGGATAAAAAGAATGAGAAACGGGCCCAAAACAGAACAAATTGGGCCAAGGTGGAAATCAACACGGGCTGGACTTAAGCCCACATGGTCGTGCCTTGTTGATCATCTAGAACACAGCCTGACCCCCGATTTACACGGTCGTACCTCACTAAAGAAATCCGAACACGGCCCAAAGACTAGTCACACGGGCGTGTGACATGACCGTGTCCCTGTCGTGGCAATGAACAATTTCATTCGGATTTGGATACTTTGGGGCAAAGAAACACATTCCAAGAGCCTATATATACCCCCTAGGTACCACCTTTGAGGGGGCATCAAGCTAGGCCAAGGAGCCAAGCCGAAAAGGTCAGAGTTGTGGGAATCGCTCGAAGTTAGCCAGTTGATCCATCCCAAGAAGCCGGAATTCTACTCAAGACGGCGTATTTCTCCTTCAATTCCTTCAGGGAGTTTTAGGGATTTCTTATGCTTTGTTTTATCTTTTCTCTTGAGATGTTTTTTTTATTTGTTATGAACTAAATCCTTCAGATACCTGAAGGGGATGAAACCTAGATGAATCTTATTATTATTTTCTGAATTATATGATAAATACTTAGTTTGTTCTTAATTATGCAAACTTAATCCAAATTTGATGTGCTTAGGTGGAGGAGGAATAGACCCTGCTTAAGAGTAGATCTAGCATAATTAAGTGGAGTTGATCGCACGCCTAGAGATAGGGTGACGAGATTTTACCGGATTAGGGTGAAACCTAATATGGGAGTCCATAGATTGATTTACTGCTATTCTAGGGGGTTATTAAGTGAGAAAGAGATTTCCGTTAATTAACCTAGGGTTAGACGTTATTCGCCTCGAGAGAGGGTTTAATATACGTCAGGGAGTCCTACGGATCAAACTAAGTAAATAAATCGTATGGTTCAGGGTTAAATAACAAGTGAAGTCTAGGTGGATTCTTTCTGAAGGTATCGTCTTAATCAACTGAGTTTTTCCTAAAGTTATTTTCCCAATTCATCATTTTTGTCTTTGTGTCTTAGGCTTAGTAATTAGTTTAGATTATATTAAAGCAACTTCACTTATTTTAGGCTAAATAATAAAAATAAGGTTAGTATTAGTACTTTTAGTTCCTTTGGGTTCGATAATCCGGTCTTACCTAAGCTATAGTACTGTTCGATAGGTACACTTGCCTTCAATCATTATCAGAGTTAGTTTCCAGGTTTGATCATACTTTTTATAAAATTTAAAACTCGACAGACATATGATCAAGTTTTTGGCGCCGTTGCTGGGGAACTAAAATATTAAGAAAACTCTATTTTTATTACTTTAGCAATTATTTTTATTTTTTTGGCAATTTACTTTTATTTTTAGATTAAATTTTTTATTTTGCTAAATTTTCGTTCTTCTTCCTTTTCCCAGCAGGTACCTCTAGTTTATGACTAGAAGGAACCCGAGAGGACCACTAGTATCGATAGTGAAATTGAAGCTACCGTTTGAAGGAATCGCAGAGAAATCAGGTGAGCCCTAAATTACACAGAAGAAAATCAAGAGGACAGATCCAATCCTATTGAAGGGATGGACGAGACTAATCCACAACCACATGATGTCGGAAAAATAATGCTCCACGTGCAATATTTGATTATGCTAAACCGCATTTGACAGGAGCAGAATCGAGTATTGTTAGGCCCGCTATAGCTGCTAATAATTTTGAATTAAAGCCTAACACAATACAAATGATTCAACAATTTGTTCAATTTGATGGTTTGCAGGATGAAGACCCAAACACTCATATAGCTAATTTCTTAGAGTTCTGTGATACCTTCAAAATAAATGGCGTTTCTGATGATGCCATACGTCTTTGGTTATTTCCCTTTTCAATAAGGAATAAAGCCAAACAGTAGTTGAACTCGTTACCACGAAGGTCAATCACCACATGGGAGCAAATGACTGAAAAGTTTTTATTGAAATATTTCCCACCGGCCAAAACGGCCAAATTACGGAATGATATCTCTTCTTTTGTGCAGATGGATTTAGAGACATTATACGACGCATGGGAGAGATACAAGGATCTCTTGAGAAGGTGTCCACACCATGGTCTACCCTTGAGGCTACAAGTCCAAACTTTTTATAACGGTGTAAACCCCTCAACGAGGCAACTAATTGATTCAGCCGCCGGTGGAACCCTAAACAACAGAACTCCTGAAGCAGCCTACGAGTTCATTGAATAAATGTCACTAAATAATTATCAGTGGCAAGTTACAAGGACTAAACCGACAAAATCAGCCGGAGTTTACAACATCGATGCAGTAACGATGCTATCAACGCAGGTAGAGATGATGAATAAAAAGCTTGATAGTTTGTGTTCTTTGTAGGCACACCCAGTAATGCAGTATGACGCGAGTGGAACTGTGGCGAATCCTGAGTACCCACCCTACCAACCAGGCGCAGAGAGCGAACAGATGAACTATATAGGTAATAATTTCAGATCTAATAATAATCCTTATGGTAATACTTACAATCCAGGTTGGAGGAACCACCCAAATTTTTCATGGGGGGTCAAGGAAATCAAAGGCAACAACCTCCTCAAAATTTCCAAAATCAGCCATATCCACAAGAGAAAAAGCCAAACCTCGAAGAGATGCTGACGAAGTTCATGGCAAGCATAGAAAACCGTCTCCAAGATACAGAGAAAACACTAAAAAATCAACAAACATCGATTGACGAGACCAAGAACCGAATTGGGGAACTTACTAAGTTAGTAGGGGAAGTCACTAAGGCAGTCAGACAACTTGCAAAGTTAATGTCCGAACAATCGCAAGGACGTCTACCAAGTAACACGGAG
Source organism: Gossypium australe (assembly GCA_005393395.2). Taxonomy (NCBI): domain Eukaryota; kingdom Viridiplantae; phylum Streptophyta; class Magnoliopsida; order Malvales; family Malvaceae; genus Gossypium; species Gossypium australe. The sequence goes on along the minus strand of CM016615.1, from coordinate 13,697,209 downwards.
ATTAATCCAAAGGAGCAAATTCAAGCCATCATAGCTCATGATAGTAAAGTGGTAGACAAACCAAATGAGGTGGACAAAGGTAAAATAGAGGTAACACAAGAAAAGCCAAAACCGGTAATCAAGGAATACCAACCTCGCATACCTTACCTCGAAGCCATAAAAAGAGATGATACAGAGGAACAGTTCAGTAAGTTTCTTAAACTTTTAAAGAAATTACATAATAACTGACCTCTTCTTGAAGCTCTTTTTTAGATGCCAGACTTGAGAAAATTTTTAAAACAGCTCTTGACGAACAAACGCAAATTAGACGAAGAGCCACATGTGGAATTAAACGCAGTATGCTCAGCAATGTTACAGAATAGACTACCGCGGAAGCAAAAAGATCCAGGGAGTTTTACTATTCCATGTTTAATTGGTAGTTTAAATGTTGATAATGCGTTAGCTGATTTAGGGGCAAGTATAAATGTCATGCCTTACACATTGTTTAAACGACTAGGTCTAGGGAAGCCCAAACAAACTAGGATGAGTATTCAATTAGCTGATAAAACTGTTAGAATTCTTAGGGGCATTATCAAAGATGTTCTTCTCAAAGTCGATAAATTCGTTTTCCCAGTTGATTTTGTTGTCTTAGACATGGATGGGGATAATTCAATACCCTTAATTTTAGGAAGACCTTTCCTAGCAACTGCTAAAACTAAAATTGATGTTGCCACAGGAGAACTCATACTTTGTGTAAGTGATGAATCAATCAGCCTTCAAGCTCTTGACTCGATCAGGACAACAATCGATGCATATAAGAAAGACAATTTAGTTGATAATCAATCTTTACAACCTTCATCGCAGGAAATACCACAAGGACACAAACCTGAGCCGAATCACGGACCTAATACCAACAAAGAGAATTTACATAAGGAACGAAGCCTTAAGGTCGACAAACTAGAGGAGTAGAAAACAAACTTTGAAGGGGAACCGACACCACGTGAAGAGAAACCAAAGGAGCCCCCAGAGAAGATCGTAGGAACATCAAACCACTTCAAAATAGGGGACCAGGTATTGATTGACAAAGACGACCCTCGCGTCACCATTCTAGACATGAAAGAAACTCCTTTTAAGGTACAAAATATCTTCCCATATGGAATAGTCGAGGTAAGCAATCCAACATCCGGCACTTTCAAGGTAAACGCTTCTCGACTTAAATTTTATCAAGAAAATAAAACTGTGAGCATGAAGGAAGATATTCAAACCTTTAAACCTCCCTGATTTTGTTACAAGGAAACTCTAGCTTAAGACTATAAACGAGCGCTTCTCGAGGGGCAACCCGAGCACTAACACTATTTACTTTCAAATTTATTTTCAGTTTCTTTTCTTTCCTTCTTTCTTTTCTGAAAACTTAGTTTTACACTAACACAAAAGTGCAGAATTCCAGTCCACACGATCTTACACAAACCGTGTCCGTGGCCGTGTGGACCACCAGAATCCCAGTACTGACATAGCAGAGGCTGTACGAATCAAATCCCACCTAATTTCCAACATGTAACATCCTGAATTATTGGGCCTGTGCATTTTGGTGTGTTGTATGTTTAATGTGTTAATTTGAGGGTTAGGGGTCCAGATTAGGCTCAGGAATGGGCTGAGGCCCTGACTAAATTTCTGCATAGACACTCTATCACTTTAAAAGGTAGTTATCTGTGTTTTAAATGGCAAAATTGGCTTGTGGCCCAAAGGTAAGTGGCGCTATGATGGAGATAGAAGTGGCGTCAGAGGTAAGGAAGGGAGGAGGCCCAGTTTTGGCCGTTTGGAGCCCAAGTAATTGGGCCAAATTCGGCACTTAAAATGGAGCAATAGGGGGGACGGCAACAAGGCTATAAAATAAGGATTTTTAATATTTTTATTATGTGGATATTATGCTGATAAAGGAGGGAGGAGTTGGTGCTAATTAGGGCTATTTTTTGAGGATTTAATAGATTAAGATAAGGGAAAAGGATAGGAGCTATCTTGTGGTTGCAGTGTTGGCCGAAAATCAAACTCAGTAAGGAGGAGGAATCGGTTTGGTATAGTCTAGGGGGTGTGCCGAAATTTGAAGGCATTAGACTCCTTTGTTCTCTTTTTCTTTCTTCGCCTATCTTCTCTCTTTCAAAAGAAATTGCCATCTTCTTTTCTTTCTTTTTCTAGCCGAAACTCCTCACTCAATTCTTTTAAAAACTGAAAAAACACTTCAGCCTTCTCTTGTTCATACTCTTTCGGGATTTTCTTAAAAGTCGAAATTCCTAGATCTCTTCTCTTGTGTTTGTCGAATTCTCTTGCAAGGGGTAGCCGAAATCTTCTGAAGAGGTAAGTGTTGAAAACGTTATTCTTTCAATCTATTCTGGCTTTTAGAAACCATAGCCGAATGGCTACATGGTAGATTAATCTTGTGTTTTCTTTCATTTGCGGCATTCCGGGATTTGAAGGGGATTCAATCATATAGATTTCTAAGCCAGAGTTCAGTAGCATTCGGGTCGTATTGTTTTCGGGATTTCAAGGTAAGGAGATCTGTTAATCTAAACATATAATTCGGGTAAAACTCTAACCCTTGGCCAAATATAGGAGAGGCCTTATCTTCGCGTTCTTCCGGCTTTTGAGCAAAGTTGTAGATAGAAGGCAATAGACCTGTTTAGCAAGGGTATCGACATTAATCAGGTGTGTAGCCTTTCACACCATTTAGATTGTTTGTTAGTATATGCTTATAAATCTATTATATTCTGTTAAATGCCGAAATACCGACATGGCTGTTGAAAACCCGAAGAGGGTAAAGGCGTATCACCAGGTTAGTGATCTCTATCATTCTAAAGTGAATGGTTCTGTTGATTTGATATGATAAACATGTATACCGGTTTCTGTGATTGCAGGGGGTTGGGTAATTGATGAAAAGGGAAGTAATCTGTTGTAGTGGCTATTGCCATGATCTGACGATGTGCAGCTAACTGCAGCATGACTGCCATCGATGGTGTGTAGCGGTGTGGGTTGATTGTAGAAATCCCCAATGGTGTGATTGGCAGGTAAGGGTGGTGTGTAGTGGATGGAAACCTAGGAATGGGTTGGGCTTTGTATAATTTCTGATATATTATATTTTATTATCTGTTCTGTGGGGCTAAGGCCCAGTCTGATGGTGCACGAGGGTTGCACACTGAGTCTCGTGACTCACCCCGTTGTTTAACATTTTTCAGGAGACACGTAGAGTATCGGACCGGGCTGGAGAGGAACGCAAGGTGGCCATGCATGAGATTATTTTGGATACTGCAAAAGACATTATTTTGTTTATTTATATTTAATATTTTGGATTAGTTTGGGTTATATTTTATTGTAATAAGGCCACGGGCTACTTACTTTATATTTTCAGTTTTTGGGCTTATTTTCAGATACTTGAATTATACGTAGAATTGGAATTTGGGCTTGTACTAAAATAATAGAAAGCAAAGGCATAATTTTGGGTTTTCATTCACTAAGGCATTTAAATGAAAACTTATATCTTTTATAAACTATCAAATTATTAAGTTTTCCGATATAAATGTTTAAACTCCACAAATGGTTTCCAAAAACGCGACATGTTTTATAAAATCTTCTTAGTGACATGTCAGATCCAGTCGTGGTGTTTGGGCTGGGTTTGGGGTGTTACAAATTGGTATCAGAGCCCGGTTCAAAACTCGGCTTTGGGGTTATGGGCTCAAAACGTTTTCTAAAAATGGGTTTTTGCAACATGCATGTTTATAAATAATACAAGATGGTTTCCTCGGCATGGCACCTGCGTCTCCGGCCCAAGTCCGTTAGGTAAGTATTCTGAACTCACTGTGTGTTATATATGTATGTGGGCTTGATGGGCTTTATGGGGCGTAGACTATTTAAATTAGAACTTGATAGACTCTAGGCTTAGCTTAAACAACTTCTTAAATCTCATAAGACTTAAGTCAACTAAACAAACCCGTGAACAAGTCGCTGGGTTAGGGTGTGGCAATAGGCATGCGCATGTCTAGGATTGGATCCGGAAGAGCCTGGTACTTAAGCAGTCCTAGTGACTCATCTCCTCTTCGCTGGAATCCTACCTGGTGCGTAGCGACTGTTCACCTTAACCGTGAGGACTTGTTAACGGGCCAAAAGTTTCTAACTAAAACCCGAAAGGGACCAGCCACCTTAATTTTGTAAAAAAATTACCAAAATGCCCCTAGTTTTGAAAAATTACCTTGATTTGGAAAAATCACCAAAACACCCTTGATTTGAAAATCTTCAAAACGCCCTTGATTTGGAAAATTATCAAAATTTGCGAAATTACCAAAATACCCCTGGTTTAAAAAAATTTACCAAAATACCCCGGGTTGCAAAATTTCCAAAATACTCTGCTTCACGAAATTACCAAAATACCCTTATTTTGGAAAATTACCAAGATACCCATGATTTGCAAATATACCCCCAGATTTACGGAAATACCCCACTTTACAAAGTCAGCGGAATTTGAAAAAAAAAAACAACAACAACCGAAAACAACAAACACCTGAACGCCACTATTATTCTTTTGAAATTGAATTCTCCAGAATACCCCTGTTTAAAAAAAATTATTTTACCCCTGTTTTAGAAAAAAATATATATATCTCTATTTCGAAAATCCCCAAGATACTTTATTTTGAAAAATACCCTGTAGGATAAAATTTCAAAAATACCCCTGGGTAGTGAAATGACGAAAATACCCTATGTGTTGAATGTGATATGTATGTTGAGGTGTGAATGTATGTGGTTTCTAGAATTAGAAGGTAAAGTTGAGACTGAAACTGTAGCTAGGTTCGAATTCGAAAGAATCACTCTTAAAACTACTTTTCATAAGATTGTTCGTGGATAATCAGTGGGAAGAGTTAATAATTCATAAAATTTCTAATCAGATAAACGCCGATCGGAAGAATGAGTACAAGGGGTCGAGGACGTCCGCCGGTGGACGTGGTAGGGGTAGGATGACCGTGTCGGAGCCAGTAGGGTCTGGCCACGAGTCAGGAAACGAGATGCTGGATCCGCCAGCTGTGGAGGGAGAATTTTGGGACCAGGTGCTCAGAGATGATGCGGTATCTCGGTGATGTTGCGGGTCCTTGAGAGAGTTGCTGGGGCAGGCACGAGTTTAGGAGCCCGAAAATCTGTATCTGAACGACTCCGACCCAACGGAGCGGAGGTGTTTAGGGGAGTTTCTGGCGTAGCCCCTAATACAGCTGAGTATTGGTTAGAGGCAAGTGAGCGTATAATGGATGACCTTGACTTCACTGTAAAGGAGAAGTTGAAGGGGGTCGTGTCTCTTCTTCAAGACGAGGCTTATCAGTGGTGGCTCACGGTAAAGGAGGGTACTGCTGCATACCGGATTGACTGGTATCTCTTTAAGGAGTCATTCCAGGGAAAGTACGTTGGGGCCAGCTATGTGGATACAAAGAGAAAGGCATTCTTGAACTTGGTACAGGGAAGTAAGTCTGTATTTGAATACGAGGCGGAGTTTCTGCGGTTGAGCCGTTATGCTCGAGGGATTGTGGCGACTGACTATGAGCATTGCATACGGTTCGAGGATGGACTAAGGGATGAGCTGAGGGTATTAGTAGCACCGCAGCGGGAGAGGGACTTTGCGGTTTTGGTTGAGAAAGCTAAGATATCTGAGGAGGTTAAGCGGACTGAGAAACAGAATAAGGATAAGGATAGGAATAGGAATAAGAGGAATTTTGGGCCGTTGGGATCATCTGGAAATTTTCAGAAAAGGCCTAGGTCTGATGGGCTAGCTCGTGCTCCGATGGGTCAGAATCGATCATGTAACTTGTGCGGGAAAATACATTATGGGGAGTGCAGAAGGAAAGCTGGTGGATGCTTCAGGTGTGGATCCACGGAGCATATGATTAAGGACTGTCCCCAGGTGAATCAGGCACAACCCGCGGGACGAGGTTCTGATCAGGCTGGGAGAGGTGGTCAGTCAGTAACGAGGGGTCGTGGCCCAGGTAGAGGAGGAAATGGGGCTAGTCGTGGTCGTGGAGCACCTGGTAGGGGTGCAGGTAATGTAGACGCGAGGCAGCCAGGTCTAGTTTATGCAGCTCATCGACGGAAATATGGTGACGCACCGGACGTCATAACCGGTACGTTTCTTATTACTGATAACCCTTTTCTTGCCTTGATTGATATTAGATCAACCAACTCCTATGTTGCATGTTCGGTATCTGAGACCCTAAGTATAGACTCTGAAACAACCACTAGGAAGATGACTGTAGTTAGTCCTTTAGGACAATCTAGGGTAGTGGACAAACTATTTAAGGATGTACCTTTAGAGACTCAAGGGGTAGTGTTCCCGGCAGACTTAATGGAATTATCGTTTGGAGAGTTTGATCTTATCTTAGGAATGGATTAGTTGACTAAACATCGTGCTAAGTTGGATTATGAGACGAAGCGCATGGTGTTGAGTACCCCGGATGGCGGGGAGGTGGTTGTGTTAGGAGAAGGAAGGAATTATTTGTCCAATGTGGTATCCGCATTGAAGGCTGTTAAGATGATTCAGAAAGGATGCGACGCATTTCTAGCTTTTATCAGTGCTCTGGACGCTAAGGAGGTGACTGTCGATGGGGTAAGGGCAGTAAAGGATTTTGTAGATGTCTTTCCTTAGGAGCTGCCAGGATTACCTCCGGATCGCGAAGTGGAGTTTGGAATAGAGCTACTTCTGGGTACGGCTCCGGTGTCCATTGCTCCTTACCGAATGGCACCGAAGGAGCTGGTAGAGCTCAAAGCTCAGATCCAGGAACTGTTAGATCGAGGGTTTATTCGACCGAGTGTGTCTCCGTGGGGAGCGCCGGTTCTATTCGTGAAGAAGAAGGATGGATCCATGCGTATGTGTGTGGACTACCGTCAACTGAATAAGTTAACGATTAAGAACAAGTACCTATAAGGCCTCTCCTATAAGTTTAGAAGAAAAGGCCTCTCCTATAAGGCCTCTCCTATATCCGGCCTAACTTTCTTCATTATTCTCAAATCCCTGAATTTAGTCTTGTCTTTAAGTAAATTTTTCATATTACTAATTAGGATGAAATTTCTAATGATTTATGATTTTTATTAATATGTTTTAAATTAAGTCATAGTTAATTGTGCATTGATGATTAAATTAGAAGAATATTAGAGAATCAAGCATGATAAGTCTATTTTTCAGAATTAAAATCTTCGCTAGATTGTTGAGCTGAATCTGAATATTATCTTGAAGTTTGAAATTTACATGGTTGATGTCAAAACACCCATAATTTTTGTGAGATTTTGAGCCTATTAGAGCATATATTTTTTTCATGCTCACTTTATTGATTATGAGTGTGTCAACTATGAACTGTTATTCTAGAACTTGCCTCAATTATAAATGTTGAGACCACACCTATGATTTGATACATTGAGATGATAAAGGCACCTAGGTTTTAACCCACTCACTCCACTAAATAGCCTTCCTTCATAACTAACCCCTAGTGAACCCCATTGATCCTAACGACCCTTTTTATTGACTTACCAGTTAATATTAACCCAAAACCCCTTTGTATTTGTTATCACCATTCCTTTTGACTACCCTTATATCGAGAGTTGATTTGATGTGTTGTCTAGCTGTTATCTTTATTTTAAAGTAATAGATTCATTCCTTGTAATATTTAGTTTGTTCTTAAAAAAAACGAAGTATATTCATTATTAGTTCCATAATTAAATGAGCTTACATGTTAAAATTCCACATCTTGAGGAAAAGCTCATATTATTAGTTTTCAATTGATGTAATTATTTAGGATTAGTTCAATTTTTGTTAGTTAGGCAATTTGTCAGGTCAGTCTCGATTCTAACCTTCTAATTCAGCCTTTATCCACACCTTTAACCCTAGCCCCGTTACAACCCTGTTAAAGACCTTTTGATTTGTGTATCATCTCATATTACAGTGGTGGAGATTTGATTTTCAGGCAAACCTATGGGATTAACTTTTCAGGTTCGACTTCTGAGAGCTTAATTTTGAACCTTAAACACCTCGAGTGATTTGAGTGAATCTTTGGTGAGGATGTCAATCCTTGTCGATTTTGAATCAAAGGTAATTATTTAGATAAGGGGAGACACCTACGTTTTTTGTGCTACAAATGTATGACTTTGATTGTTTGAATCTTTAGGACTCTTCGAGTTAGATCATCCATGTATAAATTATCTATGAATTATGATGAGACATTGTTAATAGGAATTATGAATCATGGAAAGTTCGTTTTAATTGTAAGTTGAGAATTTTGCTTGAGGACAAGCAAAAGCTTACGTGTGGGGGCATTTGATAAACCGTAATAGTAACATATTTTAATCCCACATTTAGTATGCTTTTGGATGATTTAAGCCTCAATTTATATAAAAAGGTGCTCTTAATCCTTTCTTTTCATGTCTTATACTCAAGAAAGCACCCGAGGATAAAAAGAACAAGAAACGAGCCCAAAACGGAACAAATTGGGCCAAGGTAGAAATCGACACGGCTTGGACTTAAGCCCACACGGCCGTGCCTTGTTGATCATCTAGAACACGGCCTGACCCCCGATTTACACGGCCATGCCTCATTAAAGAAATCTGAACACGGCCCAAAGACTAGTCACACGGGTGTGTGACATGGCCATGTTCCTGTCGTGGCAATGAACAATTTCATTCAGATTTGGATACTTTGGGGCAAAGAAACACATTCCAAGAGCCTATATATACCCCTAAGTTCATCCTTGAACAGGGCGGTTAGCTAGGCCAAGGAGCCAAGCCGGAAACGTCAGATTTGTGGGAATCACTCGAAGATAGCCAGTTGATCCATCCCAAGAAGCCGGGATTCTACTCAAGGTGGCGAATTTCTCCTTCAATACCTTAAGGGAGTTTTAGGGATTTCTTATGCTTTGTTTTATTTTTTTTCTTGAGATGTTTTCTTTATTTGTTATGAACTAAATCCTTCAGATACCTGAAGGGGATGAAATCTAGATGAATCTTATTATTATTTTCTGAATTATATGATAAATACTTAGTTTTTTCTTAATTATGCAAGCTTAATTCAAATTTGATGTGCTTAGGTGGAGGAGGAATAGACCCTGCTTAAGAGTAGATCTAGCATAATTAAGCAGAGTTGATCGCACGCCTAGAGATAGGGTGACGAGATTTTGCCGGATTAGGGTGAAACCTAATATGGGAGTCCATAGATCGATTTACTGCTATTCTGGGGGTTATTAAGTGAGAAAGAGATTTCCGTTAATTAACCTAGGGTTAGACGTTATTCGCCTCGAGAGAGGGTTTAATATACATTAGGGAGTCTTACGGATCAAACTAAGTAAATAAATCGTATGGTTCAGGGTTAAATAACAAGTGAAGTCTAGGTGGATTCTTTCTGAAGGTATCGTCTTAATCAACTGAGTTTTTCCTAAAGTTATTTTCCCAATTCATCCTTTTTGTCTTTGTGTCTTTGGCTTAGTAATTAGTTTGGATTATATTAAGGCAACTTCACTTATTTTAGGCTAAATAATAAAAAGAAGGTTAGTATTAGTACTCTTAGTTCCTTTGGGTTTGATAATTCGGTCTTGCCTAAGCTATACTACTGTTCGATAGGTACACTTGCCTTCAATCATTGTCAGAGTTAGTTTCCAAGTTCGATCATTCTCTTTATAAATTTTAAATCTCGATAGACATACGATCATCTGCACGTGTGCGGAAGTCCAGGCCGTGTTGATTTTCGAGGTAGGCCTATTTTGTCCCTTTTTGGCCCGTTTCTCGTTCTTTTCGGCTCTCTAAGCTCTCCTAAGTGTAAAACATGAAATTAAAGGATTAGGAGCATCAAATTCATCAATTATAATGAAAATTCATCCAAAAATAAGCCAAGCATAGGGTAAAAATATGTATAAATTATGATTTATCAAATATCCCCACACTTAAGCCTTTGCTTGTCTTCAAGCAAAATCCTCAACTCACAATAAGAATTAACTTCCTCAAGTCATAATCCTTATTAATAATGTTTTATCATAATTCATAGATAATTCATACATTGATAATTTAACTAAAAGAGTCTTAAAGATTTAAACAATCTAAGTCACAATTTTTTGTAGCACGAAAAACATAGGTGTTTCCCCTTTACTTAAATAATTACCTTTGATTCAAAACCGACAAGAGTTGACATCCTTACTGAAGATTCACTCAAATCACTCAATGTAATGGCCTAAATTCAAGATTATCGGAACAATGGTTTCGTAACCATAAATCCGATTTAAAGAGAAATTTATTTTAATATTTTGCATGAATATTTATATGATAGGAAATACTTTTATAAATATTTATAAAATGTTAGTAATGTGGTATTAAAATTTCGTTAGAAAATTTTAACGTTTGGGTAGGTAATTAAATAAAAATGACTAAATTGAAATGAAAGTAAAAGTTCAATTATAGATTAAAAGAAATTATGAAGGATCAAAATGGTAATTATACCATTTTGTATAGTGAGGCGGTATAACATAGAAAAATCTGAGATTTTTAAGGATTATTATTATTATTATATTATTATTATATTATTATATTATTATATATATATAAACAAACAAAAGGAAAGAAAAAGGGGGGGAAAGAGAACAGAATAGGTAAAAGAAACAGAGAGCATACGAAACAGGGGAGAAGGAAAGAAAAGAAAAAGGAAAAACTAGGGATTTAAAGCTTGAAGTTTAAATTGGTAAGTCAATCAAGTCCTATTCTCTTAATTTTGATGTTTTAGAAGCTTTAAAGCAAGATTTTGATGAAACTAAGTTGATATTTTGAGAGTTTTTAGGTTTTCAAGTGTAGTTGATGTTGAAGAAAAAGATGAATCAGGGATTAAATTGAATGAAATTTAAGTTAGAATTAGTAGAAGGATTAAATTATAAAGTAAGTTTTGTGTTATAGGGATTAATTTGGAAGAAATTATGAATTAGGGTTTTATTATGAAAATTTATATAATCAAGTTGAATATGGAAGGAATTTAAGTAGAATCAAAGTATGAATTAGGTTAAGAAAATAAGTAAACTTAATTAGGATTAAATTGTAAAACAAGCTATAAGAAAACAGTTTTGAGACAGCAGCAGTAGAGTAAGTTTGAAAATTCACCAAGAATCGTAGAAGTGGAATTAGAAGTTGAGTGAGATATGAAATTAAAGCTTATTGAGTCTATTTTCATATGAAAGAAACGAGGAAAGAAAATAAGTTCTGTATTTTGAGATATTTAGATTTTTGTAAGACTGGTTCAGAATGAATTCGGGTTCCCCTGTTTTAACTTTAGAAAATCATCAAAAATTGGATACAAATAATTAGGGGATTAAATTTATATGTTTAGAATTCTTAATGAGTCTAGTTTCAATAGAAATAAACTAGAACATCATCTAAATATTGCATAAAGAGATAATTAATTTTTAGTGAAGAAGGGTCAGAACTGCCAGACAGCAGAATAGGGGTGACTTTGATGAATAAACTGTACTAATTGGCTATGCAAAAAATTCTGGAAATTTTATGGTATGAAGACATGTGAATCTAGTTTCAGAGAAAATTAACGGTTCCTCATTTGGAGCTCTGTAGCTCGAGAAATAAATAATTTAGTGACTGTGACTCAAGTAGACAGCTTTGAATAAACTAAAAATAATAATAGAATTATAGAAAATGCTACATGTGAACATGAAATGTATTGAATTGATGATTGAATTTATTTATTTAGATCCGGAAAACTCAAATACGAAGCTAGATCGAGGAAAGGAAAAAGTTTCGGATTAGTAGATTTTGTAAACGAACTGATAACGAGATAAGTTCATGTAACTTGAATTGTATTCTTAAATGCTTGAAATGTATGTTATTGACGTGAATATAATTTGAATGTTCATTGTATGAAAATTTATGCAACATTGATATTTTTGATAAAAAGGGAAAGAAATCCCGGTTGAATGAAAGGAAAATTCGATGGATCTCTGAAAAGGAATTGGCGGTAAAAAGGATGTAGCCCGGACGGGTGATCCTATCCTGATATAGCCCTCCCGAAGAATATGTGGAAAATGGATTTAGCCCGGACGGGTAATCCGAATTAGGGTCTGAATTTAGCCTGGACTGGTAATTCAGATCCAAGCTCATTAGAGTAATTGTCGTTGCAGGGGATTTAGCCTGGACTGGTAATCCTGACAATACTCTATGAGTTTATATTATAGGGGATTTAGCCTGGACTGGTAATCCCGCTGTAAAGATGAGGTTCGCGGGAGTGTGCTCTCTGAAATGAAAATGTGCGCACATGAATATGAATTGACGGACCCGAATTTGTACACTAAAGTGTACCTCTGAAAATCCATCGAAATTCCGAGTAATTCAATGGGATAAATATAAAATATATATATATATATATATATATATATATGGAAATCATGGTATTGATGAGCTCATCAATGATAGTATATATTATTGATATATGAAAATTATTGGACTGACTTGAATGTTGAGTTTGTAAATGTTAGGGTAATAATGCATTGAATGGGTATATGAATGTTTATCGCTTGTATTGTAAATATTAGGTAAGTATAATTCTTGTTACATGGGCTTACTAAGCACAAAGTGCTTACCCTATTTCCTTTTTCCCTGTTTTGTAGTGTTAAGAGCTCGGAGGTCGGATCGGTGGGAGACTCATCACACTATCAAACCCAGTATTTCGGTTTTTAAAGAAACTTTAGTTTGGAAATGAATGGCATGTATAAGCTAATAAAATAGATGTTAATATGAAATGAATGTAAGGTCAGCCATTGGTATGGCTTATGTGTTTAAGTTATCTTATAAATATGCATGAATTATCTTGAAAATATGTTGAATTAGACTGGTCTCGTTTTTTAAAAAAAAAATTGTAAACTCTGGTAATGCCTCGTACCTTATTCTGACAACGAATACAGGTAGGGGGTGTTACATTTGTTGGTATCAGAGCTACGGTTTAGCCGGTTCTAGGACCGACATAGCGAATAACGATTAGCTATACATGCCATTTAAATTATTTTTGATAGTGTGATATCTCCTGACCATTTAAATTGTGTTTTCCTTATATTAATGTCATCTGACCGAGCTCAATCTGAGGAAGCTGGGAGTCATGCTCCGGCTTCAGTACAAAGAGAAGAAACTAGCAGTAGAAGGCCCGGTATAGAGGGTCAAGGAGAGGAGGCAAAAATAGCCTTCTTTCAAATGATGAATGAATGGTTTACCCAGTACATAAGAACTAACCCTACAGTGCAGCAGACTCAAGCTCCCCCTCCTGTTCCTCCACCGATTCCCGAGATTCCACAGGGTACAGGTACTGAATCTGTCAGAAAAGGAAAAGCTCCGGTCGATAAAATCCGAAAATATGGGGCCGAAGAATTTCGAGCAGCAGTTGATGATGATCCCGAAAGAGCTGAATTTTGGTTAGAAAATACTACTCGGGTTTTGGAGGAATTATCTTGCACGCCAGAAGAATGTTTGAAATGTGCTGTTTCACTGCTAAAAGACACAGCTTATCATTGGTGGAATACTAAAGCTTCAGTTGTTCCGAAAGAAGAAATTACATGGGAATTCTTCCAGACCGAGTTCAAAAAGAGATATATCAGTCAGAGATTCCTTGATCAGAAAAGAAAAGAATTTCTTGAGCTGAAACAGGGCAATAGATCAGTATCCAAGTATGAAAGAGAATTTGTTCGGTTGAGTAAATATGCTCGAGAATGGGTACAGTCGGAGGCTGAAATGTGCAAACGATTCGAAGAAGGGTTGAATGAAGAAATTAAGCTCTTTGTTGGAATTCTTGAAACTCGAGAGTTTGCTACACTAGCAGAACGAGCTTATAAAGCAGAAGAATGGAGCAAAGAAAAGAAACAGGCTGAGAGGGAAGCTCGAATTTTTAGTAAAAGACCAATGGAAAAATCTCAGTTTTCTGCTCCAAAGAAATTGAAAAAGTACCAGGATCGTTCTACCTCAACCACTGGGTATTCAGATAGAGTGCGAGCTTCACAGCGCACTAATTCAAGACCTTCCACTTCATCAGTGACCAGTGTTGGCAGTGTTGGTACCCCTAAGCCGAGATGCCAGTATTGTAATAAAGCTCATTTTGGTGAATGTCGATTTAAGAGCGGGGCTTGTTACCGATGTGGTTCTTTTGACCATTTCCTCAGAGATTGTCCAGAAAGAAATAAAAAAGAAGATGAATATATATCGAAGCCAAGTAATCCATCTTTGAGGGGTAGACCATCTCGACTATCCGGTAATGTCAGTGGTAGCCGAGGAGCTACAAAAGATACTGCAAGTAGGCCTGAGACACGAGCGCCTCCTAGAACATATGTCATGCGTACCAGAGAAGATGCCTCAGCACCCGATGTTATTACTGGTACATTTTCTTTACTTGAAACTGATATTACTGCATTAATTGATCCCGGTTCTACGCATTCATATATATATGTAAAACTTGCATGCGTTAAAGATTTATCTGTTGAACCTACTGAATTTGCGGTTAAAGTCTCGAACCCCTTTGGCCAATCTATTTTGGTGGATAAAATTTGTAAAAATTGTCCACTGATGGTAAGAGGTTATTGTTTCCTGGCTGATTTGATGTTACTGCCATTTGATGAGTTTGATGTGATATTGGGCATGGATTGGCAGTAGTAAACTGTAAACAGAAATATATTGTGTTGAAGTGCCAGAATGGTGAATTACTTCGGGTTAAATCCGATCAGACAGAGGGATTATCTGATGTGATTTCAGTTATTACTGCTCAGAGGTATGTCAAAAAGGGGTATGATGCTTTTCTTGCTTATGTATTAGATACCAAGGTATCTGAGTCGAAGATTCAAGCAGTGCCAGTGGTATGTGAATTTTCTGATGTGTTTCCAGAAGAGTTACCAGGGTTGCCACCAGAAAGAGAAGTGGAATTTTCTATAGATTTGATTCCGGGAACTACCCCGATTTCCATAGCTCCGTACCGGATGGCTCCTACAGAATTAAAGGAATTAAAGACACAGTTACAGGAACTTGTTGATAGAGGTTTTGTCCGACCGAGTCATTCACCTTGGGGTGCTCCGGTTCTGTTTGTGAAAAAGAAAGATGGGTCTTTGAGAATTGTATTGCAAATTCTGCGAGAGAAACAGTTATATGCTAAATTCAGTAAATGTGAATTTTGGCTTCGAGAAGTGGGTTTTCTTGGACATATTGTATCTGCTGAAGGCATCAGGGTAAATCCAAGTAAAATCTCAGCTATTGTCAATTGGAGTCCACCGAAGACTGTATCTAAAGTTAGAAGTTTCTTGGGTTTAGCTGGTTATTATCGGAGATTTGTACAAGGATTCTCTATGATAGCTTCTCCGATGACTCGATCATTGCAGAAAGATGTAAAGTTCGAGTGGACTGATGAATGTCAGCAGAGTTTCAACCGATTGAAAATCTACTAACGAAAGCACCAGTATTAGTGCAGCCTGAACCGGGTAAGGAATTTGTTATTTACAGTGATGCCTCATTAAATGGTTTAGGTTGTGTCTTGATGCAAGAAGGTAAAGTAATAGCCTATGCTTCAAGACAACTTAAACCACATGAAAGAAATTATCCGGTACATGATCTTGAGTTAGCTGCTATTGTTTTTGCATTGAAGATATGGCGGCATTATTTGTACGGTGAGAAATGTCATATTTATACTGATCATAAAAGCTTGAAGTATTTGATGACACAGAAAGATTTGAATTTGAGACAGCGTAGGTGGCTTGAACTGATAAAGGACTATGATTTGATTATTGATTACCATCCGCGTAAGGCTAATATTGTGGCTGATGCTTTGAGTCGAAAATCTCTGTATGCTTTACGATCTATGAATGCTCAATTGTCTTTGGTTGATGATGGTTCAATCATAGCTGAATTGAGAGCTAAACCGACATTTTTACAGCAAATATGTGAAGCTCAGAAGAATGATGAGAAGTTACAGGTTAAACGGGCACAATGTGAGTCAGATACTGATTCTGAATTTCAAGTTGGGGTTGATGATTGTTTATTATTCAGAGGTAGGGTATGTGTACCCAAGAATTCTGAGCTCATACATAAAATTTTACACGAGGCTCACAGTGGTACTATGTCTGTACATCCGGGAAGTAATAAAATGTATAATGATTTGAAGAAGATGTACTGGTGGCCAGGTATGAAACGTGATATTTCTGAGTTTGTATCAAGATGTTTGATATGTCAACAGGTCAAAGCAGAACATCAGGTACCTTCGGGGTTACTTCAGCCAATTACTATACCGGAATGGAAATGGGAAAGAATCACTATGGATTTTGTATCGGGGTTACCATTGTCTTCGAGGAAAGAAGATGCTATTTGGGTGATTGTTGACCGACTGACAAAGTCAGCACACTTTATTCCGGTACGTATGGATTATTCTTTAGATAAACTGGCTGAATTGTACATATCTGAGATTGTCAGGCTACATGGAGTGCCTGTCTCCATTATATCAGATAGAGATCCCCGATTTACGTCTCGTTTCTGGGATAAATTGCAAGAAGCTTTGGGTACTCAGTTGTATTTCAGTACTGCATTTCATCCTCAGACAGATGGCCAATCTGAGCGTGTAATTCAAGTATTGGAAGATATGCTCCGATGTTGTATACTAGAGTTTGAAGGTAATTGGGAGAGGTATCTACCTTTGATTGAATTTGCTTATAATAGCAGTTATCAGTCCAGTATTAAAATGGCTCCATATGAAGCTTTGTATGGTAGAAAATGTATAACACCGTTATATTGGACAGAGCTCAGTGAAAAGAAGATACACGGGATTGAGGAAGCGACATGGGAACCGGAGGAGGCAATGAGGAAACAATATCCAAACCTCTTTACTGGTAAGATTTTCGAGGACGAAAATCCTTAAAAAGGGCGGGAGAGTTGTAATGGCCTAAATTCAAGATTATCGGAACAATGGTTTCATAACCATAAATCCAATTTAAAGAGAAATTTATTTTAATATTTTGCATGAATATTTATATGATAGGAAATACTTTTATAAATATTTATAAAATGTTAGTAATGTGGTATTAAAATTTCGTTAGAAAATTTTAACGTTTGGGTAGGTAATTAAATAAAAAGGACTAAATTGAAATGCAAGTAAAAGTTCAATTATAGATTAAAAGAAATTATGAAGGATCAAAATGGTAATTATACCATTTTGTATAGTGAGGCGGTATAACATAGAAAAATCTGAGATTTTTAAGGATTATTATTATATGATTATATTATTATATTATATTATTTATTATTATATATATATATAAACAAACAAAAGGAAAGAAAAAGGGGGGGAAAGAGAACAGAATAGGTAAAAGAAACAGAGAGCATACGAAACAGGGGAGAAGGAAAGAAAAGAAAAAGGAAAAACTAGGGATTTAAAGCTTGAAGTTTAAATTGGTAAGTCAATCAAGTCCTATTCTCTTAATTTTGATGTTTTAGAAGCTTTAAAGCAAGATTTTGATGAAACTAAGTTGATATTTTGAGAGTTTTTAGGTTTTCAAGTGTAGTTGATGTTGAAGAAAAAGATGAATCAGGGATTAAATTGAATGAAATTTAAGTTAGAATTAGTAGAAGGATTAATTTATAAAGTAAGTTATAAGTTTTGTGTTATAGGGATTAATTTGGAAGAAATTATGAATTAGGGTTTTATTATGAAAATTTATATAATCAAGTTGAATATGGAAGGAATTTAAGTAGAATCAAAGTATGAATTAGGTTAAGAAAATAAGTAAACTTAATTAGGATTAAATTGTAAAACAAGCTATAAGAAAACAGTTTTGAGACAGCAGCAGTAGAGTAAGTTTGAAAATTCACCAAAAATCGTAGAAGTGGAATTAGAAGTTGAGTGAGATATTAAATTAAATCTTATTGAGTCTATTTTCATATGAAAGAAACAATGAAAGAAAATAAGTTCTGTATTTTGAGATATTTAGATTTTTGTAAGACTAGTTCAGAATGAATTCGGGTTCCCCTGTTTTAACTTTAGAAAATCATCAAAAATTGGATAAAAATAATTAGGGGATTAAATTTATATTTTTAGAATTCTTAATGAGTCTAGTTTCAATAGAAATAATCAAGAACATCATCTGAATATTGCATAAAGAGATAATTAATTTTTAGTGAAGAAGGGTCAGAACTGCCAGACAGCAGAACAGGGGTGAATTTGATGAATAAACTGTACTAATTGGATAGGCAAAAAATTATGGAAATTTTATGGTATGAAGACATGTGAATCTAGTTTCAGAGAAAATTAACGGTTCCTCATTTGGAGCTCTGTAGCTCGAGAAATAAATAATTTAGTGACTGTGACTCAAGTAGACAGCTTTGAATAAACTAAAAATAATAATAGAATTATAGAAAATGCTACATGTGAACATGAAATGTATTGAATTGATGATTGAATTTATTTATTTAGATCCGGAAAACTCAAATACGAAGCTAGATCGAGGAAAGGAAAAATTTTCGGATTAGTAGATTTTGTAAACGAACTGATAACGAGGTAAGTTCATGTAACTTGAATTGTATTCTTAAATGCTTGAAATGTATGTTATTGACGTGAATATAATTTGAATGTTCATTGTATGAAAATTTATGCAACATTGATATTTTTGATAAAAAGGGAAAGAAATCCCGGTTGAATGAAAGGAAAATTCGATGGATCTCTGAAAAGGAATTGACGGTAAAAAGGATCTAGCCCGGACGGGTGATCCTATCCTGATATAGCCCTCCCGAAAAATATGTGGAAAATGGATTTAGCCCAGACGGGTAATCCGAATTAGGGTCTGAATTTAGCCTGGACTGGTAATTCAGATCCAAGCTCATTAGAGTAATTGTCGTTGCAGGGGATTTAGCCTGGACTGGTAATCCCGACAATACTCTATGAGTTTATATTACAGGGGATTTAGCCTGGACTGGTAATCCCGCTGTAAAGATGAGGTTCGCGGGAGTGTGCTCTCTGAAATGAAAATGTGCGCACATGAATATGAATTGACGGACCCGAATTTGTACACTAAAGTGTACCTCTGAAAATCCATCGAAATTCCGAGTAATTCAATGGGATAAATATAAAAATATATATATATATATATATATATATATATGGAAATCATGGTATTGATGAGCTCATCAATGATAGTATATATATTATTGATATATGAAAATTATTGGACTGACTTGAATGTTGAGTTTGTAAATGTTAGGGTAATAATGCATTGAATGGGTATATGAATGTTTATCGCTTGTATTGTAAATATTAGGTAAGTATAATTCTTGTTACATGGGCTTACTAAGCACAAAGTGCTTACCCTATTTCCTTTTTCCCTGTTTTGTAGTGTTAAGAGCTCGGAAGTCGGATCGGTGGGAGACACATCACACTATCAACCCCAGTATTAAAGAAACTTTAGTTTGGAAATGAATGGCATGTATAAGCTAATAAAATAGATGTTAATATGAAATGAATGTAAGGTCAGCCATTGGTATGGCTTATGTGTTTAAGTTATCTTATAAATATGCATGAATTATCTTCAAAATATGTTGAATTAGACTGGTCTCGTTTTTTAAGAAAAAAAAAATTGTAAACTCTGGTAATGCCTCGTACCTTATTCTGACAACGAATACAGGTAGGGGGTGTTACACTCAATGTGTTTTAAGGTTCAAATAACGCACTTAGAAGTCAAACAGGAAAAGTTGATCCCATAGGCTTGCTTGAAAATCATATCTCCACCACTATAGAATGAGATGATACACAAATCAAAAGGTCTTTATAAGGGTTGTAATGGGGCTTGGTTTAGAGGTGTGGATAAAGGCTGAATTAGAAGGTTAGAATCGAGATTGAATTGAAAATTTACCTAACTAGAAAAATAACTAATACTGAATGATTACATAATTGAACTTATCACTAATAACACGAGCTTCTTCTCAGAATACGAAATTAACCATTTAAGCTCAAATAACATAAAACTAAGTAATGATTTTTTTTAAGAATAAGTAAAAATATAACAACTAAAATAAAGAACATAGTTAGGCATCTACTCAAATCGAATCTCGACAAAAAGGAGCTAAAAGAATAGGAAAAATTTACGATGAATCAAAAAGAATAGGTCTTGGGTTAATATTAATGATAAATCAAGAAACGGTTTATTAGGATTCAAAGGGGTTTAGTAGGGGTTAATTATGAGGGTAGGCTTTTTATAGAGTAAGTGGGTTAGATCCTAGGTGCCTTTATCATCTCAGTATATCAAATCAAAAGTGTGGTCTCGACATGCATAGTCGAAGCAAGTTCTAGAATAACAAATTAATATTAACACACTCATAATCAATAAAGTGAGCAAGAAAAATATACACTCTAAAAGGCTCAAAGACTCACAAAATTTATGGTTTTTGATGTCAACCTTGCAGATTTCAAACTTCAAAGTAATATTTAAAATCAGGGGACAACCTAATAGATTTTTAATACAGAAAATAGACTTATCATGCTTAATTCTCTAATGTCTTAAAGTTTAAACCATCAATGCACAATTACCTATGACTTAATCCAAAACATATCAATGAAAATCATAAATCAATAGAAGTTTCATTCTAATAGTAATATGAGAAAATTACTTAAGAACAAGGCATAATTCAGGGATTTTCTAATAATACTATAATTAACCTTCCCACACTTAAGATGTACATTGTTCTCAATGTACAAAGATAGATAATAGTAATATAGTAATAAAATCATAAGATAGGGAGAGAAGTGAAACTTCCTGAATTTTGGATGGAATCAATGAAAAGAAACCTGATAAATTTGGGCAGAGGTGAACGTGGGGGAGGATACTCCGGTGGTGTGGTCATTCCTTAATAGCACCTTGAATCGTTTGAAACTGAGGGGTCATCAGTAAAGTTCTACGGAGTTTTAGTAATTGACTTCATTATGGGTACTCGATAAGAAACAACCAGAGATATAAAGAAATCAAAATATACTAATATAAATTAAAGACAAGAAAGATAAAGGGAAAGAATTTAAAAATGAAAATAAAAGAAACAGAAAAAATGAATGGACTCAAAGGTCCTTGTCCTGTCGAGTCAATGAAGCGGCCGACATCAACTTAGGAGGTATTTGTGGTGTATTTACTGTAAAGTGGTCGCGCATGGGGAGACCGCGCCAGGATCCTTTCGCTTTTTCGACACGGGGATGGTGGTCATGGTCTTGCCTCTGGTATTAGTCATTGTGTACAGTGGCAAGGATGGTGGTTGGTGTAAAGTAGGAATAAGGGAAAAGGGAAAGGGAAAAGAAGGAAGAAAGATAATGGGAAAAGGGGGGTTTTCAGGCTGGAGAAGAAGGGAGGAAGGAAGAAGGTGGATGAGGAGAGTGGTGGTTAGGGTTTGGGGGAGGAAGGATTTGGGGAAGGAAGTGAACAGAAGAAGGGGGTTTAAATAGAGATTGGGACACATGATCGTGGTCCACGCCCGTGTGCCCTGGGCGTGTTAAGTCACACGGCCAAATAGCACGACCGTGTGATTCGTCATTCGTTTCTCCCACACCCGTGTTGAGGTCCACATACCCGTGTTAATTAATCAGTATCAACCACGGCCTATAGGTACGGGCGTGTCGTACGCCCGTGTGACTTGCTCAGTTTCACTTACGGCTTCTGGACACGGGCGTGTCGAACGCCCGTGTCGCTTAGTCAATATCAACCATGGCTGCATCGCACGGCTGTGGCATCTTATCGTAGCCCGTTTTCTTTAGCTAGAGTTGTCCACGACCGCGTCGCACGGCCGTGGTGTTTTCTCGTAGCCCATGTGTTGGGGAAAATTGCGTCCTATGTCTGCACAATCTCCACCATGCCGATATACCTACCCGTGGTGTCCAAACGGCCACGGCCACGCTCGTGTGCAAGGCTGTGTGGGTAGGGAAACTTGCGCCTATTAATTTGGTTAGATTTTAGTTAGGTGCTAAAAATCGAAAAGATGGATATTAATGCGGTTAGTGCTCGGGTTGCCTCCTGAGAAGCGCTCGTTTAAAGTCCTAAGCTAGACTTACCTTTCATTCACATAATCATGGCGGTTCGAGGAATTGAAACTCCTCTCTCCTGCTATCAGTTCTATTATCAATATTCAATTTGAGTCGAGTAGTGTTTACCTTAAAAGTGCCGAACTTAGGATTAGTTACCTCGATTGTTCCATATGGGAAGACATTGAGTACCGTGAAAGGGATCTCTCCATTTGTATTAAGGTCTGAAGTGGCGATTCGAGGGTCTATTTTATCCAACAATACCTGATCTCTGATCTTAAATTAGTTTGTCCCATCCTTAAGCTTGTCATGGAGTCGCTATGGTTTATCGTGTTTTCTTGGTTTCTCCTTGGCATGTGTCCTCCACTCATCTAGTTCATCGATCTGAAGCCTTCACTCCTCATGAGTTATTTCATTTTTGGCACAAGAACTATGACATGGCTCAATTGAGTATTTTTGAGGTGCTTCCTAAAAAGAGGGTTGAACCGAATGGTTATTAATAGAATTTATGTACTCACCTTTATTACTCGACGTCCTAACCGAGTCACGAGCCTGAAGAGTGATCCTTTCGTCACCTGCACGAAGTGTGAGCTCACCTGTACCAACATCAATTCTAGTTTTAGCAGTTGTCAAAAAGGGTCGTCCTAGGATTAAAGGAACGTTACTATCCTCATCCATGTCTAAAACAACAAAGTCTACTGGAATATGAATTTATCAATTTTTACTAGTACATCTTCGATTATACCCTTAGGAACTCTAATAGTTTTATCAGCTAATTGAATGCTCATCCTAGTTTGTTTGGGTTTCCTAAGACCTGATTGTTTAAACATTTTATAAGGCATCACATTGATACTTGCCCCTAAATCAGCTAAAGCATTATTAACAGATAAATCACCAATTAAACAAGGAATTGTAAAACTCCCTGGATATTTTAATTTGCGGGGTAGTTTATTCTGTAAAATTGCTGAGCACACTGCATTTAGCTCCACATGAGACGCATTGTCTAACTTCCGTTTGTTTGTCAAAAGCTCTTTTAAAAATTTTGTTGAATTGGGCATTTGTGAAAGAGCTTCAATAAACGGTAAGTTAATATGTAATTTTTTTAAAAAGTTTAAGAAATTTACCGAATGGTTCATCTGTGCGGTCTTTTTTCATCGCATTGGGATATGGCATACGAGGTTTGTACTCTGTACTTGCCAGTTTTGGTTTATCATGGCTTACCTCAACCTTACCTTTATCTACCACGTTTTCTTGCCTCGGGTTTGATTCGTCTAACTCTTCACTATCGTGGGCAATAATGGCATGAAGTTTCTCCTTTGGGTTAGTTTCAGTGTTGCTTGGAAAGCTACCTTGTGGTCGTTCATAGATCAGCTTAGCAAGTTGTCTTATTTAGTTCTCGAGCCCTTGATTCGATGCTTGCTGATTTTTTACTGCTATTTCGGTGTTTTGGAAATGGGTTTCTGACACCGCGATGAATTTTGTTAGCATCTCCTTAAGGTTTGGCTTCTTCTCTTGTGGGTAGGGTTGCTGTTGAAAGCCTGAGGGGGTTGTTGTCTCTGATTTCCTTGACCACCCCATGAGAAGTTTGGGTGGTTCCTCCAACCTGGATTATAAGTGTTACTATAGGGATTATTCTGAGTTCTAAAATTATTACCCATATAGTTCATTCGTTCGCTTTCTATGCCAGGGTTGTAGGATGGATATTTTGTATTACTCATTCCTCCTCCATTCATATCGCATTGCATAACTGGATGTACCTGCAAAGAACCACACAAACCATCAATCTTTTTACTTAAAAGCTCTACCTGGTTTGATAGCATGGTCACTGCATCGAGGTTGAAAACACTGGCGACCTTTGTTGGCTTTGTCCTCATAACTTGCCACTAATAGTTATTCAGTGACATCTCTTCAATGAATTCGTAAGCTACCTCAGGTGTTTTATTGTTTAGTGTACCGCCGGCAGCTGCATCAATCAACTGCCTAGTTGAGGGGTTCACACCATTGTAAAAGGTTTGAACTTGTAGCCACAAAGGTAACCCATGGTGATGGCACCTTCTTAGTAAATCCTTGTATCTCTCCCATGCATCGTAAAGTGTTTGTAAATCCATCATCACAAAAGAAGAGATATCATTCCTCATCTTAGCCGTTTTAGCCGGTGGAAAATATTTTAACAAAAATTTTTCGGTCATTTGCTACCATGTAGTGATTGATCCTCGTGGTAACGAGTTCAACCATTATTTAGCTTTGTTCCTCAACGAAAAGGGAAACAATCGAAGGCGAATGGCATCATCAGAAACGCCATTAATCTTGAAAGTGTCGCAGAATTCCAGAAAATTTGCCAAGTGATTGTTTGGATCCTCATCCTGCAAACCATCAAACTGAACAAATTGTTGAATCATCTGAATAGTGTTAGGTTTCAGTTGATAATTATTTGCAGCAACAACAGGTCTAGCAATACTTGATTCAATTCCTATTAAAGTAGGCTTAGCATAATCATACATAGTACGAGAAGCAAGATTTTGATTCACCAGATTTGCGGCAACCACAGGAGGTAGCGGATTATTATCAGCCATCTCTTCATTAGAATTAATATCATTCTCTAGCTCTTCCTCTATGTTTTTTAGACTTTGCCTTATCTCCCTACGATTTCTGCGAGCGGTACCTTCTATATCACTATCAAAAAGCAAGGATCCTGACGGGTTTCTCCTAGTCATAAACTAATATTACCTGCCAGAAGCAAATAAAAGAAAAATTAGCAAGTTAAAATAAAATAAAAATAAATTGCAAATAAAAATAAGAATGGCTAAAGTAATAAAAATTAAGTGTTCCTAATATCTTAGTCCCCAGCAACGGCGCCAAAAACTTGATGTGTCTCTAACTAACTATGATCACAATAAAGGCAAGCGTACCTATCATTTAATGGTATAGTTATGGTAAGACCAGTAATATCGTATCCACAAGGACCAAGAGTACTAGTAATTACTATCTTCTTATTATTTAGCCTAAGAATTGGGGTGATTTCGTTTAAACTAAAATTAATTAAAAGCACGACAGAGAATGAATTGGGAAAATACTTTTAGACAACTTTATGAGACAGGTAATACCCAAGGAAGAATCCACCTAGACTTCACTTATTAATTTTGATTCATATGATTTATTCACTTGACTTAATCCGTAAAAATCCCTGATTTATGTTAATATCTCTTTCGAGACTAAAAACAACTGACTCTAGGTTGATTAATTGAAATCTCTTTCTAACTAAAACCCCTATTGTCGTATTAACTCGATCTATGGATCCCCTTATTAGATTTGACTCTAATCTGGCAGATTTATGTCGCCCCATTTCTAGGGTTGCAATCAACTCCACTTAATTGTGTTGATCTACTCTTAAATAGGGACTTTTTCTCCTCAATAAGCACATTCGACTTGAATCAATAACCTAAATTATCAAAATAAGAATAAAACTCACAATTAAGAATAGGAACAAGTATTTATCTTATAAATCAAATAATAATAAGATCCATCTAGGTTTCATCCCCTTAAGTATTTAAGGGATTTAGTTCATACTGATAGAGGGAAACATCTTAAAATAAGGAAAACTACAAAACATAAGAAAACCCAAAAACTTCAAGAGAAATTGATAGGAGATCTTCAGTCTTGATGGAGATCCTTCTTCCAAGTTGCTCCTGATGGCTGTCTTCTTAGTGTTTTCTGCCTTCTACTCCACGCCTCTCTTAGGTTGCCCCCTAGGGTGTTTATGTAGGCTTTGGGACATATTTCTTGGCCCACAAGTAGCCTTTTCTGAATAGAATTAGACTTGGGTTCGGCAGGGACACGCCCGTTCGTGATGGCTTGGGTTGTGCTCAATTCTGCTCGTCACACACGGCCGTGTGGTCTGCCCGTGTGCGGAAGTCCAGGCTGTGTTGATTTCTGAGGTAAGCTCATTTTGTCCCTTTTTGGCTCGTTTCTCGTTCTTTTCAGCTCCCTAAGCTCTCTTGAGTGTAAAATATGAAATTAAAGGATTAGGAGCATCGAATTCATTAAATCTAATAAAAATTCATCCAAAAATAAGCCAAGCATAAGGTAAAAATATGTATAAATTATGGTTTATCATGTATGCTTGTGAAACTGTGAAATTATGAACATATATGAGATGCTATAGCATATGCTATAAGCTTATGATAACTGATGTAAAAGTAAATATGTGGGTATGTTAGTCATGCCATGTGAGAATGATTATATTGTGCCACTAATGTGAATATGCAATGAGTATGTGCAAAAAATCGGTAAGGAAATATGTGATAATAATGTGTATATTTTGCCTTGTGATCTTATTAGACCATTGGATATAGTTGGCATGCCATAGGATTGTGAGTACTCACCTTTGTGTTGTGATATATTGGGCGTTGAGGCCCAGGGATAGTTTTCGGAGAGATAAGGGAATGTGAACTAAGCTCCATTCACCGCGATATGTGTGTTTGGTGTGTTTGGGAGTGTTAGCTATATGCTTCACTTACGGGACATGTCTGACTCTTTAATTCATTTCGGTGTGTTGGAGATTCGTGTATCTGATGTGTGGTGATAGAGTTCACTTTATGTTTCATAATCTCAAAAGCCAAACTATCGTAAAATGTGACTGAAAGTGATTAAATGTGATTAATATGTGTTGTAATACATGCTTTGATATTCATATGATTAATGTGTAAATATTCATGAAAGATGATTATATGTGTAAAATATGACATAAGAGTAAAGGATGTTATGATTATGTTGCATGTCTGCTTTGTTGACACATAATGACTTGTTTACATAATGGTTATTCTAAGCATTCACTGAGATTGTTAAGTTCACTTGTAACAATTCGATTTTCAGTGGTGACAAAACAATGGTTTGAGACCATAAATTTTCGTCGTGTCGACTCATAAATATTATTTTTAGAATATTTATAGTCATTAAAGTTGTATTAAATTTTGGTTAAGAAATTTTAACGTTTAGATAGTTACTTTAGGAAAAAGGACTAAACTGAAAAAGGTGCAAAATTTAGTAAATCTTGAATTTCCATTGATTTGATAGTTTAAATATGAAATGAAAAGGGACTTATATAATAATTAGTCCATTTGGATATTAATGGACCATAATAGGCTTTTACATTGTGGTTTTATAAGGTTTTAATTAAGGGAGATTATGTACTTTAGTAAATAAATTAAAGTTTAATAAAATAAAACCAAAATCATCATCATGTTTTTGGAAGTTCCACTGAAAACCTCAGACATTTCACCATTTTTGAAGCTTCACATTTGGCTATCATAGGAACCTTGCATGTAAGTTCGTTTTAATTTCGTTTTTTGTAATTTTTATGTTTTTGAGATAATTACAACTAGGTCCAGCTAGCCCGTACCTTCGTTTTTGAATCTGTTAAATTTTTTGGAAGTTTCCATTGATGAATATTGAATGTTTTTGATGAATATCATGTATTTTGAGTTTTGATTGTGTTGTTTGATGATTTTGTAAAATGGTTCTTGTTAGATTTTGATTTTAGGATTAAATTGAAAAGTTGATAAAATTTTAGGGTTTGATAGTGAATTTAATGTTAATTAGGGACTGTTGAAGGTCCACTATATTTGAATAGAATTTTGATTTGAGAAAAATGGTTAATTTGATGAATTTTGGGTTAAGGGACTAAATTGTAAAAATTGTAAAAGTTTGGTGTAATTGTGTAAATTTTAAAAAAAGGTTTTAATTCTAAAATTGATTGGAATGTGAAATGTAAGCTGATAATTGAGAAATTCTATATTTAAATCAAGATCCCGTCGATACTTGTGGAAAAGGAAAAATTTCGGTATAGTCCTTAAACTTCTGCAACTACTACAATTCAGTCCAGGTAAGTTCGTACAATTTAAAATTTAATATCTATATGAATTTTTGAATAGTATAACATGGTATAATATATATTAAATTGTTGAAAATGAATGATTATTCGAGATTTGTTATTGAATTTGATGATCGGGTTGGATTGATCGCTGGATAGAGTACAGTTGTGATATGGTGTGTTATGGGGATTGGAGTGGAGATGGTTACGGAGTGATGTATATATATTACCCGAGTAACCCGAGGTTCAGCATTTGTTGCGAACTCTCGTATTATATTCTCTGTTTGGTGTGTTTCGGAGGGACTAGCTTTTATGAGCATTGGTGTGTTTCGACTGGACTAGCTCTTATGAGCATTGGTGTGTTTCGGAGGGGTTGGCTCGTTTGAGCATCTGGTGTGTTTTTGTTGGACTGGCGATGTACTCCTATCTGTAAGTCATTCTTCGAATTGAAAATCTCGGTAAGGTAATTTTGTTTATGAATTTGATGCATTTGCTATACATTGAGTATTAAATTGAATATATTTGTGATTTATCGGTTGAGACTGTGGATGATACGGAACCTTCCTGGTTGAATGGTTATTGTTTGAATTGTTGTATTTACTTCGGTAAGATTTATCGTTTTAATACGTCGAACTTACTAAGCTTCATTGAGCTTACTTGTGTTGTTTAATGTTCTTGTAGATTCTCGGAGACGATTGGATCGACACTCAAGTCACACTATCCAGCTTATTTCGGTAGTTTTTGTAACAGCCTGTTTTTCAGTGGTGTCGGAAATAGTGGTTTTGAGGCCAACAAATTTGACGAGTAAGCTCGTAAATATTATTATTCAATATTTACGAGTCAAATGTGATTTTTAAAAAGGTTTTTGATTTGATAATTTATGGTATATAAGTGATTTATTAAGTTTAAGTGTTTTTAGAAAATAAGGTATCGGGACCTTGTTTTTATAAACTGAGACATAAATATTTTTATAAATATTTACGGAGTGTCATTAAGGTGATATTAAAGTTTCGCTAAGAAATTTTAACGTTTCAATAGTTAATTAATTAAAAAGGACCAAATTAAAAAAATGCATTTTCGGGACTCCGTTCCCGGTTAATTAGGTTTTGTTTAGGTGAATTTGCATAAATTAAGAGTAATTAGGTATAATGACTAAATTGCATATAGGGTGAAAGTTGATTATAGATTAAAGAAAAACTAAAAGGGACTAAATAAGCAATTATACCATTGTTCTTTAGGTGAGGTGGCATAAGTTAAATATATGTGAATTTAATATATATATTATACTAAAATAAGTTTACTTAATATATACGTATATATATTATATATTATAATAATAAAACAAACAAAAGAAAGAAAGAAAGAAATAGAAATAGGAAGGTATAAATGAAACAGAGAAGCAAAATGAAAAAAAAAAAGAAGGAGAAAGAAACAGACGAAGGGCCTTAGGGTTTCAAAAGTTCCAAATTCAATTGGCTAGTCAATTTAATCCCTTTTTCTTGTAATTTTTATGTTTTTGGAATCCCAATGTTAAATACTACCCGACCCATGTCAAAATTTTAGAATTATTGAGTTTTTAAGTGTTGCCTATGTTGAATAATTTTAGCATAAGGGACTAAATTGATAGATTTTGAAGCTAGAAATGAAAAAGCATTAAATTGGAGAAAAAAATGTAAATTTTGAGTAATAGGGACTAAATTGAGAAAAATTTGAAATTTAGGGATTTAAGTAAAATTAGATAGTTAAATCTAGTTTAAAGTGGAAAATTGAATAAAAATATAGAATTGATTGTGAAGAAATAAAATTAGTCTTGGTTTAGGGACTAAATTGGAATTTAGACAAATGTTAAGTAAAAAGTTGAAATATTCAATATGAATGTATTGATAAATTATAATTGTTTTAATTCCGTAGCTAACGTCGTACCGGAACCCTCGACTAAAAAGGGGAAAGATAGAGTCAACGAGAAATAGCTTAGAATTTCTGGTTTGTATTTCTATAATCCGAAGCTAGTTATTAATTGTTGTAATTTTTATTTAATGTATATGGTAAGTGTTGAGGTGAGAATTATTGTGTTTTGCAATTGAAATGGATTGATTTAGTATGTGATGAATTTATTAAATTTATATTGATTGAATTAGTATATATATTAAATATATTGATTATTTGAATTGAAATGAGTATTGGTTGTATTTGAAAAGTGAAATTAAACCCTATTAACTATATCGAGCTGAGTCGGATATAGATGGCATGCCATAGGATTAGAAGAGTTCAGGGATTTCTTCGACTTTGAGTCGTTGAGGCAGTGGGTGTCAATTTACTACTTCGGATTAATTCGATGAGGCACTGGGTGCCAATTTAATTCGGTTTAGCCGATGAGACACTGGGTGTCAAATTATTACTTCAAATTATCCGATGAGGCACTGGGTGCCAAACTGGTGTTTTTTGGTTGGATCCGGGTATCCGTCTGAGTCCGAGTCATGTTAATAGGGGTAAATGAATAAAAAAAATCTTATAATTGATATTGAAATGGCATGGTATGAGAAATGGAAGTGAAATAGTGAATTGAAAATAAAATGTGAAATATGTTGCAAATATATGGAATTTATGAGTTATATACTCATGAAATGAATATGGAATGGATAATGCAATTGTAAAATGAAATGTGAAATAAATTGTGAAAAGCTATTTATATTGCAAGTATGAGAATTGAGATATTGTGAAACAAATGAAATATGATCTGGTTGTTGAAATTATTAAATATTAATATGTGTTTATATTTCAATAGCATATTTGAAATTTCTTATCTTTAAATATTCAGATTATAGAAATACCACTAAGTTCTTACTCCGCGTACGGTTTTGTTTCCCATGCGTATGTTAGTTACTTAACTTCTGATCGCCGATTTAGCATCCAACAACGATCCCGAACTCAAATGTGGTGATGTTTATCCTTTGTGTCGGCATGTACCTAGGGTGTCTAAATAATAGTTATTTTGTGGTTTGATTGTAAATGAGATTATAAGTGTCTATGTTTGAGGTTATAAGTGTCTAAATAGTAGGATGTTTATCCTTTGATTGGTTTTATACATATAATATGTGTTTATGTTTGAGGTCATGTTATGACATGTTTAAGTTAATGTTTAAATGAACAAGAATTAGGCAAAGTAAATTGAATTTGGCATGGTTATAAATTGGATTTGAATGATGTTTAAATGGTATGAAATGATGATATAATTGTGGTACCTATGAGGGTACATTGGTTAGGCGCCTAGGATGTTTGTTTGATATGATTTGGATGAGTTTGATTGTGTTTTGAATTGGTTAAACAAATGATTTTTTAGTTGCTTATTGTCTAATCTTGTAGAGAATGCTAAACTTGTTGTTAAAGGTACACTTTGAGTCCACTCGAGCATGTGACTAGACTGTGTGAGACACACGGCTTGACCACACGGGCGTGTGAACCCTGCAGCTTTGAAAATTTTTATTATTTTTCGAAAAATTCTCTAAGTTTTTGAATTAGTACTGACTTGTTTCTAACATGTAATTTGGGCCTCGAGGGCTCGAATAAGGGACAATATGTATGAGTTTGATAGGTTTTGACTTGAATATTATATGATATGAAATGCCTTAAAATTATGTATATGTATTTGTTTTTGAAGCGATATCATGGCATAGTAAATTAAACCAAATCTAGATAGGTGCATGTGAATTTAATTTTATGTTTAAGTGCTCATGAACTAGGAAAAATTGATTTGAATTTGATATGTTTATAATTTGGATAAAAATGATGCTTTGATGACTTGTTTTGATGATATGAAATGTTTGAAATTTCTGTCTGTTTGATCTGTAAACTCCAGTAATGCTCCGTAACCTGATTCCGGCGAGGGATATGGGTTAGGGTGTTACATTTTGGAATGTTTGATTCGGTTTATATGGCATGTAATACACTTTTTTGTAGTTATTACTAATGTTTTGTAATAAGTAAAATGCTATGAAACACCCCTAACCCGTAACCGTCGCCGGATTAGGGTTAAAGGCATTACCGGACAAATCGGAAACATTTACAGAAATTATAACAATCCATCATCAATCATAATCATAATGTCCCTTAAATAAATCATCGAGACTCTAAGCATACATATAAACCGAGTCGGGACTAAATGAAACAAATACCAAAGTTCTTGGAAAATTAAAAACTTTTCTAAAATACAGGGGATACATACCCGTGTGGGCAAGCCGTGTGCCTCCCACGGCTATTAGGCACACCCGTGTGTCCACCCCCTGGTTGAAACTGACTATACACCCACGGCCACCTAACACGCCCGTGGAACTTGGCCGTGGTTAATCCTGTCATAATTCACACTGTTACTAGGCTGCAGACACGCTCGTGTTCCAAGGCTGTGTACTCTTGTGCTAGCTATTACCTAGCCCACGGTCACTAGACACGCCCGTGTGCCACGACCGTGTGACATTATAGGCCATTTTCAAGGCCAAATTGCCACCCATTTGGGTCTCACCTACAAGCAACATTTACCAACACATATCATGCATGTATGGCAGCCAAAAACATACTAAATTGATCATTCAATCTACACATTCAATACCCATTTCTTTCATGACAACTTTCAAGACAAAACATATCTAAAGCATATTTCATTCATTTACCTACCCAAAAACTTGACCATTTCATGAGCATCAAACCATACCAAAACAACTACATATACCACATTCATCAAGGCAAAATATAAACCAATAATTAACCACATCTCATGACCAAGTCCATACATCAACTTATATCAAAACTAGCCTATACATGCCATATCTAGATATATACATTTCCAAAGTGTACCAAAATGAGTTTAGTAGTGTGATGATGATCTGTGATGGCCCTGAGCCTTCAGTAGCTTTAACGACCTATGAAATAGAGAAATCACACACACAGAGTAAGCTTTCCAAAAGCTTAGTAAGTCAATATACAAACAAACTTAGCATGAATTGTACATAACCGAATTAATAATATGACCAATATGGTTCTCATGATACAAATCATCTCATTCTTTCTTAAGCTCATTTGCTTAGCTATAACTTACCATATTACCAATTCACATACCTTATAAGCACATAGTTCATGTAGTCAAAACTTTCATATCGTATTGTCAATTCCATATACATAACATCATAGCAGGATCACATAGATACTTACCTTGTGTACACAATTAGTGTTTAATCAACGTACCTGATACGGATATTCATTCTCTTAATTTATCAAAGCTCGGATTTGCAATTCGTATCACAGACTTGCTCGTTGAACCAATAGGAATCTAGTAGGATACTCAGAAAGCTCGAATTGATCGTACAATGCCAACGTCCCAGACGAGGTCTTATATGCACTCCAATATCGATGCCACTGTCCTAGACAGGGTCTTACACGAATCAATATGATGCTGATGTCCCAGACATGGTCTTACACGTAAGGATCATAACGATGCCAACGTCCCAAACGTGGTCTTACACGAGTCTCAAATCAACGCCAATGTCCCAGACGTGGTCTTACATGACAAAAACAATACAGATACCTATGTCATGACATAGCTAAACCTATCTATTCCTAGGTTCGTAGGGACTTTTCGAACTTAGTCACTATATCGAACTTATCTTAAAACTCATGTACAGATCAACCCATAACATTCATTGTTAACAATAATCATATGAACATACATAGTTCAATACAAATATGTTTATTTGCATAATGACTTACCTCGGATTTGATCTATCGGAATGAAAACGGCTACTCGTTTACTTTCGCTTTCCCGTGATCTAAGTCTGTTTTCCTCGGTTCTTGATCTAAACATATTCAGAATTAACCCTTTTATTCACAAATTCATTCAATTCAATCCATACACATATATTTAGGGCGATTTGCAAATTAACCCTCATATTTGCACAGTACATCAATTTAGTCCATTTTTCTCAAAACATCAAATTCACAAAATTAACCCACACTCATGCTTATTTGAATATACATATATATCATACAAGCCCATATTTTCCATCAAATTAGCAATTTAGTCCCTCAATTTGCTATTTTCACAAATTAGCCTTATTTAGCTAAATTCATCAAAACTTCAAGAAGAAAACATGTTCATCTAGCTCAAATCTTTCATTTAACACCATAAATCATCATAAAACTCAACATATCATCAATGGCATATCACACAACCATCATTAATTCACAAAATTAATACATGGGTTTTGTAGCTCTCAAAGCAACGATTGCAAAAACGTAGAAATTATCAAAAATCGACTAAAAACTTACCTTGAATCAAGCTTGTATGTGCCGAATGTATGTGAGCTTATAAACCTTTCTTTTTCTTTTGATTTTTCAGTGAAGAATGCATAAATGAATGCTTATTTTCATGCTAATTTTTATTAATTATTCATTAATAAACAACTTCCAATTTTAGCCTTATAAAACAAAATTTTTATAACATAAATAACAAGGTCATTTTTTACCATAACCACCCACTAACTAAATAGTGGTTCAATTGCCACTTAAGGCCATAACTTTTAAGTGCTTTAACAAATAGCAAGCAACTTTCACATTCAATGCAATTTCATCCTTTTGTCAAATTAAACACACAGACGGACAAATTAACTTACGGAAATTTAACACATGCTTAGTCACATATCAACGGCATAGAAAATAATATTAGAATATTATACGAACTTGGATTTGTGGTCCCAAAACCACTGTTCTGACTAGGGTGTAAACCGGACTATTACATGCTAAGTGTGATATTATATATAAATTGCGATCTTATATAATGTATGTGAATGAGGTAGATGTTTCAATGCAAATAGAAATGGTATGTGTTAATGATATGTGTATTTAATGTACCTATGATAGGTACATTGGTTAGGTGTTGATTTGATGAATTGATAAGTTGTGTTTGAGGTTTTATTTTGATGTACAATTGTATATACTTATGGTACCAATGAGGGCACATTGGTTAGGCACTTAATAGTTTGATTTTGGTATGTTTTTGGCTTGATTAATGTCATTTTGATTAGGTATTTTGGTTGGCATTTGAGTTTCTTAAGGTTCAAGTAAGCTTGAAATGGTAAACTTGCTGTTTAAGGTTCACTTTGGGTCCACATGGCCTAAGACAAGGGTGTGTGACTCAGCCGTGTGTGTCACATGGCCTGGCGACAGGTCGTGTGCCCCCTGTATGTTTAAAAGCATGCAAGTCAGGCAGTTACACGGCTTAGCACACGGCCTGGCACACAGGCGTGTGGCTTGGCCGTTTGGCCCTACTCAGAGAATTACACGAGTGAGGACACGGGTTGGGACATGGCCGTGTGTCCCTATTTCGAAGGTTACACGGCCTGAGATATGGACGTGTGTCTTAACAGTGTGAGGCAGACGGGCTGGCCATACGGTCGTGTGACCCCTACAGTCCAAAATTTTCTAACTTTTTTCTTAAACTTTCCATATGTTTCCAATTTAGTCCCAGATTGTTTCTAAAGTATTTTTAGGTCCTCGAGAACTTGATTAAGAGACGTTATGAATGTAATTGAATGTAATTAGGCTAAGTTTACATTGATGTATGAATTGAAAGGTTTACTATTCTGTTTGTATGGGAATGCTTCGTAACATTATTCTGGCGACAGATAAGGGATAGGGGTATTACATTTTGTGGTGCCAGAGCTACGGTTTAGTCGGTTCTCAGACTAAACATAACATGTGAAATGTCTAGAATTACATACTATATAAATCTGCGGTAGTGTGACGTGTTTGATCCGACCGAACCTTTGTTTTTCTTATAGGTTGTAAAGATGTTAGACGAATCTAATCGTGCTGACAATGATGAGGTTAATAGTAATGTACCGACTTCTGATCATGGGATGAGTAGTAATGTTTCGATTCCTCCAGTATAAGAGCATGAACTTAACATGTTCTTTGGGTTTATGAACCAGTGGTTCAACGAGTTTATGTAAATGAATAATCCAGCTCAACGACCTCCATCCCCTATTATACCTCTGATTGCAGCTCCACCTCCTCCTATGATTGAGACTAGTTAACGTATTTTGATTGAGAAGCTTAGAAAGTGTTGTGCTGAAGAATTTCAGGGTAGATCAGAAGATGATTTAGTTAAAGCTGAGTACGTAACAGCCCAATTTAGGGCCTAATCAG
Organism: Gossypium australe; assembly: GCA_005393395.2. Lineage (NCBI taxonomy): Eukaryota > Viridiplantae > Streptophyta > Magnoliopsida > Malvales > Malvaceae > Gossypium > Gossypium australe. The sequence continues at coordinate 13,661,117 of CM016615.1, read as the reverse complement.
AATAGTGGTTGCGAGACCACAAATCCGAAGTAGAAATATGTTTTTATGATTTTTTATGAGGCTTATGATGTGCTTGCATGATTATGTGAAAAATTCATAAAGATATTTTATTAATTAGTGATCAAGTTGTCCATTAGGACTAAATTGCAAAGGTTAGAAAATATGAGATTCTAGAAGATTTAAGTATGAAATAGAATTATAAAAATTATTAGAGGTCCTTATTTAGCAATTAAATCATTATATATTAATATGGAAAAAAAATGAACATGGGAAGGAAAAATCTCAAGAAAGGGCCTTAAGGGCATTTTAGTCATTTGGTTAATTAATGAATTAAAAAGGGAAAAATAAGTCAAAATTGTGTCCATCTTCTTCAAGCCATAGCCGAAATTCTCAAGCTCGCCATAGCTAGGGTTTCTTCATCTTTCAAGCTTGATTGTAAGTACCTCCTAGCCCCGTTTTTAATGTTCTTCGTATTTTTGAAATCCTCGTAGCTCGATTTAGCTATTTCTAGCCATATTTTGAGCTAGGGTTTATATTCAAAAATTTACCCATGTATGACATGCATGTATTTTGATGATTTATGTAAGAATATGAAAGTTTGATGTATGATTGACATCTTTTTCCAAGTGATTTTCATGAAAAATGCATAAAAGGACCAAATTGTAAAAGTTATGAAATTGGTCATACATGAGTGAAATAGTGGAAATTAGGGGCTATTGTAGTTAAGAAAATGATTCGACTAGGCTTGAAATACAAGAAAGTTAAGTGAAAATCATTTTACGAGCCTAGGGGCAAAAGTGAAATTATGTGAAAGTTTAGGGGAAAAATTGTAATTTTTTTAAAGTATGAATTATGAGTCAATTTAGTTAATGTGAGTATTAAACAAGTAAAATTGTTATTATAGATCAAGAAACACGAAGCCCGAGCCGAAACTGAGGCAAGGACAAAGTGTTGGACTAATCGAACATCCACACACATTTTGAGTACCGAGGTAAGTTTGTGTGAAATTAATGTTACATATGTTATTATGTTTAAATTACTTATTATTTTGAGAAATGCATATCATTTCCATAAAATTCACTGAAGATGACTTAATGAGAAAATTATGAGATTATGCTAAGTGAAGTCCCGGTTGAATTTTCGGAATAATGAGGATACCTATGTCACGACATGAGATAAGGACGGTCCTGTATAAGACCATGTCTTGGACATGGAATCGGCACTGAACATAGATCCTGTATAAAACCATGTTTGGGACATGGCATCGGCATCGAATAAGGAAGGTCCCGTATAAGACCATGTCTGGGACATGGCTTCGGCACCAAAGGAAGATCTCGTGTAAGACCATGTCTGGGACATGGCATCGACATCTATGTACGATCTCATGTAAGACCACATCTGGGACATGCATCGACATCGTGAGATGAGATCTCGTGTAAGACCATATCTGGGATATGGCATCGGCATCAAGAGGTGATCCCACGTAAGACCATATTTGGGATATGGCATTGGTATCAAGATACATGTATGATGAGGTTGAGTATCCTCCGATATTTTGAGTAGTTCAATGGGCAAAAGAGCTAAGTATGCAAAGATGATAGAGAGCTAAATTATACAAGGATGATAATGAGTTCCATTTATGTTAAAGATGATAATGATTTAAGTTTATGTTAAAGATAGTGTAAGTGCTAAATTATGTGACTAAGTGATACAAGTATCATGAGTAAAATACAAGTTATAAAACCATAATGTGAGGTGTGATGGTAAGAATGAGTATGAGTAAGTATGCCTAAGCACTTAAGAACTTGTGTTGCTATTGTTCTATGAGATAAATGGATTTTACCATGAGTACTTATGTTGCTAGATTAATTCATGTAAACTTACTAAGCTATATGCTTACCCCTCTCTTTTCCCTCTTCCTTGTAGTATCGCCAAGTTAGCTCAAGGATCGTAGAACGTCGGAGCTCCAATCACACTATCAATAATTCTTTTGGTATAGTAAAGTTGACTTATTTTGAGTATGGCATGTATAGGAACTTGGTCATTTTGTGTTATGTCATATTTGAAAGCCAAAGTGTTGGCTACTAATGTCATACACTCATTTTGTAAATGGCCATTAGGAATTGGTCGATATTTGTCAAGTTTCATATTTTAATGGTGATGAGTTTTATGAAGTGAAAGTTCATGCAAATGATGAAATAAACTGTGAAGTGTATGAATGATGATTAGTGGTTCTTCATAGTGTATTATTGCCATGTTATGTGTTGCTTGTGTTGGTATATGTGTGTTTATGTTTTAGGGTGGCAATTGGCTTGGAAAATAGCCTTCTAATTGTCCACACGGGTAGACAAACGGGAGTGTGTCTAGGCCGTGTGCGACACACGGTCAGCCCCATGGGTATGTTGATAGGCCGTGTGTCCCCTGCATCAAATTTGTGAGAATTCAGTTCGTCACACGGGCCACCACATGGGCGTGTGTCTAGGCCATGTGCCCCTTAAGAGTTGCTGACGTCATAAACAGAATACCCAGGTTTTCACACACGGGTGAGGACACGAGCATGTCTAGGCCATGTGAGGGACACAGGCCAAAGACACTGGCATGTGTCCAGCCGTGTGAAAACTTTTGCAAGTTTGAAATGAAAAATAAATTTGCGGGTTTGAAATGAAAAATAAATACTACACGGGCTAGGGACATGGGCATGTGTGACCACACGGCCTGCCCACACGGGCGTGTCCCATTTCACACGAGCGTATGGCCTTGGTTAGGTAAAAAGTTTCTAAGTGCTCAAAAGTTTTCGGTTAAATTTTGAAACCCTCCGTATGCATGTTTAGGGCCTCGTAGGCCCATAATAAGGATGATATGAATGTGGATGAGAAGTTCTAAGTTGATAAAGAAATTTAATAGCCCAAGTTGTATTGTTCAAGCAAGTTAAGTCAAGTAATGCCTCGTACCCGGCTCCGGAGTTGAATATGGGTAAGGGGTATTACATTTAGTGGTATCAGAGCTACAGTTCAGTCGATTCTCGGACTAACATAGCGTATACATGAGTCTAGCTATACATTCCATATATATGAGCATTTATGTAATAATAGTGTGACGACTCCTAACAATTTAAATTGTGTTTTCATATAGTAAATGGATCCCGATAGAGCAGCGGCAGATGATGTAGAAAGTAACGCGTCAGCTCCCGCCGAAGGGACGGTGCCAAATGAAAATGAGAATAGACCTACGGCTGTGAGTTAGAGAGGAGGAGAAGAGGCTAGGGAAGCCTTTCTCCACATGATAAATGCATGGTATACGGAATTCGTTCGTGCAAACCCAAATGTACAACCCCCTCCAGCCCCACCTATTCCTCAGCCTACCCTAGTAGCTCCCCAAGTGGTAGAAGTGGTAAGAAGAGAAAAGCCTTCGGTTGATAGAATCCGGAAGCGAGGAGTTGAAGAATTCAGGGCTAGTAAAGATGATAACCCAAAAAGAGCAGAATTCTGGCTTGAAAATACCATCAGGGTATTCGATGAGTTGTCTTACACACCTGAAGAGTGCATGAAGTGTGTGGTGTCTCTTTTGAGAGATTCCATTTATCAGTGGTGGAACACCCTTGTGTCGGTTGTACCAAGGAAAAAGATCACATGGGAGTTTTTCCAAGAAGAACTCCAGAAGAAGTATATTAGCCAGAGGTTTATCGACCAAAAAAAAGGAATTACTTGAACTGAAACAAGGTTGGATGATAGTAACCAATTATTAGCGTGAATTTGTAAAGCTTAGCAAATACGCTCGAGAGTGTGTATCCACTGAAGCCATTATGTGTAAACGGTTTGAGGACGGATTAAATGAAGATATCAGATTGTTTATTGGTGTCCTCGAATTGAAGGAATTTGTTGTGTTAGTGGACCGGGCTTATAAGGCCGAGGAATTGGTGAAAGAGAAAAGAAAAGCTGAGATAGAGTTTCGTGACTCAAGAAAAAATCAAATGAACCAGTCGTTTCAATCTTCATCCAAGAAGTCAAGAGACTTCCCTACTCGATTAGCTACTTCAGTCGGGTTTTCAAACAGAAGTAAGAGTAAACAGTACTCCAGGATCAAGGATCAGACTACTTCAGTTGCAAGCGTTGGGAACACTTGACCTAACTGACCAAAATGCCCACAGTGTGGCAGACGTCACCCCGGTGAGTGCCGAGTACATGAGAGAGCCTATTTTAAGTGTGGTTCTCAAGATCATTTTATTAGAGAATGCCTAGGATGGTTGAAAAAGAGAAAATCCAGAGTGTAAGATCGGGAAGCAGTACTAGAGGGAGACAACAGAGAAACCCGGAAAGTGGGATGAGTAGTAAGAGTACTCCCAGAGAGCAGGCTGCAAGATCTGGGGGTAGAGCGCCTGCGAGGACTTATGCCATTCGCGCTCGCGAAGAGGCGTCATCCCCTGATGTAATTAGGGGTACATTTTCTCTCCATGATACTAATGTTGTTGCTTTAATTGATCTAGGGTCTACCCATTTATACATTTGCATGAAATTAGCATGAGCATGCTTGTAGAGTCCACAGGATTCGTGATAGAAGTGTCCAATCCTTTAGGCAAAAGTGTATTAGTTGATAAGGTATGCAAAGATTACCCATTGATGATTAGAGGTCATTATTTTAAGGCAAATCTCATGCTATTGCCATTTGATGAATTCGATATAATTCTTGGTATGGACTGGTTAACCACTCATGATGTGACAGTAAATTGTGGAAAGAAATACATTGAATTGAGATATGGAAATTGGGACACTCTTCGTGTTGAATCAGATGAACAAGACAGATCACCGGTAGTGATATCTCATATGTCTGCTCAAGGGTATGAAAAACATATCTTGCTTTTTTTATGAATGCTAAAGAAACTGAGTTAAAGATTGAATCAGTGCCGATAGTATATGAGTACCTAAATGTATTCCTAGAAGAATTGGCAGGGTTGCCTCCGGTTAGAGAGGTTGAATTTGGCATTGAGTTAGCTCCCAGTACTGCACCTATATCGATTGCTCCTCACAGAATGGCTCCAACTGAGTTGAAGGAATTGAAGGTTTTGCCAAACTGAGTTATTCTCCGTGGGGTGCTCCAATGCTATTTGTGAAAAAGAAAGATGGTTCCATGAGATTGTGTATAGATTACCAATAGCTTAATAAGGTTATCGTGAAGAATAAGTACCCATTGCCAAGGATCGATGATTTGTATAATCAATTGAGGGGAGCCACTGTGTTTTCCAAGATAGATTTGAGGTCGGGATATTACCAGTTGAGAGTAAAGGACTCAGATGTGCCGAAGACTGCTTTCGGACGAGGTATGGGTACTATAAATTTTTAGTTAAGCCTTTTGGCTTAACAAATGCCCCTGCTATGTTTATGGATCTAATGAACTGTATATTTCGGCCATGCTTGGATAAGTTTGTTGTGGTTTTTATTAATGACATATTGATATATTCTCGTGATGAGCATGAGCATGCCAAACATTTGAGGATGGTTTTATAGATTTTACGAGATAATTAGTTGTATGCCAAGTTTAGTAAAAGTGAATTTTGGCTCAAAGAGGTTAGGTTTTTGGGGCACATTGTCTCAGGAGATGGAATCCGAGTTGACCCAAGTAAGATTTCAGCTATTGTTGATTGGAAACTGCCAAAAAATGTATCTGATGTTAGAAGTTTTTTGGGCCTAGCTGGCTATTACAGATGGTTTGTAAAGGGATTCTCTATGATAGCTACACCTATGACGAGGTTGTTACAAAAAGACATAAAGTTTGAATGGACAGAAAAGTTCCAACAAAGTTTCGAGAAAAGCATTGCTGACTGAGGCTCCAATTCTAGTACAACCTGAACCAGAAAAAGAATTTGTTATCTATAGCAATGCATCCTTGAATGGATTGGGCTGTGTGCTTATGCAAGAAGGCAAGGTGATAGTGTATGCTTCTAAATAGTTAAAGCCACACGAGAAGAACTACCCAACACATGATTTAGTGTTGGCTGTCATTGTGTTTTCATTGAAGATTTAGAGACACCATTTGTATGGTGAAAGATGTCAGATATTCACAAATCACAAAAGTTTAAAGTACTTGATGACTCAAAAGGAATTGAACTTAAGGCAACAAAGATGGCTAGAGTTGATAAAGGATTATGAGTTAGTGATTGATTACCACCCGGGAAAGGCGAATATAGTCGCCGATGGTTTGAGTAAAAAATCCCTATTTGCATTAAAGGCTTTGAATACTCGGGTGACCTTATCAGAGGATGGTTCTATTCTAGCTGATTTGAAGGATAGACCGATGTTTCTTCAAGAGATTTACGAGGCTAAAAAAGATGACAGTGACTTGCAAGTTACTAATTCACTAGGTCAGAGTGTGATAGTTAACTTAATTTGTCGTAAATGTCCACTGAAAGTTAGAGGCTGTGAATTCCCTGCTGATTTGATGTTACTACCCTTTCGGGAATTTAATGTTATTCTAGGTATGGATTGGCTATTATTGCATGATGCTATAGTAAACTGTAGATAGAAACGAATTGATTTGAAATGTCAGATAGGAGAGATTATTTCAGTTGAGTCTGAGAGTCTGAAAGATGTTATTAGAATTATTTCAGCTATTTCTGCACAAAGATTGATACGTAAAGGTAATGAAGTGTTTCTAGCATACATTCTTGATACCAAAAATTCAAAATTGAAGCTAGATCAGTTACCAGTTGTAAGTGAGTTTACTGATGTATTTCCTGAAGAGTTGTTGGGTCTGCCTCCTGATCGTAAAGCTGAGTTTGTGATTGATCTGGTTCTTAGTACTACATCGATATCGATATCACCATATCGCATGGAACCAACTTAATTAAAAGAGTTGAAAGCACAGTTGCAAGAGTTATTAGATAGGGTTTATTTAACCAAGCGTCTCTCCTTGGGGTGCACTTGTGTTGTTTGTGAAAAAGAAAGACGGCTCATTGAGATTGTGTATAAACTACAGACAGTTGAACAAAGTCACGATAAAAAATAAGAATCCCTTGCCACGTATCAATGATATTTTTGACCAATTAAAAAGTGCCACAGTGTTCTCAAAGATAGATATCAGATCTAGGTATTATCAATTGAAGGTTAAAGATTGTGTTGTGTCAAATACTACTTTCAGAACTCATTATGGTCATTATGAATTTCTAGTAATGCCATTTGGTTTGACTAATGCCCTTGCTGCTTTTATAGATCTAATGAATCGGGTTTTTCAACCTCATATGGATAGATATTTTGTTGTGTTTATCGATGATAAATTAATCTATTCCAAGACAGAATCTGAGCATGCTCAACATTTAAGAATCATATTACAGACTCTGTGAGAAAAACAGTTGTACTCAAAGTTTAGTAAATGTGAATTCTGGCTTTGCGATGTTGGATTTTTGGGTCACATAATATTGGCTGATAAGATTCGAGTTGATTTGAATAAAGTTTCTACTGTGATGAATTGGAAAACTTCGAAGAATGTTTCTGAAGTGCAAAGTTTCTTGGGTTTAGCAGATTACTACCGGCATTTTGTTAAAAACTTTTCGATCATTGCTTCACTGATGACTAGATTATTACAAAAACATGTCAAGTTTGTTTGGTCTGATAAGTGTCAACAGAGTTTTGATCAGTTGAAAAACATGTTGACAAAAACTCCAGTGTTGATGCAGGCTGAGTCCGGGGTAGCATAAATTATCTTTAGTGATATGTCTATCAACGATTTGGGTTGTGTGCTAATGTAGGCATGGAAAGTAGTAGCTTATGCTTCTCAACAGTTAAAGCCGTATGAAAAAAATTATCCTACTCATGATCTCGAGCTGGCCGCGATTGTATTTGCTTTGAAGATTTGGAGACATTATTTATACGTCGAGAAATGTCACGTGTTTACAGATCACAAAAGCTTAAAGTATTTGATGACTCAAAAACAACTGAATTTGAGACAGTTGCATTGGTTAGAGCTACTAAAAGGTTATGATTTGGTTATTGATTATCATCCGAGAAAGGCTAACGTGGTTGTGGATGCACTCAGTTGGAAGTCATCATTGTTTATACTTCGAGCGTTGAATGCCCATTTAGCTCTGAATGAAGATGGTTCCATATTAGCTGAATAGAGAACTAAACCCCTATTTTTACAACGAATTCAAGAATTGCAAAACAAAGATTCGAGGTTGATGTTGTAACGACAGTTGGTTCAGAATAATATGAGTACTGAGTACAGTGTTGATGATAAAGGTACATTACGTTATCATGAAAGAATTTGCTTTTTGAATGAGCTAGATTTGAAATGTGATATTCTGTTTGAAGCTCACAGTAGTACGTATTCTATTCATCCGGGAAGCATGAAAATATATTGTGATCTGAAGCAGATGTACTGGTGGCCGGGTATGAAATGGGAAATTTGTGAATTTGTAGCTAAATGTTTAATATGTCAGTAGGTAAAAGCATAGCATCAGGTATTGTCGGGTTTATTACAACCTGTTATGATTCTTGAGTGAAAGTGGGAGAGAGTCATAATGGATTTCGTATCTATTTTACCTATAACTCCGAAAAAGAAAGATTCGATTTGGGTGATTGTTGATAGATTAACTAAATCAGCACACTTTAATCCAGTCCGAACAGATTTCTCATTTGAGAGATTAGTAGAATTATATGTATCTGAGATTGTGAGATTGCATGGAGTTCCAACATCCATTATTTCTTATCATGATCCGAGATTTACATCGAGATTTTGGAGCAAACTTCACGAGGCTTTGGGCATTAAGCCTAATTTCAGCACAGTATTTCATCCTCTGACTTACGGGCAATTGGAACGACTGATTCAGATTTTGAAAGATATGCTGAGATGTTGTATACTCGAGTTTGAAGGTAGCTGGGAAAAGTACTTACTGTTAGCTGAATTCGCTTATAATAACAGTTATCAATCTACTATAAAAATGACATTGTTTGAAGCTATCTACAGAAGAAAGTGTAAAACACCATTGTATTGGTCTGAATTGAGTGAATCCAAAATGTTGGGAATTGATTTGATCCGATAAACTGAAGTCAAAGTTTGGGTTATTTGAGATTACTTGAAAGTTATGCCTGATCGTCAAAAATTGTATTTGGGTTTAAAAGGAAAAGATATAGAATTTGTTGTTGGTGATCGAGTATTCCGAAAAGTCTCCCCGTGGAAAAAAGTGTTACGTTTTGGTAGGATAGGAAAGCTGAGTTTGAGATTTATTGGACCGTACGAGATTGTTGAAAGAATTGGCCCTGTAACTTATAGATTAGCTTTGTCCTCTGAACTCGAGAAAATTCATAATGTGTTCCTCATTTCAATGCTAAGACGGTACAAATCTGATACTCCGCATGTGATTCTTCATAGTGAGATTGAGCTATAGCTAGATTTGACATATTCGGAGGAACTAGTGAGAAGTTTAGCTCATGAAGTAAAAGAACTGCGGAATAAATGAGTACCATTAGTAAAGATCTTGTGGCATCATCATTGTACAGAAGAAGCCACCTGGGAAACAAAGGAATCAATGAAACTACAGTATCCGAATTTGTTCTTAGGTAACAATTTCGAGGATGAAATTTCCTATGGGGGAGAGTTGTAATAGCTTGATTTTTAATGGTAACAGAATAGTGGTTCGAGACCACAAATTTCTATCGCGTTGACTCATAAATATTCTTTTTAGAATATTTATAGAGTCATTAGAGTTGTATTAAATTTTGGTTAAGAAATTTTAATGTTTAGATAGTTAATTTAGGAAAAATGACTAAACTGAAGAAGGTGCAAAATATAGTATATCTTGAATTTCCATTGATTTGATAGTTTAAATATGAAATGAAAAGGGACTTAAATAATAATTAGTCTATTTGGATATTAATGGACCATAATAGGCTTTTAAATTGTGGTTTTATAAGGTTTTATTAAGGGTGATTATGTAATTTAGTAAATAAATTAAAGTTTAATAAAATAAAACCAAAATCATCATCATCTTTTTGGATGTTCCATCGAAAACCTAAGGTATTTCACCATTTTTGAAGCTTCATAATCGGCTATCCTAGGAACCTTGCATATAAGTCCATTTTAATTTTGTTTCTTATAATTTTTATGTTTTTAAGATCATTGTAACTAGGTCCAGCTATCCCGTACCCTCATTTTTTAATCTGTTAAAAATTTTGGAAGTTGTCATTGATGAATATTAAATTTTTTTTATGAATATCATGTATTTGGAGTTTTAATTGTATTGTTTGATGATTTTGTAAAATGATTTTTGTTAGATTTTGATTTTAGGGTTAAATTATGAAGATGATAAAATTTTAGGGTTTGATAGTGAATTTAATGTTAATTAGGGACTATTGAAGGCCTAGTATATTTGAATAGAATTTTGATTTGAGAAAAATGGTTAATTTGATGAATTTAGGGTTAAAGGAATAAATTACAAAAATTATAAAAGTTTGGGGTAATTATGTAAATTTAAAAAATAAAAGGTTATTAATTGTAAAATGGATTGGAATGTGAAATGTAAGCTGATAATTGAGAAATTCTATATTTAGATCAAGATCCGTAGATACTCGTCGAAAAAGAAAAATTATGGAATAGTCCCTGAACTTCTACAACTACTATAATTCAGTCCAAGAAACTTCGTACGGTTTAAAATTTAATATCTAAATGAATTATTGAATAGTATAATGGTAAAATATATATATATTCAATTGTTGAAAATGAATGATTATTTGAGATATGTTGTTGAATTTGATGATCGGGTTGGATTGAACGCAGGATAGAGTACAGTCGTGATATGTTGTGTTACGGGGATTGAAGTGGAGATGGTTATGGAGTGATGTGTATAAATATTACTCGAGTAAACCGAGGTTCAGCATTTTTTGCAAACTCTAATGTTATACTCTCTGTTTGGTGTGTTTTGGAGGGAATATCTCTTATGAGCATTGGTTTGTTTCGGAGGGATTGGCTTGTGTGAGCATCTGGTGTGTTTTGGTTGGACTAACGATGTACTCCTATCCGTAAGTCGTTCTTCGAATTGAAAATCTCGGTAAGGTAATTTTGTTTAATGAATTTGATGGGTTTGCTATACGTTGAGTATTAAATTGAATATATGTGTGATTTATATGTTGAGATTGTGGATGATAGGGAACCTTCGTGTTTGAATGGTTATTTTTTGAATTGTTGTATTTACTTCGGTAAGATTTATTGTTTTAATGCGTCTAAGTTACTAAGCTTCATTGAGCTTACTTGTGTTGCTTAATGTTCTTGTAGATACTTGGAAGGTTGGACGATCAGATCGGCGCTAAAGTCACACTATCCAACTAATGTTTGATTCAGTTTATATGACATGTAATAGGCTTTTTTGTAGTTATTACTAATGTTTTGGAATAAGTAAAATGCTAAGTATGATATTATATGTAAATTGCCATCTTTTGTAATATATGTGAATGAGGTAGATGTTTCAATGCAAATAGAAATGGTATGTGTTAATGATATGTGTATTTAAGGTACCTATGATAGGTACATTGATTAAGTGTTGATTTGATTAATTGATAAGTTGTGTTTAAGGTTTTATTTTGATGTACAATTGTATATACTTGTTGTACCAATGATGGTACATTGGTTAGGCACTTAATAGGTTGATTTTGGTATGTTTTTAGCTTGATTAATGTCATTTTGAATAGGTATTTTGGTTGGTATTTGAGTTTCTTAAGGTTCAAGTAAGCTTAAAATGGTAAACTTGTTGTTTAAGGTTCATTTTAGGTTCACACGTTGATTCAGCCATGTGTGACACACGGCCTGGTGATACTGTCGTGTGTCCCTTGTAGGTCTAAAAGCATGTAAGTCAAGAAGTTACACGGCCTAGCACACGGCCTGGCACACGAGCATGTGGGTCTATTTCGAGAGTTTCACTGCTTAGCACACGGGCGTGTGGCTTGGCTGTGTGACCCTACTCAGAGAATTACATGGGTGAGAGCACGGGCTGAGACACGGTCGTGTGTCCCCATGTCTCAACCGTGTGACCCTGCTGTCTAAATTTTTCTAACTTTTTCTTAAACTTTCCATATGTTTCCAATTTAGTCTCAAATTGTTTCTAAAGTATTTTTAGGGCTTCAAGGGTTCGATTAAGAGATGTTATGAATGTAATTGAATGTAATTAGACTAAGTTTACATTGATGTATGAATTGAAAGGTTTACTATTCTGTTTGCACAGTAATGCTCCGTAACCCTATTTCGGCGACGGATATGGGTTAGGGGTGTTACATCACCCACTCATTTTTAACCATTGCAGACAAGTAGTGTCATTGTGAGTGGTGTGGTCGAGGGGTGATCCAAGCTAAACTTTTAGTTGCTATTAGGAGGTGTTATTTGCTTATTTTTGTTCTTGGGAATAGAAGGCAATTTGGTAGATTTTATGTCGGTTTCGCTATGATCTTTAATTGACTGCATGCATGTTAATCTTGACGATTTGTGGGCTTAGAATATGATGTTCGGGTTGCTATTTGGGACATTTTGGTGTTTATTTTGTGAGGTAATTGATGCATGACGTTTAGAACTATTTTGGTATGATTTATGTGTTGATATATGTTGTGTTTTTAAAGTCTGGAACAGATGTATCGATATTTGGTTTTTTAAAACGATAACTCTAAAATTTTTGAAGTGCAAGAAGTCAGTTTTGCTAGTTGGTATCGATATTTTATCACGAGTATTGATACTCAGGGTGAAATTATCAACACTTGTTCAATAGTACTGATATTTTTTTATAGTTGGGCTTTTAAAACAAGAAACAAAAAGCTAGTTTGGTATCAATTTTCCAAGCAGTATCAATACCACTTGAGAGAATTATCGATACCTTATTTTCAGTATCGATACTTACGTAACAGTTTTAGGAAATTTTGCTAAATGGTCCTAATGCAAGTTTAGTACTTATTTTATGTTTATTTAACGAATGCTTGACATGTTTTATCGATAAAAAGTAAATGTATGACTGGCAATTCATGTGAATGCTATGTTAATAAATATATATATAAAAGATGCGTGCGTAATAACATGACGATTTGAGATGAACATGATGTCAGACAGTGGTTTAATGTCCTAGTATCCAGGCTCGGTGACCGGGCCAGGTTAGGGTGTTACATACACCGCAATAGAATGGGGTGGTAGAACGAATGAATCGAACGTTATTGGAGAAAGCTTAATGTATGTTATCCAATGCTAGATTGGGTAGAGAGTTTTGGGCTGAGGCTATAAAGCATGCATGCAATCTCATTAATTGCCTACCTTCTACCGTAATTAAAGGGAAAAACCAGTAGAGAATCAGACTAGGAAGCCTGTTACAAATTATGATTTCTTACATATGTTTGGTTCTGCTGCATACTATCATGTTAAGAAATCGAAGTTGGATCCAAGAGCTAAGAAAGTAATGTTCTTAGGGATCACTTTTAGCATAAGGGTTTTCATCTATGGTGTCCAAAAACGAAGACGATTATTTTTAACAGGGATGTCATCTTTGATGAATCTACAATGTTTTCAAAGGTGCAAAAGGAGCAATCAGATGATACTCATAAGTAGGTGGAGTTTGAAAGAGTGATGATTCCAGCAAATGAAGAAGTTAATGATTCTCCTATGGTAGAAGCAGGCTCTAATAGGGAGGATTTAGTGAAGAGGAGGTTCAGACCCAAGAACTTCTACAGCAACTTGAATCAATTGCAACTAATAAACCAATGAGAATAATTAGAAAGCATGCTCGCTTTGCTGATATGGTGGCTTATGTATTACCAATTGTAGCTGATGACATTCCTATTACTTTTGATGAAGCAACTCATAGTTCTAAAGAAGAAAATTGGAGGATTGCCATGAATTAAGAAATGCAATCCCTTCATAATAATCAGATTTGGAAGTTAGCTAGTCTGCTGAAGGGAAAGAAAACAATTGGGTGCAAGTGGGTGTTTGCAAAGAAAGAAGGATTTCCTGGCCAAGATAAGGTGCGCTACAAAGCAAGATTGGTGGCGAAAGGTTATGCCCAAAAGGAGGTAATTAATTATAGTGAGGTGTTTTCTCTAGTTGTGAAACATTCTTCCATTAGAATTTTAATGGCTTTGGTGGCATAGTTGGATTTGGAACTAGTTCAGCTGGATGTAAAAATTGCTTTTTTACATGGAGACTTGAAAGAGGAAATCTATATGACTCAGCCATAAGGATTCAAGGTTATTGGAAAAGTAGTTAAGGTTGTGAGCAGGTATATGCATGATCCAGGAAAGGAGAATTACAAGCTATTAAATGGATTTTGCGGTATATCCATAATACGATGGATATTGTATTATTTTGAGCAGGAAGTTAATCAGGGTGTGGTTGGATATTATGATTCAAACCATACTAGTGATATCGATAAACAATGGTTAACTACTGGTTATGTGTTTGCTCTTGCAAAGTCGCCTATTAGTTGGAAGTTTATTTACAGTCAACAATTGCCTTATCTACTATAGAAGTGGAGTATATGGAAATCACAGAGGCTGTAAAATAGGCAATTTGGCTTCAAGGGTTGCTTGGTGAATTGGAATTTAAATAGAAGTATCTTAAAGTGCATTGCGATAGTCATAGTGCTATTTAGTTGGCAAAGGATCAAGTTTATCATGGAAGGACAAAGCATATTGATGTCCGGTATCATTTTGTACAAGAGGTTCTGGGAATTGATCAATGTTAAAACTTGAAGATTGAATTTTGAAAGCACTATCAAATGTTATCTTGCAAGGAGATTGAAGATGTGGAAATTTGATAAGGTGGATATTTGTTGAAATAGCACAATCCCACATCTAAAAAATATAAGGTTGTAGAGTGCTTGTACTACTATAAATAGAGGTGGTCTCTCCACCTCTAAATCATCCCAAAATTTGCCATTTTTTTCATTAGGCAATTTTTCTCTTTTCCTATTTGTAATTTTCACTTGTATCTTTTATAGTGAAATATATTTGGTAGTGCCCGAAGATGTAGGTGTAATTTGTGGAACCTCGTTAAAACTCCGGTGTTGTTATTGTTTTTCTTTCAATATTTTGTAGGGTACATTGTAGTGATATATTGTGCTAGTAAATTACATTGGAGGGAGATTCTGTTTAAAAGGTTGGGTTTCAAGCGGGATCGTCTGTGACCCCTCCAACCTTTCCTGGGAACTGAATCTAGTGTGATTTTCGAGTACAATAAATTACTCTATTTACTCTATTCACACAACATGACTAAACCATTAGAGTGTGCCTGAGAGGACAACCTCCAATGCCCCCCTCACAGTTGCCTCTTCTTTACAGGTGTCCAAAGAGCACTCATCAAGGTTAGAAGGGCGTGACCTTCACCTCAACCTCTCAATCCTTAAATGTTGGTAAAGTTTGAGAATGGGGGTGTGTTTGGACACCACAAAGTAATTGGATAAAAGTGTAACTATGAGGATAGTAACTACACTACATCCTCTTGTAATTATAAGGAATTCTTATTCTCTAAACATGTTTGATTGATAGATTGTAATTACATTGTAATTCAATATATTATGTTTGATAGTATAAATTGAAAATACATAAGTAATAAATTTTGAAAAAAAAATATTAATTATTATAAAAATTATCAGTAATACTTGAGAAAAAATTATCTAAACAAATAACAAAACCCAAAATCAAATAATTGATATAATAATGTTAGTTCAATAAAGTTTTTTACAATTCAATTACGAGTAAAATTTACAAAAAAAAAAAAAAAGAAAATAAACATCTTATGCAATTTTTACTAAGCTTAAGAGTCAAAAAGGCCCTTAGTAAAAAAATGAAAAAAAAAATTCAATTGATCCTTTAAAAAAAGGTACATCCTATTGAACTCTTAATAAAAAAAAACACCAATCAACTAGACCCTCCCATTAATAAAAATCGTCAGTTGATTGATTTGATCGTTAACATCACTAACGTGACTGATGACATTCACTAGTAAATGATACGTGGCATGCCACGTAAAAAGATGTTGATACGACATGTCACGTTAAGAAAAATTAAAAAATATATTATTTAAAATAAATTAATAAAAATTACATATGGAATGAATTTGGAAAATGATTGTCTAGATTCATTAGAATATGGACAACCATTTATTTAAATTCATTCTAGAGGAGTGCAAAACTATTAAAAAAATATAAAATATTAATAATTATTTAAAAATCATTAAGTATGAAAAAACTTAAGAAATTTATTGACATAAAAAATTCAAATATAAAAAAAATTAAACACATACAAAATATTTTTAAATATTTCTTGATAATATTAACATAAAAGTATAATTTAAGTTTTACTATATTTAATAGTGAAATAAGTTTATAATTTTTATGATATTTTATATATTTTTAGAATTGTTAATATTTTTATAAAATTTAAGGTTTTATAATTTTGTACACATCAAAATGAATAAAAACAAATGGTTGTTCAAGTTCATTCTAGATGTGCATTTGTATTAATTCTTAACTTTTTTTATAAATTATGAATACATTTTTTTATTTTTCATATTTTATTTTTTTAGATTTTTATAATTTTTATTTTTTTATATTTTTGCACTCATTTGGAATAAATCTAGACAATCGTTTGTCTAAATTCAAATTAATCTGAACAACCTTGTGCCTAGGTGCATTTAATTAATATATTTTATTAATTTTATTAATTTTTTAATTTATTTTTAGAATTTTGCTAACATAGCATAGCACACGTCATCTTTAAGTTGTTGTTATTAGTCATGTCAAAATCATTAACGGTCAAACCTGTCAACTAATAATTCTGTTAATGGAAGGATATTATTATTAAGGGCTAATTAATTTTTTTATTAAGGGCCTTTTTAACTTTTTAAGTCTTTTATGATTCTAGTATTCCCTATAACATATCATATTATTTTAAAAAAATAAATATATGTCTTAAAATTGAAATACAATTATTATTGTATAAAATAACTTTTTTAAATTTAAATATATAATTGAATTGAATAATTATTTATAATTATCCACATAATTACTTTATTCTCGCGCTTGAAAACACATGAAAGCATTAAAAAAATAAAAACAAAACATAAAAATATTTTCCGAAACGCCTTAGATTAAATACAAAATTCAAAAGTATGAAAAAAAGAAAAAGAAAAAGAAAGATAATAACATCCCTAGATCCAAGCTCTCTCAGCAGGCTTTTTGGGCTGGTCGATTGCATTCCTTTCAGAATTTGTATTTTTGCGAAATTGGCTTAAGCGTTAAGATTTTCGGCTATTAGGCACTTTATTCAAGTGTTACTTTCAGGCCCAACCCCCCCCCCCCCCCCCAAAAAAAAAAAAAAAAAAAAAAACCCCTTCCAGCAATTTAGTGATGAATAACTTGTAAATATTGTCCCAAGTATATCAGAATATTTTTTTTCTTTGCTTTATATTTCATGGAATCCACCGGTGGCTTCATAGAACTAAGAGTAATTTCTTGCAAGTCTCTTAAAACATTCAACTTCTTCCAGAAGCTCTCAGTCTATGCCCTTGTTTACATTGCGGGTGATGATGACAAGAAAACGGATCGGAAACAGCTTAAGAGGACGCCGACTGACAGAGAAGGCGATGGAAATCCCGAGTGGAACCATACGACAAGGTTTGAAGTTAGCGACGACTTGTTTCGGGATTGCGATAAAATATTTGTTCACTTTGAACTGCGCCACGAAGGAGCCATGTTTGGGGACAAAACAATCGGAGAAGTTGTGGTTCCTTTACTGGATCTGATCCAAGAGTCCAATAATGGAGTTGTTAGATTTGTGACTTACCAGGTACGGACTACGGACGGCAAAGCAAATGGAGAGTTGAATTTCTCTTTTAAGGTGGTGAATATTGGGAAGGATGAGGGTTCAAAGGTGGAAACCCCGGCGAGCCTGATAACTGGCTATCCCCTATTTTATCATCACTCCCCCGCACCTGAGCCTTCATTGGAAGCTGAGAGCGAATCGCCCAAAGTCCATTATCCAGTTCTAGATTTAGAAGATATGTTGGTGCAGGGACCTCATCAGCTTCACTCTACATTGTCTGGAAGTCAGGATCTGAATCTGATCCAAGAAACTAATTATTTTCTGCCACAAAATGGTTACTATGAGCTACCTCCGCCGCCGCCCCCGCCTCTGCCATATCCTCCCCCACCCCCCGCAGCCACGGCATATGGCGGACCTTATTATTACCGCTACCCACCTCCTCCACCAGGGTCCAACATATGGGGTCTCACCCCTTATGTGGGTGGTCCTGGTTATTGTGCACCTGATGGGACGCAGCTCGGCTCTGCTGACGTACCGTTGGAGACTTGGCCGAATGGTTGGCAGGAATAGAGTGTGGGAGGAAATTACCATGCACCTTCTGGGAATGGTTGGTGAGGTCAATTTTTAGCAAATGTTTTTGAGTTGCTGTGTATTATATTATTATTATTATTATTATTATTATTATTATTATTATTATTATTATTATTATTATTATTTGCTGATGAATGATAAAATTGTGTATTTAACTATCAAAAATTGTAAATTTATGTACTTGCTGTTAAGTAACTAGATTTATGAAAAAAATTAATAAATACATTTTTAAAAATTTTAAAAAAATCAATTTATGTTTTGATTATTACTTACAATAATTTTATATAAAAAAAGTAAAAATATTTTCATAAAAATATAATTTAATTTGTATACTGACATATTTTAATAATTTTATAACTAAGGCCCGTTTGATTCAATTTCTACCTAGAGTTATTTATTGGTCGGGTTGAGACTTTATTCTAAGAAAAAAATCATGTTGGGGCCCATTTTCGAGCTGACTTAATTTGATCCACCCAAAAAATTTAATTACTTGTTAAAAAATATTTTAAAAAATAGTTTTAATTAATATTTTATATATTTTATAATTAAATTTAAATTAAAAATGCTTTTTATTATTTAAATTGAATTAGGCTTAGTTTGGATAGGCGGTGTGTTTGACTCCGGTGAGGTTAAAAACAACGGTGGCGGTGAGATTAGTTACTATAGTGGTGAGATTGAATACTATAGCAGTGAGATTAGAAACAATGATGAGGTGTGTGTTTGGATTTAAACGCAGTTGTAGCGGTGAGAATATAGAATAACTATTAAGGGTATTAGATTAGAAATGACAATGTATTTATGTTATATTATTTAATATAAAACATTAATTAAAATTATATTTTTTATAAAATAATAATTTAAAATCATATACAATAAAATTTAAATATTTTTAAATTATATTCATAATAAAATATCAAAATATTTGACAAATTATATTTAAATCAAATAATAAAATATAATTAAATTGTATTTATACTAAATTTATAATAAAAATTATAAATTTATTGAAAATTAAATGATATTAAATAATGACATATTAAATTTATGTTATGTGTATTAAATAAAATAAATAATAAAAGAAGAATTGGAAGGGTAAAATAATAATTACCCTTATTTTTGGACTTCCAAATCAGTCCACTGGAGCTTTTAACTCTAGCCAATATTTTGGGTTACAGTGTTGTGAGAAATACTCACTGGTGTGCTTGCCAAACACCACAACTGGAGTTGCATTTCAGTTTCAATTTTTTTACTCTTTAAATCTCACCACACTAGAACTTACTGGTGCACCAAATGGGCCCTTAGTATCGGATGGGATATTAAACCCAATTCTACCTCTACCTCTGAGGTGAGTTGTGAAATATTTTTGTACTTCAAACCTAGAGAAAAGCCCTCCGATTTAGTGTAGTTAAAAAAAGGAATTTTTTTAATTTGACAATAATGACTGTACTTTTAGCTGTGATTTACTTCTTTTTCTTCAAAAGTTTTAAATATTCTCTTACCTAAAGTTTTTATCCTTTTTTCTATCTAAGTATGATATTAATTGTGAAAATAATACTTCATATTATTATAAAGAAATGAATTAAATATGAAAAATAATTAAAAATATTTATCATTTAATATAATAAATAATTTAAAATGATAACATAATTATTTAATATGTTATAAAAATATTATAATACATATTAATATTTTATTAAATAAAATTACAAATTCACGTTAATAATTTCATAAAATAAAATAACTTAAAAAATCTTATTATATATCATTTTTAATCTAATGTCATTAATAATCATTTTCTATTCTCACATCACTGTTACAACAATATTTAAATCTAAACGCACACCTCATTACTATTTTTAGTCGCATTACTACAGTATCCAATCTCGCATCTACATTAACTAATTCCGTCGCTACTGTTGTTTTTAACTTCATCAGAGGCAAACACACACCACACATCCAAAGGAAGCCTAAGTTGATGCTCGATTGGCCCATGACACCAATTCAATAAAATACTTAAAATGATGATACTTCTTTTGGCATTTGAAATACATCATAATGAGCCTATAAAATTAAGGCACAAAAATCTATGTGACATATTTAAAAAATGCCTTTTTTATTTTAAAAAATAGTGTTAAAAAATGGACCATAACTTATAATAAATAAATATTCTAAGTTTCAAAATAAACTTAAAAAATTTAGATTTTAAGGTGGAAAAACGAATATACTTCAATGACCAAATCGTTACTTAATCGTTTCATTTTTCATTATATCTTTAAGGGAGTATTTATCATCCTTTAACATTATTAGTAAAATCTAAACTTTTCACCGAGTGTATTATATAATCTTTCATATTTTATTAATGGAATATTTTAATATGTTTTTCTTAAAGTAATTTTAATATGTTGTAGAACTTGTGAATGTTGGCTAAATAGATGTTCAACTTTAATGAGTTGTTTTTATTAATAATTTCATTTTGAAAGCCTAATAAATAACTCTCTAACCTTTTCATTTCTCTCAATAAAGTGAAGTGTTGCATCTGTTTTGTATGGCCAAATCTAAAATATAAATTTTTCTTTAAATTCCCACAAAATTCTCTCCAAATTATGCTGTTGAATATAACTTTTTATGGTTGATAAAAGGTTTATTTATAGGCTGAAATTCGTGTGAATATATGACTAAAATATCTATAGAATAATCAGAGTTAGTCTGGAAAAAGATAACAAAGTTTGACTAGGAGAAGAAACACGCTTTAGTAAGGAACACGTCTCCATGTCCTAACATCGTTTATCGGCTCATTGGGATGTTTCACATTGCATCGTCGGGATGCCAATTTCTTCTCATCGGGACGTCGAGTATCGTGTTGTCAGGACGTCAACTCTTCCTCATCACGGTGTCAACTCTATTTCGGCCAAAATGCGAGGCACACTCCACAAATCTCCACTTTGACTCGTATTTTTGCAACGCCCTCTTTGCCGAGCCCCATCAAGGGCCTAACTCAATCTTTGTCAAACACTTACCAAGTCTAAGCAGTGCTTGAACTTGGAAATTGAAAGACTTTTTGTCATCATATTGCCTAGATTGTTTTCTGTGCTGATTTTGTGAATTTGAACATCTCATTGAACAACCACTTCCCGAACAAAGTGATACCAAATGTCTATATGTTTTGTTCTTTCGTGATGCATCTGATCTTTAATGAGATATATGACACTTTGAATATCACAATATACAATAGTGTTGTCATTTTTATCAACCTCCCCGAATAGACCTCTCAACCAAATGACCTCTTTCACAAACTCTATGATAGCCATATATTCTGCCTCTTTAGTTGATAATGCCACAATGGCCTGTAAGGTGGCTTTCTAGCTAATAGTGCAATTGCGGAAAAGGTTTTTTTACCTACATAATACAAAAATAAAAATTAAATACTTAACTGGTATGCCAATCCCATTATTTACTAAAATGGTATGTTTGCAACAGAACCAAATGGTGGAGGGAGAGAGATGTGCGGCACTAGTATTTTTTGGTGTAGAGATACGATTTAATTGGTGGAGGGTGAAAGAGGTGACACCAGTGGAGTGTGAGAGAGAGGCAGCACCCGTGCTGAACCTATTTAAAAGTAGTGTTTTCTTAACATTTTTGAAGGATAACAATTGAAGGGGGGAAAATTTGGTTGTAGAAGGAGAGCAAACAGAGAAGAATTCAAGGTTAGTATATATGAACTTTTTTCAGTATTTTTTTAAATAAAATATTTAGAAATTTAATTATTTTTACAGATTTATTAGTAAATATGGATAATCAATTTTCCATATGAGTTTATTTCGATGGAGTAATTTTGACAACAATAGTTGGATGTATATTTGAATGTCGCCAACAAATATCAATGAGATTTAATAGAAATGTCTCGGTTGATGATATGAAAGAAAGGATCAGTGTAAAAAAAATTAGATGTTGTGGGAGGAAGATCTCGAGACTATACTACAAATTTTTAGTTTCGATAGATCTCATAAAATTTATCGAGATGGAACTTGTAGATGATGAAGACATGGAGACAATGGTCGCACTTTATTGTCGGGATCAGAGTTGCCAAACTGATTTGATTCAGTTGTTTGCTGAGTTCATTGATGTGGAGCTAGTTGAAGACTCCACTCCATTAGGTGAAGAACGTGGAGTTCAAGATCCGTGTACGATGGTTCCGAGAGCGTACATTGATAGGCAATCAACTTTATGTGGTATCGATATCGATTTTAATGCTCCACCTATGTCTGAGAACCTTAATCTAGGTTCCCGTTTACAAATACATCTGGTGGTGATTGAGACCGATGCTGATGGTGATGATGTATATGATAATAATGGTTCTTCTGATCAAGAGGTTGAAGAGTATAGTGATCTCGATCTAGACGAGGTCCTGAATGATATCAATAATGAAGCGCAAATGACGATGGAAATGTTAATGCATCTTCAATTAGGAACTCGAATCGAGGCATTATGATATGCAATGATCTTGGGGCACACATGTCGGTCATAGATCCCGATGCGACGCATGCGTCTAAATTCTCGAAATACCCCGATATACTACTTGCTCACCGGTTGACCGCAGATTCTGAATGTAAGAAGTTGTTCGTGGGCTAAAAATTCGTAACCAAGGAAAAGTGTATATTTTTCGTTAAGTAGTATAGCATGAATGTATCGATTGACTATAAAGTTATTGTGTTTAAACCAACATTGTATATTAAGGGGTGTTGGAGGTCGGCAGAAGGCTGCAATTAGAGGGTACGAGCCACATTTATTCAACGGTCGCAAATGTGGGAGATTCAAAAATTTGTTGGGCCTCACACATGCACTTCAACACGTATGATGCAAGACCACTATAAACTTGATTCCAAAATTATCTACACATGTATCATGCCAATGGTGAAGAATATACCGACCATTCTTAATTCTGTACTTATTTTTGAAATGCAAGAACAATTTTAATACCAAGTGTCATACCAAAAAGCATTGATAGCTAAATAGATGGCCATAGAGTAGTTGTATGGAGATTGGGATGCGTCATACAATGAGTTATGGGGGTGGATAGCCGGTATACGTGAGTACATGCCAGAGACTGTCATTAAGTTACAGATATGACTTTATTACGATCCGGGCAACCAATTACAACCGAGAAGAAGAATTTTCCAATGGATGTTATGGACGTTCGGTCCATACATGTGGGCATTTCCCCACTACAAGCCGGTTGTACTGGTTAATGGAACCTAACTATACAATATATATACATATATATATATATATATATATATATACCCTACTTATTTCGATTGCTCAAGAAGGGAATTGGAACTTTCTCCCGATAGCATTTGACATCGTGGACAAGGAGAACATAGAATCATATGAATTCTTCTGATGAACTTGCAGATGTATGTTGTTAGTGAGGACAATATTTGCATCATATCTGATAGAAAGAAGGGAATAATTGACGCAATTAGACGTACTAGTGTTCCATGGAGATCCATTTATTGTATCCAACACATCACAACTAACTTCCACCGAGACTAAAAATTACAGACTAGCGGAGACAAGTTGTGAAAATGGGTAAATTTTAGTTTCAAAATATGTTTTAAATATTTTTAATACTACAACAAATTAATTTTGCATACTACAACGTGTCTTTTATTAATACATACACAGTGTACGAGTTAAAGTCACACCTTTTCAGACAAAAGATGACTAGACTTGTGGGTGACATACAAAGTGAAACGAATACTCCTTTCCGAGACTGGTTAGGTACCATGGAGTTGTGGCAATGGGCTCTAAGTTTTGATGATGGGGATCAATATGGTCAAATGACCACCAACCTGGCAGAGGCGGTTAACTCTGTGTTGAGACGAGCACGACATCTTCCGATTTCATCTATTTTCTCAGTTACGTTCTATAAGCTGGCTATATTGATGCCGAGAACGGGGCTGAAACAAGTCAACCAGATGGAGGTGGGACACATGTTTTTTGAAGATGTTAGGAAGGTAATGGATGTGAATTGTCGGAGATCGAGGTCGATGAATGTAGAAATATATTCTCGACAGTTAGAAACTTTTTTAGTTAAGAAGCCCATTAGCCATTGACTCGGTATCCCACCTAGGTCTTACGAAGTTGATCTCAGAAACAGACGGTGCAATTATAGGGGGTTCCAATCACTTCGTTACGCCAGTGCACACATTATTGCAACTTGTGCTCGCGCCTTGATCAATGTTGAACAATATATTGATGAGGTGTACACTCTCAAGTGCACATTACGTATATAGGAAAATGAGTTCCCCGTCCTGCGTGGTTTGTCTACATACGAAGTGTCTCCATCGACTTTCGAGCTTGTCCTAGACAAGGGGTTACGTAGGAAGCTAAAAGGTCGCCTGCAAGTCACTAGAATCCATAATGAAATGGACATGAGTGAGAAAATCGACGATAAAATTTGTGGCATGTGCAGAGTAGTTGGTTATAACCGGAGTAAATGCCCGCATCTACTCTACCATATTGGATAATCGTCGCAATCGAATGGAATATGACCAGACTGTACTCTATGTTTGGCCTTGTAATAAAAAATTTATTAACACAATCTTGAAAATTTAAATTACAAAATTAAGTCAAACATTTGTTAGTTATAATTTAATTAACATAATCTTGAAAATTTAAATTACAAATTACATGCAGTAAATATACTTACAAGTTTTAAAATTGATGATTGGATGGTGTCGTCCTAGGGGTATACCATTGTGGAGGTCAAAATTCACGTTGAGGGTGCTCGTGGATGTCATCGTTCAAGGCATCTGTTGACAAACCTTGGGGTGTGCTAAACATACTCGAGAAATCGTATGTCCTAAAGGTTTGCCCTGGAGGGGTTGAGTACTGGGGTGGGTTCGAGCTAAAGTTATCAAACATCATCAATGATTCCGGATCCATATGATTTGAATTGGAACTGGGAATCTCCGACTGATATGCATAGCCTGACGAGCTCGAAAAATAATTATCACCCCAAGTCCGAATGATAAGAACTACCCTCAGAATGTAAATAAGACCTGTCATGGATAGGGTCCAGTTCGGGCTTCGGTTCAGGTGTGAGCTCCGGTTCGGGTGCAGAAGGCGGATGTGACATGCGGTGGGAGAGGTGCCCTAGTCTTTCCATGTGTGGAGGGACTAGCATTGTTTGCCCACTAAATAAAAAAGGTTTCCCACATGCCATGTACTAGACAATGCATAATCCATATGAGGTCTCCACCATGTCTGGTTGTTCCACAATATAATAAATTCTTCATGCTCCAATGTCGAATTCTTGTCGTGCTTCCCCTTTTTGTTATTTCCATGTAAAACTGATAAATCGTAATATGTATGATCGTTGTTTTATGCGATGTCAAAGTCTTAAAATTTATATAAAGAATGGTCGAGCCTGGAAACTAACTATGACAATGATTTGATGTAAGCGCACCTATCGAACAGTAGTATAGTTAAGGCAAGACCGGATTGTCGAACCCAAATGAACTAAAAGTACTAATACTAACTTTCTTTTTATTATTTAGCCTAAGATTGAATGAAATTTTATCTAATCTAAAATTAACTAACTACTAAACTAAAGACTCTGAGACAAAGAAAAATGAAATTGGGAAAATAACTTTGAGGAAAAACCAATTGATTAAGATGATACCCGAGGAAGAATCCACCTAGACTTCACTTGTTATCTAACTCTGAACCAGACGATTTATTCACTTGACTTGATCCGTAAGATTCCCTAACATATATTAATCCCTCTCTCGAGGTGACTAACGTCTAACCCTAAGTTGATTAATTGAAATCTCTTTCTAATTAAAACCCCTAGAATCACATTAACTCGATCTATGGACTCCCATATTAGGTTTCACCCTAATCCGACAAAATCTCGTCACCCTATCTCTAGGTGCGCGATCAACTCCGCTTAATTATGCTAGATCTACTCTTAGGTAGGGACTTTTGCTCCTCCACCTAGGCACATCACACTTGAATTAATATCCCGAAAATATCAACATAAGAATTAAGAACACATAATTAAGAACAGGTCAAATATTTATCATATAGTTCAGCAAATGATAACAAGATTCATCTTAGGTTTCATCCCCCTCAGGTATCTGAGGGTTTAGTTCATAACAATAAAAGAAAACATCTCAGAAGAAAAGATAAAACAAAACATAAGAAAAACTCTAAAACCCCCCTGAAGGAATTGAAGAGAGATCCTCTGTCTTGAGTATGACTCCGGCTTTTTGAGATGAATCAACTGACTTTCTTTGAGTAAATTCCACAATTCTGACTTCTCTGGCTCGGCTATTTGGCTTCGCTGGACTCTCCCTGAAGGTTGGCCTCTAGGGTGTTTATATAGGCTTTTGGAATGGCTTTCTTTGCCTCTAGGTACCCTAATCCGACTGAAACTCTTCTTTCTCACGTCAAGGAGACGCCCATGGCACACACCCGTGTGAATCGTGGCCAGGCCGTGTTCGAGTCTGTTGGGTGAGGCACGGCCGTGTGGTCTTAGGCCCAGGCCGTGTCGATTTCGTGATATGGCCCATTTACTCTATTTGAAGCCCGTTTTCCGTTCTTTTCATCATCAGGTGCTCTCCTGAGTGTAAAACATGAAAATAAAGGATTAAGAGCACCAAATTACATAATTCAAGGCTTAAATCATCCAAAAGCATGCTAAATGTGGGCTTAAAATATGTTACTATTATGATTTATCAAATACCCCCACACTTAAGCATTTTCTTGTCCTCAAGCAAAATTCTCAACCCACAATTAAAACGAACTTCCTTGATTCATAAATTCATTAATAATGTTTCATCATAATTCAAAGATAATTTATACATGGATAATTTAAGTAAAAGGGTCCTAAAGATTCAAACAATCTAAGTCATACATTTGTAGCATAAAACATAGGTGTTTCCTCTTACCTGAATAATTACCTCTGATTCGAAATCGACAAGAGTTGACATCCTCACTAAAGATTCACTCAAATCACTCAAAGTGTTTAAGGTTCAAAATTAAGCACTCAGAAGTCAAACATGAAGAGTTAATCCCATAAGCTTGCATGAAAATCAAATCTCCACCACTATAATATGAGATTATACACAGATCAAAACGTCTTTAACGGGGTTGTAACGGGGCTTGGGTTAAAGGTGTGGATAAAGGCTGAATTAGAGGGTTAGAATCGAGATTGAGTTGACGAATTACCTAACTAGAAAAATGAACTAATCAATTGAAAACTAACAATACGAGCTTTTTCTTACAGATTTGAAATTTAAACATGTAAGCTCACTTAGTAAAACTAATAATAACTATACTTCTATTTTTTTTAAGAACAAGTCAAATACATAATAAAAGATGAATTCAACTAATAAAATAATTAGGCAATGGATCAAATCAGATCTCGACAAAAAGGGTAGTCGAGGGATGGTGATAACAAATACAAAGGGTTTTGGGTTAATATTAGTGGGTGAGTCAATAAAAAGGGTTGTTAGGATTAAAAGGGTTCACTAGGGGTTAATTATGAAGGTAGGCTTTTAGTGGAGTAAGTGAGTTAAAACCTAGGTGCCTTCATCATCTCTGTATATCAAACCAAAGGTGTGGTCTCGACATGTATAATCGAAGCAAGTTCTAGAATAACAAATCAATGTTGACATGCTCATAATCAAAAAGTGAGCAAGGAAAAGAATACATGCTCTAAAAGGCTCAAAATCTCCCAAAAATTATGGGTGTTTGATATCAACCTCGTAAATTTCAAACTTCAAGGTAACATTCAGATTCAGGTAGACAACTTAGAAAATATTTTTAATTTCTGAAAAATAGACTTATCATGCTTGATTTTCTAGTCTCCTAAAATTTAAATCATCACTGCACAATTATCAATGATTTAGTCCAAAACATATCAATAAAAATCATAAATCATAGGAAATTTCATTCTAAATCATAATATGAGAAAATTACTTAAAGATAAGATATCATTTATGGCATAATTCAGGGATTTGAGAATAATAAAGAAAGTTAGGCACTTTCTCAAAATAAATATTCACCCCCACACTTAAGATGTACATTGCCCTCAATGTACAAAGATAGGTAATAGCAATAAAATAATCAAAAGATAGGGAGAGAAGTGAAACTTCCTGAATTTCGGATGGATTCCTTGAGTTGGAGGTGTGGAAACTTGATTTGGAGGTGAAAGATAAGTTGGAGGGGCTGTCTCGAGCCGTTTGAACTTGAATCCTCAAAGTAGCCGGTCTGTATTTTATTGTATCCTAAGCTAAATCTAAATGCCATGGAGAATAAGAAGAAAGTAATAACAATAAAAATAAGAATAAAAGTAAAAAATGAAAAATGAAAGAAGAAAGATAACAGGAAAAGGAAAGGAAGAAGGGGTTTAAATAGAGATGCATCCCACGCCTGTGTTCCTTCCTGTGGTGTCCACAAGGCCATGGCCATGGCCGTGTGCAAGGCCATGTGGGTATCGAAACCTATGCCTAAATACGAAAAGAAATAAAACGAAACTAATTAGTAGATTTAGTGCTCGGGTTGCCTCCCGAGAAGCGCTCATTTAATGTCTTGAGCTAGACTTACCTGTTATTCGCATAATCATGGTGGTTTGAGGAGGTGGAAATCCTTTCTCATTCGATCAATTCGATTATTGATATAAAGTTTAAGTCGAGTAGTGTTTACCTTAAAGGTGCTGATTTTAGGACTAGTTACCTCGACTATTCCATCGAGGAGGATTTTGAGTACCTGATCTCCTATCTTAAGCTGGGTTGTCCCATCACTAAGTTCGTCGTGGAGTTGCCTCATTTTTGCTTCGTGTGTTTTTAGTCTCTCCTTGAAGTGTGTCTTCCATTCGTCTAGTTCATCGATCCAAAGTCTTCGTTCCTCATGAATTTCTTCTTTATCGACACGAGGTCTAGGATCTGGCATCTGCGAAAGAGCTTCAAGAAACGACAAGTTAATATGAAATTTCTTTGGAAGTTTAATAGACTTACCGAATTGTTCCTCTGTGTGGTCTTTCTTTCTCATATTGTGGTATGGCACACGAGCTTGGTACTCTGTAATTACCGGGTTTGGTAAATCCTGGCTTACCTCAACCTTACCTTCACTTACCACAGACTCTTGCCTCGGGTCAGATTCCACTAACCTTTCACTGTCAAGAGCTGTTATGGCTTGAATTTGCTCTTTTGGGTTAGTTTTAGTGTTGCTTGGCAAGCTTTCTTGTGGTTGTTCTAAGATCAGCTTAGCAAGCTAACCTAACTGATCCTCGATCCTTTGAATCGATGCTTGTTGATTCTGAAAATGTGTTTCTGTGGCTGCTATGAATTTTGTCAGCATCTCCTCAAGGTTCGACTCCTCTTCCTGTTGGTGAGGTGGTTGTTGAAAATCTGGAAGAAGTTCCGGTCTTTGGCTACTTTGATCATCCCATGAGAAATTGGGGTGGTACCTCCAACCTGCATTATAAGTGTCACTATAAAAATTATTTTGAGGTCTAGAATAGTTACCCATATAGTGAGCTTGCTTGTTTTCCATGCCATATCCGTAGGTTGGGTACTCAGGATTCACCACGCCTCTTAGATTTGAATCATATTGCATTTCTGGGTGTACCTACGAGAGACTATACAAACCATCAATCTTTTTATTCATCATCTCTACCTGATTAGATAACCTGGTGACCACGTCGAGGTTGAAGACACTGGCTGCTTTAGTAGGAATTGTCCTCATGACTTGCCACTAATAATTATTCAGTGCCATCTTCTCTATAGACTAAAATTATCTGCCAAAAGCAAATAGAGGAAAAATTAGCAAAGTAAAAAAAAACAAAATAAAAATAAATTGCAGAAAATAAAAAAATGGCTAATAAAAATTAAGCGTTCTTAATATTTCAGTTCCCCGACAACGGCGCCAAAAACTTGATTGTTGTTTTATGCGATGTTAAAGTCTTAAAATTTATATAAAGAATGATCGAACCTGGAAACTAACTATGACAACGATTTGAGGCAAGCGCACCTATCGAACAGTAGTATAGTTAAGGCAAGACCGGATTGTCGAACCCAAATGAACTAAAAGTACTAATACTAACTTTCTTTTTATTATTTAGCCTAAGGATTGAATGAATTTTTATCTAATCTAAAATTAACTAACTACTAAAGTAAAGACTCTAAGACAAAGAAGAATGAAATTGGGAAAATAACTTTCAGGAAAAACTAATTGATTAAGACGATACCCTAGGAAGAATCCACCTAGACTTCACTTGTTATCTAACTCTGAACCAGACGATTTATTCACTTGACTTGATCCGTAAGATTCCCTAACATATATTATCCCTCTCTCGAGGCGACTAACGTCTAACCCTAAGTTGATTAATTGAAATCTCTTTCTAATTAAAACCCCTAGAATCATATTAACTCGATCTATGGACTCCCATATTAGGTTTCACCCTAATCCGGTAAAATCTCATCACCCTATCTCTAGGTGCGCGGTCAACTCCGCTTAATTATGCTAGATCTACTCTTAGGCAGTGGCTTTTGCTCCTCCACCTAAGCACATCACACTTGAATTAATATCCCGAAAATATCAACACAAGAATTAAGAACACATAATTAAGAACAAGTCAAATATTTATCATATAGTTCAGCAAACGATAACAAGATTCATCTTAGGTTTCATCCCCCTCAGGTATCTGAGGGTTTAGTTCATAACAATAAAAGAAAACATCTCAGAAGAAAAGATAAAATAAAACATAAGAAAAACTCTAAAACCCCCTGAAGGAATTGAAGAGAGATCCTCCGTCTTGAGTATGACTCTGGCTTCTTGAGATGAACCAACTGGCTTTCTTTGAGTAAATTCCACAATTCTGACCTCTCTGGCTCGGCTCTTTGGCCTCGCTGGACTCTCCCTGAAGGTTGGCCTCTAGGGTGTTTATCTAGGCTTTTGGAATGGCTTTCTTTGCCTCTAGGTACCCTAATCCAACTGAAACTCTTCTTTCTCACGTCAGGGACACGCCCATGGCACACGCCCGTGTGAATCGTGGCCAGGCCGTGTTCGAGTCTTTGGGTGAGGCACGACCGTGTGGTCTTAGGCCCAGGCCGTGTCAATTTCATGATATGGCCCATTTACTCTATTTTAATCTCGTTTTTCGTTCTTTTCATCATCAGGTGCTCTCCTGAGTGTAAAACATGAAAACAAAGGATTAAGAGCACCAAATTACATAATTCAAGGCTTAAATCATCCAAAAGCATGCTAAATGTGGGCTTAAAATATGTTACCATTACGATTTATCAATGTACATATTTTAATCCCACATCTAGCATACTTTTGGATGATTTATCCCCTGAATTGTGGAATTTGATGCTCCTAATCCTTTAACTTCATGTTTTATACTTAAGAGAGCATCGGAGGATTAAAAGAACGAGAAACGGGCCAAAAATGGAGAAAATGGGCCAAAGTAAGAAGTCTACATGGCCTGGAGTTAACCACACGGCCGTGCCACTTTAGCAAACCCAAACACGGCTTGAGCTCGATTCACACGATCTTGCCTCACGGGCGTGTCCCTGCCGTGACTCATTTTAATTCCATTCGGATTAGGTTACTTAGGGGCCAAGAAAGATGTTTTGAAAGCCTATATAAACACCCTAAGTGTGACCTAAAAGGGAGAGGCCAAGGAGTGAAGCCAGAGAGGGCTGAATTGTGGGATTTACTCGAAGACAGCCCGGTGATCCATCTCAAGAAGCCGGAATCATACTCAAGACGGAAGATCTTCCCTTCAATTTCTTTCAAGGGGTTTTAGGGTTTTTCTTATGTTTTGTTTTATACTTTCTTCTGAGATGTATTCTTTTATAAACATGAACTAAACTCCTCAAATACTTGGGGGGATGAAACCTAAGGTGGATCTTGTTATTGTTTTTTGAACTATATGATAAATACTTGATTTGTTCTTAATTATGTGTTCTTAGTTCTTGTTTTGATATTTCAGGATATTGATTCAAGTATTGATGTGCTTAAGTAGTAGAGCAAAAGTCCCTATTTAAGAGTAGGTCTAGCATAGTTAAGCGGAGTTGATCGCACTCCTAGAGATAGGACGACGAAAATCTACCGGATTAGGGTCAAACCTAATATGGGAGTCCATAGATCGAGTTAATGCAACACTAGAGGTTTTAATTAGAAAGAGATTTTAATTAATCAACCTAGGGCTAGACGTTAGTAGCCTCGAGAGAAGTATTAATATAAATTAGGGAATCCTACAGATCAAGTCAAGTGAATAAATCGTCTGGTTCAGAATTAGATAGCAAGTGAAGTTTAGGTGGATTCTTCCTCGGGTATTGTCTTAATCAATTGGTTTTGCCGAAAGAATTTTCCCAATTCACTCTCGGTGTCTTAGCATCCTTAACTTAGTAATTAGTTAGTTTTAGATTAAAACCAATTCCCTTAATTATTAGGCTAAATAATAAAAAGATAGTAATTACTAGTACTCCTAGTCATTGAGGATATGATATTTCTGGTCTTGCCATAGCTATACTACCAAACGATAGGTGCACTTGCCTTATTCATTGTCATAGTTAGTTTGGACACGATCAAGTTTTTGGCCCCGTTGCCGGGGACTAAGATATTAGGAACACTTTATTTTTATTACTTTAGCCATTATTTTTATTTATTTTTTTATTTTTACTTTTCTAATTTTTCTTTTCTTTTCTTTGCTTCTGATAGGTTTTTCTAGTTTATGACTAGAAGGAACCCGTCAGGATCCTTGACAGTGATATAGAAGGTACCGTTCGTAGAAACAGAAGAGAAATGAGGTGAAGCTTACAATACATAGAAGAAGAGCAAGAGGACGATACCAATACTACCGAATAGATGGCTGATAACAATCCACTACCTTCTGTGGTTGCCGCAAACCCGATGAATCAAAATCCTGCTCCTCGTACTATGTATGATTATGCTAAACCTAATTTAACAGGAACTGAGTCAAGTATTGTTAGACCTGCTATTGCTGCAAATAATTTTGAACTGAAACCTAACACAATTCAGATGATACAACAATTTGTTCAGTTTGATGGTTTGCAGGATGAAAATCCAAATAATCACTTGGCAAATTTTCTAGAATTTTGTGATACTTTCAAAATAAATGGTGTTTCTGATGATGCCATTCATCTTCGATTGTTTCCCTTTTCATCGAGGAACAAAGCTAAACAGTGGTTGAACTCGTTACCACGAGGATCAATCACTACATGGGAACAAATGATTGAAAAATTTTTCGCTGGCTAAAACAGCTAAGTTGAGGAATGATATCTCTTCTTTTGTGAAGATGGATTTAGAGACACTTTATGATGCATGGGAGAGATACAAGGATCTATTGAGAAGGTGCCCATACCATGGGTTACCCTTGTGGCTATGTCCAAACCTTTTACAACGGTGTGAACCCCTCAACCAGGTAATTGATTGATTCAGCCGCTGGCGGAACCTTGAATAACAAAACACCTGAGGCTGCCTTCGAATTCATTGAAGAGATGTCACTGAATAACTATCAGTGGCAAGTCACGAGGACAAGGCCAACAAAAGCCGCCAGTGTTTTCAACCTCGACGCAGCAACCATGCTATCAAATCAAGTAGAATGTTAAATAAAAAGATTGATGATTTATGTGGTTCTTCACAGGTACATTCTGTTATGCAGTGCGATATGAATGGAGGAGGGATGAGCAATACATAATATCAATCCTACAACCCTAGCATAGAAACCAAACAGATGAACTATATGGGTAACAATTCTAGACCTCAAAATAACCCTTACAGTAACACTTACAATCCAGGTTGGAGGAACCACCCCAATTTCTCATGGGGTGGTCAAGGAAATCAAAGACAACAATCCCTCCCAAGTTTTCAACAGCAACCTTACCCACAAGAGAAAAAGTTGAACCTTGAGGATATGCTAGTAAATTTTATTTCAGCATCAGAAATTCACTTTCAGAATACTGAAACGACATTGAATAATCAGCAAACATTAATTCAAGGGCTTAAAAATCAACTAGGTTAGCTGACCAAGTTAGTTTCCGAAAGGCAACCAGGTCGTTTACCTAATAATACCGAACCTAAACCACAAGAGTAAGTGAAGGCAGTAACATTAAGGAGTGGGAAGGTGTTGGTTGAAGCAGAAAAGAAGATGCCATAAGAAACTAATAAGGAAAAAGATGAGGAAGTCGAGAATGTAACACCGGTACATGAAGAATATAAACCACCAATTCCATATCCGGCAAAGTTGAACAAAGATCGCTTAGACACACAATACGGTAAATTCCTTGAACTTTTTAAACAGTTACATATTAACTTACCTTTTGTTGAAGCTAATTCACAGATGCTGACATACGCAAAATTCCTAAAAGAGCTTCTAACAAATAAAAGGAAGTTTGAAGAGATATCAATCGTGGAACTTAATGAAGAATGTTCAGCCATCCTCCAAAATAAACTACCAACCAAATTGAAAGATCCAAGAAGTTTCACTCTTCCCTGCTTAATTGGTAGTTTAAACATTAAGAAAGCACTAGCTAATTTAGGTGCTAATATTAACTTAATGCCTTATAAAATGTTCAAGCAGCTTGGTCTCGTGGAACCAAAACCTACTAGGATGAGTATTCAATTAGCTGGCAGATCTATTAAATATCCTAGGGGAATTATTGAAGATATTCTGGTAAAAGTTGAAAAATTTATATTCCCTGTTGATTCTGTTGTGCTTGACATGGGTAAGGATGTTGAGGTGCCTTTAATTTTGGGACGCCCCTTTTTAGCTACTGCTAGGGCTATTATCGATGTAGCTGATGGTAAACTTGCGCTAAGGGTAGGCGACGAGGAAATTATTTTTCAAATTTATGATGCTATGCGATTTTCTAGAGAGCAAGATGATTCCTATTATTTTATTGATACCATTGATCATTTTATTCAAGATTCTTTGCAGAAAATCATACATGACGGCACGTTGGAACTGTGTCTCACTCAAGGTGAGGGGGCAGATGATGATACAGATGAGTTGAATTCTAATACATCTTCCTCTAGACAAAAGAAAGAAGAGGGCATTGAAATCAATGACGAACTAAAACAAAAACCCTCTATTGAAGAGCCACCTAAATTGGAATTGAAACAGTTACCAAATCATTTAGAATATGCATTCCTCGGAGATAATTCTACACTACCAGTAATCATCTCTTCAGAACTAGAACCCAAAGAGAAAAACGAGTTGCTACAGGTACTAAAGGAACATAAAAGAGCCATAGCTTGGAAAATTTCTGACATTAAAGGGATAAGTCCATCGTTTTGCACCCACAAAATTTTAATGGAAGATGAGTATAAACCATGTGTGCAACCTCAAAGACGATTGAATCCCAACATGAAAGAAGTTCTTAAAGTTGAGGTAATTAAACTTCTAGATGCTGGAATTATTTATCCTATTTCTGACAGTACTTGGGTAAGTCTTGTGCAGGTTGTTCTAAAGAAAGGAGGCATGACTATTTTTCTAAAATAGCTAAGCCTTTAACAAAACTACTAGAAAAAGATATGCCTTTCGATTTTGATCAGGAATGTTTAGATGCATTTAACACCCTCAAAAATAAATTAATAAATGCCTCAATTATAATTGCACCTGATTGGAATTTACCCTTTGAACTAATGTGTGATGCGAGTGACTTTGCAGTGGGTGCAGTTTTGGGACAGCAAAGAGACAAGCATTTTCAGCCAACTTATTATGCTAGCAAAACATTGATGTCCGCACAAGAAAAATACACCACCACAGAAAAAGAATTGCTAGCAGTGGTTTTTGCATTTGACAAATTTAGACAGTATTTGATATTATCTAAAGTTGTCGTTTACACTGACCATTCAGCTCTTCGTTATCTTTTAACTAAATCCGATACAAAACCTCGACTCATAAGATGGATTTTACTCTTACAGGAATTTGATTTGGAAATTCAAGATAAGAAGGGAGCTAAAAATCTTGCGGCAGATCATCTTTCTAGGCTTGAAAATCCACATATCGAAGAACTCGATGAGAGTGAGATAAATGACTCGTTTCCTGAAGAACAACTATTTGCTATATCTAACTCCGAGGTACCTTGGTTTGCAGACATTGCAAATTACTTAGCTGCTAACATCCTACCAAAAAGGTTAACACATCATCAAAAGAAGCGATTCTTTGCTGATGGGAAAAACAATTTTTGGGAAGACCCTTTTCTTTTCTGTATATGTGTAGATCAAGTAATTCGGAGATGTGTTACAAAGGCAGAAGTAAGCAAAATCTTAGAACATTGCCATTCAGGACCTTCAGGAGGACATTACAGTGGGATCAGGACAGCACATAAAACACTCGAATCAGGTTTTTATTTGCCTACCTTGTTCAAAGACACTAACAGGTATGTTGCTTCGTGTGATAGATGTCAGAGAACAAGTAATATCTCTAAACGCGATGAAATGCCTCAAACATACATGCTATCATGTGAAATTTTTTATGTATGGGGTATTGATTTTATGGGCCCATTCCCTAGCTCATTTGGGAATAAATACATCTTAGTAGCAGTGGACTATATGTCAAAATGGGTGGAAGCTCAAGCTTTACCTACTAATGATGCCAGAATGGTAGTGAGATTTCTTAAGAAACTTTTATCTCGATTTGGAACACCCAGAGTAATTATTAGTGATAGGGGTACTCATTTTTGTAATACTCAATTTGACAAGGTCTTAAAGAAATATGGAGCACACCACAAAACAGCTACCCCTTATCACCCTCAAACCAGTGGACAAGTGGAAGTAGCAAATCGAAAGCTTAAGCATATTTTAGAGAAAACAGTTGAATCAAACAGGAAAGATTGGGCATAAAAAGAAGACAATGCTTTATGAACCTATAGAACAGCATTTAAAACCCCCTATAGGAACATCCCAATACAAATTTGTCTACGGAAAAAGTTGTCATCTACAGTTTGAATTAGAGCACAAAGCTTTTTGGGCTATAAAATTCTTAAATTACGATCTTAAACCTACAGGTGAGAAGAGAATGATGCAGTTGAACGAGCTAGATGAATGGTGAGCTAATGCCTATGAGGACTCATGTCTATATAAGGAGGCAACAAAGCGACTCCATGATGCTCGCTTAAAGCAACCGAAGCAATTCGAAGTAGGAGATTTAGTCCTGCTATACAATTCAAGGCTCAAATTGTTTCCTGGAAAGCTGAAATCAAGATGGTCAGGTCCATTCGTAATCAAAACTATTTTTCCCTACTGCACAAACGAGGTAACTCATCCGACTCGTGGCACATTCAAGGTAAATGGTCAGCTACTGAAAATTTATAATGGTGAAGATTTTAGGGATATGAGAGAGGAGCTTCGGCTCCGCGAACCTTCATTTAGGAATGAAAATAGGGTAAGTCTAGCTTAAGACTTTAAACGAGCGCTTCTCAGGAGGCAACTCGAGCACTAATATCACTAACATCCATATTTTTGGTTTTAGCATCTGACTAAGAACTAACTAATTTAATAGACGCAGGATTTCTCATCCGCACAGCATAGCACACGGGCGTGGCCGTGGCCGTGGCCGTGTGGAAACCACGGGGAGAGACATAGGCGTGGCGGAGGCCGTGCGAGTCAAGGAAGAAAAACTTTTCCCCAACACGGGATGCGATAGAAGAGTCATAGCCGTGCGATGCAGCCGTGGTCGATTTTGAGTAAATGACACGACTGTTAGACACGCCCGTGTCTCAAAGCCATGTGTGACACTGAGTAAATGAAACGGGCGTGTGACACGCCTGTGCCTCAAGGCCGTGGTCAAAACTAATTAACGAATACGGGCATATGACTTTATGCACGGGCGTAGGAGAAGCGAACAATGACGCACATGGCCGTGCGAGTCGGCCGTGTCAACAACACGCCCATGGGACACGAGCGTCAAACACGACTCAGACGCGCCCAATTTCAGAAATTTACGAATCACACCGGCTAAAAAAGACCCCACGGGCGTGGCCACTGACCATGTTCCCTTTTTCCTATTTAAACCAACCCACTATTCATCTTCTCCCCAAATCTTTCTCCACAAAACCCTAGCCGTTTTCCTTCTCCCTTACTCAGTCCGGCCACCACCGTCGACACCCCCCAGCCTTTCTCCTTTCTCTTTTTTCTCATTCCCTTCCTCCTTTCTCCCTTGTTCTACACGTAGGCCACGCCCGTGCTAGATCCACACACTCGTGTGTTTTCCCTCCACGACTGTGCGCCGTCCCCACGCCTCTGTCGGTTCATTCTATCCCCTCCACTCTCTACTTTATTGCTTATTCCTATTTATTCCATGCTTGTTTTCAGATATTAAATTTATGCCTTTAAATTTTTAGTATTCATTCTTGATAATTATTTTCAATACTAAGGTTTACTTAAATGTTATTTTGAATTTCTTGAACCTCTAGTATTAGGAGAACATTTAGGAGAAATTTTCATTGTGATAATTATTTTCAATACTGCGCTTATTCCTATTTATTCCATGATTGTAATCTTGGACTCATAGGTACTATCATTAGATGGGATGATATTCTATTGTGCAGAACATAATGTCTTCTTCCCGCGGCAAGAAAACCGCAGTCCCTGCTTTGAAAAATGGAAAGGACCCGATGCGACCTCCTTGAGCGCCTCCGCCGAAGTACGCCATCCATTCCTACTATTTCCTCCAGCATCCCAGGAGGATCTTTTTCAAATACTTCGTGCGTGACCTCTCGGCGTAGGTAGGAGCATTAATTGGGCCACTTTGGAGCAGGTCCAACTAGCAGACGACGTACGAGCTCTCCTGACTACTGATCCGTAAGGGCAATTCTTCGAGATCATCAAGCCCACATACCTAGAGCTCAATTTTGAGCTCTGTTCCACATTTCATCTTCAGACGATAATGACGTACCACGATGATCTCGGCACAATCCAATTTCGTCTCAGAGGCATTGTACGTGAACTGAGTGTCCCACAATTCGGGGCAACATTGGGACTCTACACCGACGAATTCATGGAGGATAATAAACTCGAGGACCTCCACCGCCATATCCATAAATCCCCCTCCGCCTGTTGGAACAACATAGTC
Source organism: Gossypium australe (assembly GCA_005393395.2). NCBI lineage: Eukaryota > Viridiplantae > Streptophyta > Magnoliopsida > Malvales > Malvaceae > Gossypium > Gossypium australe. Next base: position 13,621,637 of record CM016615.1, on the reverse strand, counting down.
CTTGGCTCAACCACCTACGACCCCAGTCACTCCAAAGCAACAGCTCTCGCGACATCCCTGAGGTACTTACACACCATTTTAGCTCATACACTGATGGGTAGGCGAGAGAGCATCGGCGTCGTCAACACTCATGACGCCTACTTCCTATGGTGCATGGCGATTAGGCATGTCTTTGACTTAGCCTACTTCATTGCTTGTGCCATCCAACACCAGACGGAGCAGCACAAATGAGGGGTCATTTCCATGGGACCCTATGTGACACGCCTCGTGATATACTTTGGTTTCTTCAACACCGCAGCACAATCATCGTCCCTTACCTTGATGGGCCAGATGTCTCCTCTGGGCATCTCGACCATGATAAACATGAGGATGATCAAGCATCGCCATGGGACCGATCCTCCCCAATACCGTCTAGCCCATGCCATCAAGGAGAAGGATCTTGAGGACATTACTGACGATGTCCCCCCACCACACGAGAGGCCACCACCAAGCCATTGCCCAGTTCATGCGGCAGCTTCTCTTTCAGACATATCTGAGCACCTAACACGATTCGAGCAGCAATGCTTCTAGCGCTTCGATCACATCGATGCCACCCTACACCAGATATGTCAGCACCTTCACATTTCATCGCCGTCCCCACCTTGCGAGCCATTTGGCGATGAGGACTTCTGAGTCCTTTTTCTTTTATCTTTATGTTATTTTCAATTACTTTTTATGTTTAAAATACTAATTTTCATTTTATTTTTTACTTTTGACTAATGTTTATTTTAGTTATTTTTAGGTTTCATAATCACTATTACCCAATTTACATTTTTTGGCAATATTTGAGTAATCCTTAGATGTTAAAGAACCGACTGCTTTTATCGTAGTTAAAAAAGCCTAAAATAGCACTCTGGAATATCCAACTCTAAGAGGAAAATCAGCCATGCCTTATGATCGCTGGAATCAGAGTTTTAAAATTTATAAAGAGAATGATCGAACCTGGAAACTAACTCTGACAACGATTAAAGGCAAGTGTACCTATCGAACAATAGTATAGCTTAGGCAAGACCGGATTATCGTACCCAAAGGAACTAAAAATACTAATACTAACTTTCTTTTTATTATTTAGCCTAAAATAAGTGAAGTTGTTTTAATCTAATCTAATCTAACTACTACTAGGCTAAAAACGCAAAGACAAAAAGAATGAATTGGGAAAAAAACTTGAAGAAAAACTCAGTTGATTTAAGACGATACCCTTAGGAAGAACCCACCTAGACTTCACTTGTTATTTAACCCTGAACCATACGATTTATTCACTTGACTTGATCTGTAGGTATAACACCCCTTACCCGTATTCGATGCCGGAATAGGGTACGAGGCATTACCGAAACACATACACTTGTAAATGCATTAAACCAAGTCATAAAATTTCATCCAAATTATGCATCATCACAAACATACAACTTGAATAATACTAGCCAACATCAATGGCCTTATACAAAATAAACTACTAAATATTAAAGGCCAACATTTTAGGCCAAACCAATTATGACATATACAAATGACTAAGTCCCCTATACATGGCATAAACTTAAGAGGTTTGTATTCACTTTTACCTCACGATGATAGCTTGATAGTGTGATTACATCTCCGGCGATCTCCAACTCGAGCTAGCATACAACCCTATAAGATATGGGAAAGGAAGGGAAGTAAGCTACAAAGCTTAGTAAGTAAGTATGTAAATAATTAATAATGGATTTATTAAGTTTACAAAACAACACAATCAAATCTAAAATCAGTTTCATCATTTATTCAAGTTTGGAGCAAGCTGTCTATTCGAGTCACAGTCACTAAATTATTCTTATCTGAAGCTACGAAACTCCAAATTCAGATCTGTAAATTTTTCCTAAAACTATACTCATTTATCTTCTCACCATAAAATTTTAAGAATTTTTGGTCTTTCCAATTAGTACAGTTTATTCATTAAAGATTCCCCTATTTCGCTATTCAACTGCTCTGACCACTTTTCCCTACGAACCAATTTTATCATTATACAGAACTCATATGATGATAAAATTTATTTCATTTGAAAATAGACTCATGAAGGATTTCAATCATATAACTTATACCCCATAATTATTTTTGTAGAATTGTTAATGATTTTTTCAAGGCAGAACAGGGGATCAAGTAACCATTCTGAACCAGTCTCACAAAAGTTTAAATATCTCAAACTATAAAATTCCTTTACTTTCTATGTTTCTTTTATATAAAAATAGACCCAATAAGCTTTAAATAAATATCTCATACAACTTATAATTCCATTTCTACCATTTTTGGTGATTTTTCAAATTCACATCACTGCTGCTGTCCAAAACAGTTTTATTATAAATTTTTGCTTTCTCTCACCTTAGTTGTATTCATTACTTACCTATAACAATCATTCCAATTTCCAATCACATATGGAGCATATTGCTCATGCATTACACATACATATACATATACTTATCACTAAAACATCTCACATAATTTCATTTAGTCAGTTTTCCCGTTGAACGCTTCGGAATAATAACGAATATGCGGTGGTTTCGCACACAGCCCACCTTTGGAATCGAAGCTCTCTTGTACACATAGTGGCCTTCACTCAATACCAATCATGTGACCTAGCTCGATTGTACTCATAATTATGGCTCTCTTGTACATATGGTGGCCTTCACTTAGCACCACTCATATGACCTAGCCTTCTCGTAGCTCTCTTGTACACATAGTGGCTCACACCATATACCACACATGTGACCTAGCTACATATAGCTTTCTTGTACACATGGCGTACTCTCGGTACTACAGATGTGACCTATCTACGTATACAAAATCTCTTGTAGCTCTCTTGTGCACATAGTGGCCTACACTTAGTACCACTCATGTGACCTAGCTACATGCCAATTACATCTTTCGATTCCGAAGGTTCAAACGGGAAATAACTCACTTTTTAACACTTTATTTCATTCTTTCAATAGTTAATTATGATTCAAAAATCAGACACAATACATTAAACATCCTGAAATATAAAACATCAATAAAAATAGTGAATTATTTACATATTACTTACCTCGGTGCAAAATATGGCGAAATTTGCAATTTAGTCCTTAACCTTTTCTTTTCTCCGATCAAGGTCAATTCCTCGTCTTTCTTGATCTATAATAACATATTTAACTCATTTAATACTCACATTATTCAATTTAGTCCAAAAATCAAACTACGACAAAATTACATTTTTGCCCTCTAACTTTCACAAAATTACGATTTTGCCCCTAGGCTCGAAAATTAAACTTCATCCTATTTTCCTACATTTTAGGACATGCTAAACATTTTTCCCTTCTATGGCAACATCAAATTCTCACTCTAACATGTACTTATGAACATTAGGTATTTTTACCGATTATGTCGTTTTACTCGTTTTTACGTAAAATCGCTTAGCAAAAGTTGTTTAACATAATTTCAGCCTTCATATTCTATCATAAAATATCAAAATAAACACATTTCACCTATGGGTATTTTTCCAAATATGAACCCTACATTAAAATATTGCTAGAATAAGCTAAACCGAGTTACCGGGGATTCCAAAAACGTAAGGAACATGAAAAACGGGGCTTGGATTGACTTACTATGGAGCTTGGAAGCTTGGAAACCCTAGCTATGGAGTCCCCCCTTGAAATTTCGGCCTAAGGAAGGAGATGACAACCTTTTTCCATCTTTTTTCCCATTTAATTTCCTTTTTATTACCAAATGACTAAATTACCCTTCATTAAAAACTTTGGTTCTTTCTACCTATATTTGTCCATTTTTGTCCATGAAAGCATAATGGTATAATTACCATTTAAGGACCTCTACTTCAATTTAAAATTTCATAACAATTGGACACCTCTAACATGTAGAACTCAACTTTTGCACTTTTTACAATTTAGTCCTTTTGACTAAATTGAGTGCCCAAACGTCAAAATTTTCGAATGAGATTTTCACAAAATCATTCCGTGAAATTGTAGACCATAAAAATATAAATAAACTAAAATTTTCAACATCGAATCTGTGGTCCCGAAACCACTATTCTGTTTAGGCCTTATTTCGGGATGTTATAATGTCAGTCCTTGTAGGTTTTGAATTAAAGGTAATTATTCAGGTAAGGGGAAACACCTAAGTTTTCGTGATACAAATGTATGACTTATATTGTTTGAATCTTTAGGACTCTTCGAGTTAGATCATCCATGTATAAATTATCTATGAATTATGATGAGACATTGTTGATAAGAATTATGAATCATGGAAAATTCGTTTTAATTGTAAGTTGAGAATTTTGCTTGAGGACAAGAAAAAGCTTAAGTGTGGGGGTATGTGATAAACCGTAAAAGCAACATAATTTAATCCCACATTTAGGATATTTTCGGATGATTTATTCCTTGATTCATGTAAAAATGTGCTTTTAATCCTTTCTTTTCATGTTTTATACTCAGGAAAGCACCCGAGGATGAAAAGAACGTAAAACGGGCCCAAAACAGAGCAAATGAGCCATATCACGAAATCCACATGGCCTGGGCCCAAGACCACACGGCAGTGTCTCATTAAAGAAATCCGAACACGACTTGAAGACCGGTCACACGGGTGTGTGACATGGTCGTGTCCCTATCGTGGCAAAGAACAATTTCAATCGAAAAAGGATACTTAGGGCCAAAGAAACACATTCCAAGAGCCTATATCAACCCCCTAAGTGTTACTTGAAAGGAGGGCAGTGAGTTAGGCCAAGGAGCCAAGCCGAAAAGGTTAGAATTTTTGGAATCACTTGAAGATAGCCAGTTGATCCATCTCTAGAAGCCGGAATTCTACTCAAGATGGCGGATCTCTCCTTCAATTCCTTCAGGGGGTTTTAGGGATTTCTTATGTTTTGTTTTATCTTTTCTTCTGAGATGTTTTCTTTATTTGTTATGAACTAAACCCTTCAGATACCTGAAGGGGATGAAGCCTAAGACGGATCTTGTTATTGTTTTCTGAACTATATGATAAATACTTGATTTGTTCTTAATTATATGTGCTTAATTCTTGTGTTAATATTTCCGGGATATTGATTCAAGTTGGATGTGCTTAGGTGGAGGAGCAAAAGTCCCTGCTTAAGAGTAGATCTAGCATAATTAAGCGGAGTTGATCGCACGCCTAGAGATAGGGTGACGAGATTTTGCCGGATTAGGGTGAAACCTAATATGGGAGTCCATAGATCAGTTAATACGATTCTAGGGGTTTTAATTAGAAAGAGGTTTCAATTAATCAACCTAGGGTTAGACGTTATTCACCTCGAGAGAGGGTTTAATATAACTTAGGGAGTCTTACGGATCAAGTCAAGTGAATAAATTGTCTGGTTCAGTGTTAGATAACAAGTGAAGTCTAGGTGGATTCTTCCTAAGGGTATCGTCGTGATCAACTAAGTTTTCCCAACAGTATTTCCCCAATTCGTTCTTTTTGTCTTGAGTCTTTAGCTTAGTAGTTAGTTAATTTTAGATTAGATAACAACTTCACTTTATTTTAGGCTAGATAATAAAAAGAAAGTTAGTATTAGTACTTTTACTTCCTTTGGGTTCGACAATCTGGTCTTGCCTAAGCTATACTACTGTTCGATTGGTGCACTTGCCTCAATCGTTGTCAGAGTTAGTTACCAGGTTCGATCATTCTCATTTACATAAATTTAAAACTCTGAATCCAGCGATCAACATTCTGTTTCTGACGTCATCATCCCAATAAGGTCACACGGCCAAGGCATAAGCCCGTGTCCTTAGACCGTGTGGCGAATTAAATTTCTAAATTCAGGTGCAGACTTCACACGGCCTGTGACACGCCTATGTTCTATGGCCGTGTCTTCCACACAGTTGAGACACACGGTCGTGTCTCAGCCCGTGTGGTTACTACTGGGCATTCTGTTTTGCCAACTTAGAATGCAGGGGGACACATGGCCAAACCATACGCCCATGGGGCAGACCATGTGTCTACCCATGTGGACAAGAACAAGGCTATTTACCAAGTCCTTTCTGCCACCCCTGCTTGCACCATCCTAAACCTAACCAAGCAACCTATTTATTCATGTATAACTGTACCATTTACTCGACCATGCAAATTGCACATTCATGAAAAACATCACCATTTCATATATTAATAAGAAATAGCCATCAACTATGGCCTTATTCAAAAGAATTCATCTTCAAATAAGCCAACACAATATGAGATTCGATAAAAGTCTAAGCCCCTATACATGCCATACTCAAAATGCTAAATCTAACTATACCTAAATGCGTGGATAGTGTGGGTGATCCTCCGACGGTTTCCGTATCCCGAGCTGGCTCTTCGACACTATAAAACAAGGGAAAAGAGAAGGGAGTAAGCTTTAAGCTTAGTAAGTCTATATGTAAACAATGAACATCACACCACATCCTTATCAATCAAGAACATTACATACTAATCAAGAACAATTCAGATCCTCCCAAACACATATCATAAACATTGCTCACATTTATATGCACTTATATCCTGCACCTATCACCACAAAGCCACATGTAATTTCACTTAGACAGTTTCTCGATGAACACTTCGGAATGCTACTGGATACACGGTGGTCTCCCACACAGCCCACCATTAATAAATAACAAGGTGGTATCGCACACAACCCACCAATAGTCACATGTTCATGGTGGTATCGCACACAGCCCACCAATAATAATAAATACGGTGGTATCGCACACAACCCACCAATAATAATATGACCATGGATGTTTATCCGTATCCTTTTTCTAGTCCGAAAGTTCATCCGAGAATTTCCTCACTTTCTATCATTTTAATAGATATCAATAATATTCATTCACATTTCACACAATGCATTAATATGTAAAAACATAAATAAAAAGGATGTATCATTTACACATAAACTTACCTCAATTCAAAATATGCCAATTTGCAATTTAGTCCGAAACCTTGTCTTTTCCTTGGTCAAGGTTAATTCCATGTTCTTATTGATCTATAATGACATATTTAGCTTATTAAATAATCACATTAATCAAATTACTTCAAAATTCCTATTTTGGCAAATTTATTATTTTTCCCCTAGACTTTTACAAAATTATGATTTTGCCCCTAGGCTCGTAAAATGAAATGTGTTCATTTTTCACACACCCAAGCCTAGCCAATTCATATTCTCCCTTATAGCAACTCACAATTCCAATTATTATACACATTTACCACCTATTTTACAACCTTTACAAAAAGGTTCTTTTATGTGTTTTCATGGAAACCCCTTTCACAAAAGTTGTGTATTTTACAACCAAGATTCATTTTCTTCCATAAAATTTCAGAAATCAGCATGAATGTTCACATGGAAAAACCCTAGACTCTCAACCATTTTGCAAATTAGTCCCCTCATTAGCTAAATTATGCTACAAGAGTCCCAAAAGTACAAAAATTAACAAGAATGATCACCAAAATCACTTACTAGCAAAGGTTGAAGTTGCTAAAATTTTTCAAGCTTCCAAACCCCTATTCTTGTTGATATTTTCGATGGAAGAAGAAGAAAAATGGGAAAGATGATAGATTTTCTTTATTTTATGATTAAAATCAATTAAGTCACCAAATGCTTCACCTAACCTTGACTATGTCATTTCTTTGTCCCTATGGCCGGCCATCACCCTAGATAAGGCCTAATTGCACATTAAGGACCTCCAATTTAACATTCCATAGCTATTTGACACCTCTAGCTTGTAAAATAAAACTTTTGCACTTTATGCGATTTAGTCATTTTTCGCAATTAAGCATACATCACTAAAATTAATGCACCAAAAATTTTCATGTACTCATATAATCATGCCATATCCCATAAAATAATATTAAAATAATTTTCTCTGATCTCGGATTAGTCGTTTCGAAACCACTGTTCCAACTAGCCCCAAAATCGGGCTGTTACAAACATCTTCCAAAGTGATGGTGCACTTCCCACACGACAAATGAAAGGTGTGGGTCTCCGGGCGCCACCGCTCGACCAATACGAAGATCAAGTCATACTTCAAGTCAAACATGAGAATCAACGCCGCTGATCTGAATCCAGATGCCTCCAAGTATGGCATAATACCTTCACCCGACAAATAGCCTACACCGTTGACACAACCCATCAGCACGCGATAAGGACTCTGACCATGACTAGATATTCAATTGTAATAATTAATGTATACCAACTAAATAAAAAAATTACATGCAAGCTTATAAGGTGATCCTTGAATAACAAATAACAATTTTATTACAGATACATCAATCGTATTTGATGTGTGATTCATCTCTATGATCAAAGAAGCCATTCCAATATCTGCAATTTCTCACAAAAAATTCAATCATCGCCTTAACAAATAACGAAAATGAATTTTGTACCGTTTTGTTATTTTTTAAGAAGTACTAATTTTTTACACATATAAACAAATCAATAACAACGTAATTTGGGATAAACTAATGTAAGTCGATCGTTTATTATTTCAAAACCATCTCATTTTTTTATTTTTTTATTTTTTATCCCAATAACAAAATTTTTATTATGTAACAGATATTCAACATATGTAAAATGTAGTTCTTTTACCACAATAATCCAAAAAAAAAAAATTAAATACCAAAATGGATAACAGTAAAAATTTTGAAGCAAATAACCCATTTCAGTATTTATTTTTGTAGCAAACGACCCATTTTGGTAATTCATCTGTACCAAATGTACCATTTTGATAAATAATCTCTTGGACACACCATTAGAGTTATTCAACTTTCAAAAATTTCAACATGATCGTTGTTTTGTCGAGTTTTAAAATTTATAAAGAGAATGATCGAACCTGGAAACTAACTCTGACAACGATTGAGGCAAGTGCACCTATCGAACAGTAGTATAGCTTAGGCAAGACTGGATTGTCAAACCCAAAGGAACTAAAAGTACTAATACTAACTTTATTTTTATTATCTAGCCTAAGATAAGTGAAGTTGTTATCTAATCTAAATTTAACTAACTACTAAGCTAAAGGCTCAAAGACAAAAAGAACGAATTGGGGGAAATACTGTTGAAAAACTCAGTTGATTCAGACGATACCTGATCGTGTGTCTATCGAGTTTTAAAATTTATAAAGAGAATGATCGAACCTGGAAACTAACTCTGACAACGATTAAAGGCAAGTGTACCTATCGAACAGTAGTATAGCTTAGGCAAGATCGGATTGTCGAACCAAAAGGAACCAAAAGTATTAATACTAACTTTCTTTTCATTATTTAGCCTATAATAAGCAAAGTTTTTTTAATCTAATCTAACTACTACTAAGCTAAAGACGCAAAGACAAAAAGAATGAATTGGGAAATAACTTGAAGAAAGACTCAGTTGATTTAAGACGATACCCTCAGGAAGAATCCACCTAGACTTCACTTGTTGTTTAACCCTGAACCATACGATTTATTCACTTGACTTGATCCGTAGGATTCCCTAAGTTATATTAAACGCTCTCTCGAAGCGAATAATAACTAACCCTAGGTTGATTAATTGAAATCTCTTTCTAATTAAAACCCCTAGAATCGCATTAACTCGATTTATGGATTCCCATATTAGGTTTCACCCTAATCCAGCAAAATCCCGTCACCCTATCTCTAGGCGCGCGAATGACTCCGCTTTAATTATGCTAGATCTATTCTTAAGTAGGGACTTTTGCTCCTCCACCTAAGAACATCTAACTTCAATTAATATCCCGGAAACATTAACACAAGAATTAAGCACACATAATTAAGAACAAATCAAGTATTTATCTTATAGTTCAGAAAACAATAACAAGATTCATCTAGGTTTCATCCCCTTCAGGTATCTGAAGGGTTTAGTTCATAATAAATAAAGAAAACATCTCAGAAGAAAAGATAAAATAGAACATAAGAACTCTCTAAAACTCCCTGAAGGAATTGAAGGAGAGATCCGCTGTCTTGAGCAGAATTCCGGCTTCTTGAGATGGATCAACTGGCTATCTTCGAGTAATTCCCACAATTCTGACCTTTCTGGCTTTGCTCCTTGGCCTAGCTTACCGCCCCCTTTCAGGTAACACTTAGGGGGTTTATATAGGCTCTTGGAATGTGTTTCTTCGCCCCAAAGTATCCAAATTAGAATGAAATTGCTCTTTGCCACGACAGGGACACGGCCATGTCACACGCCTGTGTGACTAGTCTTCAAGCCGTGTTCGAACTTCTTTAATGAGGCACGACCATGTGAATCGAGATCAGGCCGTGTTCTAGTTGATTGACATGGCACGGCCGTGTGGTCTTGGGCCCAGGCCGTGTGGATTTCGTGATATGGCCCATTTACTTCGTTTTGGGCCCGTTTCTCGTTCTTTTCATCCTCGGGTGCTTTCCTGGGTATAAAACATGAAAACAAAGGATTAAGAGCACCTTTTTACATAAATCGAGGCTTAAATCATCCAAAAGCATATTAAATGAGGGATTAAAATATGTTACTTTTACGGTCTATCAATACCTTTAGGAAGAATCCACCTAGACTTCACTTGTTATCTAACACTGAACCAGACGATTTATTCACTTGACTTGATCCGTAAGACTCCCTAAGTAATATTAAACCCTCTCTTGAGGTGAATAACGTCTAACCCTAGGTTGATTAATTGAAATCTCTTTCTAATTAAAACCCCTAGAGTTGCATTAACTCGATCTATGGACTCCCATATTAGGTTTCACCCTAATCCGGCAAAATCTTTTCACCCTATCTCTAGGCGTGCGATCAACTCCGCTTAATTATGCTAGATCTACTCTTAAGCAGGGACTTTTGCTCCTCCACCTAAGCACATTCAACTTGAATCAGTATCCCAGAAATATTAACACAAGAATTAAGCACACATAATTAAGAACAAATCAAGTATTTATCATATAGTGCAGAAAACAATAACAAGATCCGTCTTAGGTTTCATCCCCTTCAGGTATCTGAAGGGTTTAGTTCATAACAAATAAAGAAAACATCTTAGAAGAAAAGATAAAACAAAACATAAGAAATCCCTAAAACCCCCTGAAGGAATTGAAGGAGAAATTCGCCGTCTTGAGTAGAATTTCGGCTTCCTGAGATGGATCAACTGGCTATCTTCGAGTGATTCCCACAAATCTGACCTTTTCGGCTTGGCTCCTTGGCCTAGCTAACCCCCCCTTTTAGGTTATACTTAGGGTGTTTATATAGGCTTTCGAAATAGGTTTCTTGGCCCCTAAGTATCCTTTTCTGAGTGAAATTATGCTTCCTGACGACAAGGACACGGCCATGGCACACGCCCGTGTGAATCGTGGCCAGGCCGNTTTACGTTCTTTTCATCCTCGGGTGCTTTCCTGAGTATAAAACATGAAAAGAAAGGATTAAAAGCACCTTTTTACATAAATCAAAGAATAAATCATCCAAAAATATGCTAAATGTGGGATTAAAATTTGTTACTTTTACGGTTTATCACATACCCCCACACTTAATCTTTTGCTTGTCCTCAAGCAAAATTCTCAACTTACAATTAAAACGAACTTTCCATGATTCATAATTCCTATCAACAATGTCTCATCATAATTCATAGATAATTTATACATGGATGATTTAACTCGAAGAGTCCTAAAGATTCAAACAGTATAAGTCATACATTTGTATCACGAAAACGTAGGTGTTTCCCCTTACCTAAATAATTACCTTGAATTCAAAATCAACAAGGATTAACATCCTTACGAAAGATTCACTCAAATCACTCGAAGTGTTTAAGGTTCAGGAAAAGAGCACTGAAAAGTCGAACCTGAAAAGTTAATCCCATAGGCTTGCCTGAAAATCAAATCTCCACCACTGTAAAATGAGATGATACACAGATCAAAGGTCTTTAACAGGGTTGTAACGGGGCTAGGGTTAAAGGTGTGGATAAAGGCTGAATTAGAAGGTTAGAATCGAGATTGACCTGAAAAGTTACCTATCTAGAAGTACTGAGACGATAATTACATTAACTGAAAAGTAATATCCCTAATATTACGAGCTTTTCTGCTGATAGATTTTTAACTGTATAAGCTCACTTTTCATATTACTAATACTGAATATACTTCAAATTTTTTTAAGAAAAAATCAAGTAATAAAAGATAAATTCAAATACTGAAATAATATAATTAGGTAACTAATCAAATCAAATCTCGATATAAGGGTAGTCAAAAGGAATGGTGATAACAAATACAAGGGGTTTTGGGGCAATATTAGTGGGTGAGTCAATAAAAAGGGTTGTTAGGATCAACGGGGTTCAGTAGGGGTTAATTATGGAGGTAGGCTTTTTATGGAGTAAGTGGGTTAAATCCTAGGTACCTTTATCATCTCGGTATATCAAATCATAGGTGTGGTCTCAACCTGTATAATCGAGGCAAGTTCTAGAATAACAGTTCAATGTTGACACACTCATAATCAAAAAGTGAGCAAGAAAAAAATATATGCTCTATAAGGCACAAAATCTCACAAAAATTATGGGTGTTTTTGACATCAACCGCGTAAATTCCAAACTTCAAGGTAACATTCAGATTCAGGTAGGCAACCTAAAAAAATTTTAATTCTGAAAACAGACTTATCATGCTTGATTCTCTAGTATTCTTCAAATTTAATCATCAATGCACAATTAACTATGGCTTACTCAAAAACATATCAATAAAAATCATAATTCATCAGAAATTTCATCCTAATTAGTAATATGAGGAAATTACTTAAGAACAAGATATAATTCAGGGATTTGAGAATAATGAAGAAAGTTAGGCAGAATTTGAGAATAACAAAAAAAAGTTAGGCACTTTCTCGAAATAAATATTCAGCCCCCACACTTAAGATGTACATTGCCTTCAATGTACAAAGATGTATAATGACAATTTAGTAGATAATCAAAAGAGAGGGGAAAAAGTGACACTTCCTGAATTCTGGATGTATTCCTTGAGTCGGAGGTGAAAAGATGATGACTTATGTAGTATTGAATTACTCCTAGTGATTTGTTCGTTATTTGGAGTGTGCAATTGAAACTGCAAAGTCATCAGTTAGATGTCTCGGTGGGATGATTAAACAAGTGGTTTGTTAGCAATACTCGAAGGTTAGATAGCCAATGGTATCATGAATGAAATAAAAGTTTGAAATATAAAATGCAACAAAATAAGAATTAAAATTAAGAAAAATAAAGATAACTAAAAAATAAAGATACCTAAAAAGACTCAGATGTCATCATCATCTGCTGGGTCCTGCGATGGTGGCGGTGAAGAAATGTGGAAGTGATGACAGATCTGTCGAAGAGTTGCATCAATACTGTCGAATCATCGAGCGGTGTTATCGAATTGATGCGTATAGTACTGCTCGAATTGAGTGAGGCATGAAGAAATGTCTGTCAGTGAGGCTGCTGCATGGGATGGGCGCTGGCTCAGGAATGGCTCCTCCTGTGGTGGTGGGGCATCATCAGGAATGTCCTCATGCTCCTCCTCGTCAGTGGAGGGGGCAAGTCGATATTGAAGAGGTTCGGTCCCACATAGATGTTTTATCATCCTCATGTGCAGCATCGTCTGGATACCCTGGGGTGCCATCCGCCCTATCAGTGTGAGTGAGGAGGTTTGTGCATCGGTGTCGAGGAGCCCGAAGTACCGAGCCAAACGTGTGATGTAGGGCCCCATAGATATGATCCCTCACCGGTGCTGCTCCATTTGATGTTGAATGGCTCGAGCTATAAAATATGCTAGGTCGATGACATGTCCCTCCGCCATGCACCATAGATAGTATGCGTCATGAGTATTGATGACCCCGGTGCTCTCTCATCGACCTGTCAAAGTATGAGCCAAAATAGCGTGTATGTACCTCAAATACGGAGCTAGGGCTGTCGCTTTTGAGCGACTGGGGTCATAATCGAAGGAGTGGGTAGCTATCTTGTGCCAACATTGGGTGGGGCTGAGATGTACATGACGATGCAACTCCGACAGGTCATTCTTTGCTACGAAGTCATCTATATAAAGTCCTAAAGTAGCTCTGAGCTGCGGCACGTTCAGCTGTCGTATAGTGACGCCGAGACGGAATTGTATCGTGGCCGAATCATCGTACTTGCTCATCACTGTTTGAAGTTGAAATGTTGAGCAGAGCTCCAAAGTGAGCTCTAGGTATGTGGGCTTGTCAATGTTGAAGAATTGCTCCCACGGATCAGTGGTTAGGAGAGCCCGGATGTCACTGTCAAGGTGGACCTGCTCTAAAGCGGCCCAATCGATACATCTGCCTGTGCCGAGGGGTCGCGTGTGTAGTAGTTTATAACGATCCTCTTGGACCCCTGGAGGAAATTGAAGGAATGGATGGCGCACTTCGGTTGATGCTCTTGCGGATGATGATCCGGGTCCCTTTCGTTTTTTGAGCTCGGGGCTGCTGTTCTCTTTCCTCGAGATGACGACATTTTTCCTAAAAACGATTAATATTCAAGTAATAAATCACGTACTTTTATCTAAACCTGAAATAATCAAAAGCTAAATACGACTATTTTAATCATGACCAATCAATTCGTCAGTTAGTAATTCTATCTAATTCTAATTACTAACTAAAGAAAAATACGCAATATAACAATCAATGAATTCTAAAATTTTAAGGGTTTAAAGTTAAAAGTAAATGATAATAGGAACATGAAATTAGTTCTAAAATCCAAAGAAAAAAATAATATTAGTAGTAAAAGAAAGAAAACTAGATAATATGAAATATTAATCAAACAATAGTTAAAAAAATGAATAGGGAGGGGTGACCAGCAGTTGGTTGGTGTGTGTGGCGATGTGAACGGCGGAGCACGGTCGTGGGGCTGCGGTACACGGGCGTGCGCTGTGAAATTCTTGGGCAGCACGGTGGTGGCGAGGGCGTGGGCTCCTATTTAACACGGGCGTGGCTACGTATTGTATGGGTTTTTGAAAGGAGCGAGGGTGGAGGAGTTTTGGGGGTCAAAATAGGAGTGATTTTGGTATGGTGGTCGGATTAGGGAAGGGGAGGGTTGAGAGAATCGGTTAGGGTTGGGGTTTGGGAAAGATGAGAGTTTATGTTCCTTAAATAGGGGCGAGAGCACGGGCAAGGGCTACACCCGTGTTCGATTTTAATCAGCCCGCGTTTTTCGTATTTTTGAATTTTGGGCGCGTTCAGGGTGCTTGGTCACGGCCATGGTTAAGGTAACACGCCCGTGTTCTTCTTCCCACGGTTGTTCAAAACAGGCGTGTTTCACCTGTTTTCAACAAGTCAGTATCTTCGCACGGTTATTTAGCACAGGCGTGTCCCACCCGTGTTTGGCAAGTCAGTATAGTCCACGGTTGTAAGGCACGGACGTGGACTATTATCGTAGCCCGTGTTGGTTTACTCAGGATAGACCACGGGCGCATCGCACGGCTGTGGTCTTTTTGTCCCAGACCGTGTTGGGGAAAAATTTTCTTCTTTTTCTCGTACGTCTACCTGCACGCTCGTTGTTGGTCCCGTGTTGACCACACGGCCACGGGCACGCCCGTGTGTAAGGCCGTGTGGTAGGAACCTACACTTAACTGACTCTGTTAGTTGGATTTAGGTGCTAAAAAAGGAAAATAAAATTAGAATGTGAATATTAGTGGGGTTAGTGAAGTTAGTGCTCGGGTTGCCTCCCGAGAAGCGCTCGTTTAAAGTCTTAAGCTAGACTTACCCTGTTTTTGTTTCTAAAAGAAGGTTCACGGAGTTGAAGCTCCTCTCTCATATCCCTAAAATCTTCACCATTATAGATTTTGAGTCGGTGACCATTTACCTTGAATGTGCCTTGAGTGGGATGAGTTACCTCGATTATGCCATAGGGAAAGATTGTTTTGATCATGAATGGGCCTGACCATCTTGATTTTAGCTTCCCAGGAAATAGTTTAAGCCTTGAGTTGTATAGCAGGACCAAGTCCCCTACTTCGAATTGTTTCGATTTCTTTAGGCGAGCATCATGGCATCGTTTTGTGGCCTCTTTGTAGAGTTTCGAGTTCTCGTAGGCCTCAGCTCTTCATTCGTCTAGCTCGTTCATCTGCATCATTCTTTTCCTTCCTGCAAGTTTAAGGTCATAGTTTAAAATTTTTATAGCCCAAAAAGCTTTGTGTTCTAACTCGAAAGGTAGATGACAACTTTTCCCGTATACAAGTTTGTATAGGGATGTTCCTAGAGGGGTTTTAAATGCTGTTCGATAGGCCCATAGGGCATCATCTACTTTTAATGCCCAATCTTTTCTGTTTGATTCAACCGTTTTTTCTAGGATGCGTTTAAGTTCTCGGTTTGCTACTTCAACTTGCCCACTGGTTTGAGGGTGATATGGGGTAGCTATCTTGTGGTGTACTCCATATTTTTTTAAGACTTTGTCAAATTGATTATTACAGAAATGAGTGTCCCTATCACTAATGATAGCTCTAGGTGTTCCAAATCGAGAGAACATTTTCTTGAGAAACTTAACTACTACTTTAGCATCATTGGTGGGTAAAGCTTCGGCTTCTACCCATTTTGACATGTAATCAATTGCCACTAAGATGTATTTATTTCCAAATGAACTAGGGAATGGACCCATAAAATGAATACCCCATACATCAAATATTTCACACGATAGCATATATGTTTGAGGCATTTTATCACGTTTAGAAACATTACATGTTCTTTGGCATTTATCACACGAAGCGACATACCTGTTGGCATCCTTGAATAGAGTGGGCCAATAAAAACCTGATTCGAGTATTTTATGTGCTGTCTTAATGCCACTGTAGTGTCCTCCTAAAGGTTCTGAATGGCAATGTTCCAGAATTTTGCTTGCTTCTGCCCTTGTAACGCATCTTCAAATTACCTGATCTGCACATATGTGGAAAAGAAAGGGATCTTCCCAAAAATAGTTTTTCGCATCAGTAAAGAATCGCTTCTTTTGGTGATGTGTTAGTCTTTATGGCAAGATGTTAGCAGCTAAATAATTCACAATATCTACAAACCATGGTACCTCAGAGTGGGTTATAGAAAAGAGTTGTTCTTCGGGAAACGAATGTTGATCTCACTTTCGTCAAGCTCTTCGATATGTGGGTTTTCAAGTCTGGAGAGGTGATCTGCTGCAAGGTTTTCAGCTCCATTCTTATCTTGTATTTCCAAATCAAATTCCTGTAGGAGTAAAATCCATCGTATGAGTCGAGGTTTTGCATCAGATTTAGTTAAAAGATAACGAAGAGCTGAATGGTCCGTGTAAACGACAACTTTAGATAATATTAAATACTGTCTAAATTTGTCAAAAGCAAAAACTATAGCTAGTAATTCTTTCTCTGTGGTGGTGTAGTTTTCTTATGCGGGTGTCAATGTTCTGCTAGCATAATAAATTGGCTGAAAATGCTTGTCTCTTCGTTGTCCCAAGACTGCACCTACTGCAAAATCACTTGCATCACATATTAGTTCAAAGGGTAAATTCCAATCAGGTGCAATTATAATCGGAGCATTTATTAGTTTATCCTTAAGGATGTTGAATGCACCTAAACATTCCTGATCAAAATTGAAAGGAACATCTTTTTCTAGTAATTTTGTTAAAGGCTTAGCTATTTTAGAAAATTTTTTAATTAATCTTCTATAGAATCATGCATGTCCTAAAAAGCTTCTAATAGCCTTAACTGAACTAGGGGGAGGTAATTTTTCTATGGTTTCAATCTTAGCTTTATCTACCTTAATTCCTTTACTAGAAATCTTATGTCCTAACATAATTCCCTTTCTAACCATAAAGTGACATTTCTCCCAATTCAAGACAAGATTCGTTTCCTCACATCTCATTAGAACTCGTTTTAAATTTTTAAGGCAAACATGGAAAGAATTACCGAATATTGAGAAATTGTCCATAAATACCTCCATAATGTCTTCCATAAGTTCGTCGAAGATTGCTAACATGCAACGCTGAAAAGTAGCAGGAGCATTACATAATCCAAAAGGCATTCTACGATAAGCAAATGTACCGTATGGGCATGTGAATGTTGTCTTCTCTTGATCTTCAGGTGCTATTGGGATTTGGAAATAGCCAGAGAGTCCATCTAGGAAGCAATAGTACATATGCCCAGATAACCTTTCTAACATTTGATCAATGAAGGGCAAAGGAGAGTGATCTTTTCTAGTAGCGTCATTCAGCTTCCTGTAATCAATGCAAACTCTCCAACCTGTGACTGTCCCGCTAGGAATTAGTTCATTTTTTCGTTGGCTACTACCGTCATGCCTCCTTTCTTAGGAACAACCTGCACAGGACTTACCCAATTACTATCAGAAATAGGATAAATTATTCCAGCATCTAGAATTTTAATTACCTCAGCTTTTACAACTTCTTTTACGTTGGGATTCAATCGTCTTTGAGGTTGCACATATGGCTTGTATTCCTCTTCCATTAAGATTTTGTGGGTGCAAAACGATGGGCTTATTCCTTTAATGTCAGAGATTTTCCAAGCTATGGCTTTTTTATGTTCTCTTAGTACCTGTATCAACTCCTCTTTTTCCTTGGGTTCTAGTTCTGAGGAGATAATTACCGGTAGTGTAGAATTGTCCCCGAGGAATGCATATTCTAATTGTTTCGACAACTGTTTTAATTCTAATTTGAGTGGCTCATCAATGGAGGGTTTTTGTTTTAATTTGTCATTGACTTTAATGCTATCTTCTTTCGTATGTCTAGATGAAGATGTATTCAGATTCAACTCGTCTACTTCATCTTCTTCCCCCTCTTCTTGAGTCAGGCACAATTCCATCGTGTCATCATGTATGATTTCCTATAATAAGTTTTGAATGATATGATCAGTAGTATCAACAAAATAACAGGAATCATCTTGTTCTCTAGAATATCGCATGGCATCATAAATTTGAAAAATAATTTCCTCATTGCCTATCCTTAATGCAAGTTTACAGTCACCTACATCGATAACAACCCTAGCAGTAGCTAAAAAAGCGCGCCCTAAAATTAAGGGAACATCAATGTCTTCATCCATGTCTAACACAACAAAATCAACTGGGAAAATAAATTTATCAATTTTTACCAAGACATCTTCGACCTCTAGGATATTTAATAGATCTATCAGCTAACTGAATACTCATCCTAGTGGGTTTTGGTTCCCCAAGATCTAGTTGTTTAAACATTTTATAAGGAATTAAATTAATACTGGCACCTAGATCAGGTAATGCTTTCTTAATATTTAAACTACCAATTAAATAGGGAATAGTAAAACTTCCTGGGTCTTTTAATTTGGTTGGTAACTTGTTTTGGAGGATAGCTGAACATTCTTCATTAAGCTCCACTTTTGATATTTCTTCAAGCTTCCTTCTATTCGTCAGGAGTTCTTTTAAGAATTTTGCGTACGTTGGCATCTGTGAAATGGCTTCAACAAAAGGTAAGTTAATATGTATTTGTTTAAAAAGTTCAAGAAATTTACCATATTGGGCATCTAATCGAGCTTTCTTCAACTTTGCCGGATATGGGATTTGTGGTTTACTTTCGTTGCGTACTGGAGTCCCATCCTCAGTTTCCTCATCCCTTGCTTTGTTATCTTCGTGTGGTATTTTTTTCTTTGGTTCGATTAACTCCTTTCCACTTCTCAGTGTAACTGCCTTTACCTGTTTGGTTCCTTTAGAAAAAATCTCTGATCAAATTTCAGAAACTATCTTAATAAGTTGTCCAACTGACTTAGTAAGTTCTCCAACTTGGCTCTCGATCCTTTTGATTGATGCTTGTTGATTATCGAGCGTTGTCTCAGTTTTTTGGAGATGGGTTTCTGTGGCTGCCATGAATTTTATTAGCATCTCTTCGAGGTTCGGCCTCTTTTCCTGTTGATAGGGTTGATATTGGAAATTTTAAGGAGGTTGTTGTCTTTGATTTCCTTGATTTCCTTGACTTCCCCATGAAAAATTTGGGTGGTTCCTCCAACCTGGATTATAATTATTACTATAAGGGTTAGATCTGAAATTGTTACCTATATAGTTCATCTGTTCGCTCTCTGTGCCCGGTTGGTAGGGTGGGTACTCAGAATTCGTCACAATTCCACTTGCATCACACTGCATTACTAGATGTGCTTGCGAAGAACACAAACTATCAAGCTTTTTATTCATCATCTCTACCTGTGTCAATAGCATGGTTACTGCGTCTAGGTTGAAAACTCCGGCTGGTTTTGTTGGTTTTGTCCTGGTGACCTGCCACTGATAGTTATTTAGTGACATCTCTTCAATAAACTCGTAGGCAGCTTCAGGAGTTCTGTTGTTCAGGGTTCCACCGGTGGCTGAATTAATTAGTTACCTCGTTGAGGGGTTCACACCGTTATAGAAAGTTTGGACTTGGAGCCACAATGGTAAACCATGGTGCGGACACCTTCTCAAGAGATCCTTGTATCTCTTCCATGCGTCATATAATGTCTCTAAATCCATCTGCACAAAAGAAGAGATATCATTCCGTAATTTGGCCGTTTTGGCTGGTGGAAAATATTTTAATAAAATTTTTTTAGTCATTTGATCCCATGTAGTGATTGACCCTCGTCATAACGAGTTTAACCACTATTTGGCTTTATTCCTTAATGAAAAGGGAAATAATCGAAGACGTATGGCATCATCAGAAACGCCATTTATTTTGAAGGTATCACAGAACTCTAAAAAATTAGCTATATAAGTTTTAAAATTTCTAAAGAGAATGATCGAACCTGGAAACTAACTTTGACAACGATTGAGGCAAGTGCACCTATCGAACAGTAGTATAGCTTAGGCAAGACCGGATTGTCGAACCCAAAGGAACTAAAAGTACTAATACTAACTTTCTTTTTATTATCTAGCCTAAAATAAGCAAAGTTGTTATCTAATCTAAATTTAACTAACTACTAAGCTAAAAACTCAAAGACAAAAAGAACGAATTGGGGGAAATACTGTTGAAAAACTCAGTTGATTCAGACGATACCCTTAGGAAGAATCCACCTAGACTTCACTTGTTATCTAACACTGAACCAGACGATTTATTCACTTGACTTGATCCGTAAGACTCCCTAAGTAATATTAAACCCTCTCTTGAGGCGAATAACGTCTAACCCTAGGTTGATTAATTGAAATCTCTTTCTAATTAAAACCCCTAGAATTGCATTAACTCGATCTATGGACTCCTATATTAGGTTTCACCCTAATCCGGCAAAATCTTTTCACCCTATCTCTAGGCGTGCGATCAACTCCAATTAATTATGCTAGATCTACTCTTAAGCAGGGACTCTTGCTCCTCCACCTAAGCACATTCAACCTGAATCAATATCCCAGAAATATTAACACAAGAATTAAGCACACATAATTAAGAACAAATCAAGTATTTATCATATAGGCCGTGTTCGAACCTGTTGAATGAGGCACGGCCGTGTGAATCATGATTATGCCGTGTTGTAGTAGATAAATGAGGGACGGCCGTGTGGTCTTGGGCCCAGGCCGTGTGGATTTCGTGATGTGGCCCATTTACTCCATTTTGGGCCCGTTTTACGTTTTTTTCATCCTCGGGTGCTTTCCTAAGTATAAAACATGAAAAGAAAGGATTAAAAGCACCTTTTTACATAAATCAAGGAATAAATCATTCGAAAATATGCTAAATGTGGGATTAAAATATGTTACTTTTACGGTTTATCACAACATAATGGGACCATGTATTAAGTATGTCACATCCCAAAAATCGGGTTACTAGAAATTGGGTTAATGAACTGAAAGTGGTCACACCCGAATTCTTTTTAGTGATTGAGTAGTGGTGGAGTTTTCCTTGATGATCAGTGTTCGAATCCCTTCCCTCTTATTATTTTCTATGTGGTAGAATTTTGCTTCCAACCTTAGCAAAGGTCACATCCCTTGTTTTATACATATTTTTTTTTAAATTGAGAACAATGATTTGAAATAGCCTAGTGGTTAAGAGCTTTAAAAGTTTCCTAAAAATATTAGGTTCAAGTCTCCTCACCTCATCTTTTTTATTTATTTTTTGGTCAACTTTTGCATGCTATTACACCGCATTATCGTCCAACGCTCTCTTACCATGCATAAGGGAGATTATTTCTGATAAACCGTAAAAGTAACATATTTTAATCCCACATTTAGCATACTTTTGGAAGATTTATCCCTCGATTTATGTAAAATGGTGCTCTTAATCATTTCTTTACATGTTTTATACTCACGAAAGCACCCGAGGACGAAAAGAACGTAAAACGGGCCCAAAACTGAGTAAATTGGCCATATCACGAAATCCACACGGCCTGGGCCCAAGACCACATGGCCGTGCCTATATTCCACTAGAACACGACCTGATTTGTAACACCCCAAACCCGATCAATACGCTACGACCGAATCTGGCATGCTACAGAAAAAGAAATTTGGAAAAAACCGAGTTAAAATCATGAGTGGAGAAAAATCTTTGCACATCACTGTGCCTTTGGTGAAGGTTTGAAAACAAGTGCTTAACTTAAGCCGTAGTACAGCTTAGGTTTCGTAATCCACGGTCGAATTTTAAAACAATATATATTGCGCGATCAGTTGAAGACTATCTTGAGTCTTAGCTTGAAAATTTTGTGTTAATTTGTTATAACAACCTGACTTTCATTAGCCGACTGTAAATCTTAAAATTTAAAGTATTTAACTTGTAGGTAAACATCCAATTAGATTATTTATTAGACATGTCATAACAATTGAATCAAAATTGAAGGAACGAAACCAAATTAACATTTAAAAGGCCTTATTACAATACCAAAAACCAAATCAAAGTAGTAAAGATCCAAAATAATTATTGAAAATAAAATTAACTGAAAACGTTTGCATGGCCACCTCGAGTCCACCTCGGCTCCATATCCGCGATCTAAGGATTACCTGCAAAGGTTAACGGAGGGGTGAGTCACCGAGACTCAGTGTGCAAATCCTCGTCCAAATGGGCTTTGGGCCCTCACATAATTTCATATACTATGCAAGTATGCAATGCAGCCCAACCAACCTATTATGTTCAGCCTCCATATCTCCTGAGTCTACCCAAAACTGTGGCACCTAGCCACTGGTGGTACCTAACCACTGGTGGTTCCAAACCACTGGTGACAAAAGTCACAAATAACACGTGGGGCCAACCCACTTGTGGTACCTAACCACTGGTGACAATCCCTAATAGATATATATATGTGGGGCCAACCCACCGTGGTACCAAACCACTGGGACGAGTCACAAAATAACATATATGTGGTACCAAACCACTGGTGGTTCCAAACCACTGAGACTTAGTCATAAGATATAAGATTATGTGGGGCCAACCCACTTGTGGTACTAAACCACTGGTGACAGTCTAAAAGATCATGTTTCCTCCCTCTTCACCTCATATCCCGATTTCATGTTCATGCATAACAATTATTATGGTATGATCATGCTCAACGATTAACTAACATGGCACATCTAGGCTTTTAATACATGCATTCATTGTTAACAACACATAGAAGACTTACCCAGAGTCCTCGCTTTTACCCACAAGGGAATTTTAGTGACCAAAACGTCACTTCAGCTTTCAGACATAGTAACTGCTAACAAATTAATATACGAAGTGTGTGAGAGTTACACACCTGATAACACGTAATATCACGCTCTCAACGTCGACACTATCGCTAATCGAAACCACTGCTATCTGCCTACGATTCTGCTCAGAAGCCGGCCCACAACCCGGTGGCCAATCTTGAACTGCTGACACTGCTCGCTTCTTAAACTTAGGGGCTGGGTTTACGGGTCCAACCCCCTCCTTAGAATTGCTGGCATTCGAGTCCATGGAACGGATCTTGGTCAGAAGATTGAGTCAACACATAGAGTAAGATGTGAATTGATTAACACATTTAGCTGAATAGATCACCTTACCTAGATCGACAAAAGCCGAAGCTTTAGACTTGATTCACAAGTCAAGCGAATCCCGAAAGTCTCCAAAAGAATGCGACACCACCCCCACCTATATTCGACCAAGAGTTTAAAGAATGGGATTACTGCCTTCAGCACTCAAACGCAAGAAAGATGATTGAAACGAAAAGAAAACTCTTACCACAACCACTAGAGAAACCGATTGGGAGTGATGGAAGATTAGTAACGGTGATCCACTACAAACAGGAGTCGAAAGAGGAGATTTAAATGCCAGAGAGAGATCGGCTAACAAATAAATAAAGACTACCTAGGAAAGATGCCAAGTTTCGGCTTTTCTCTTTTTAAGAAATCGAAAGGAAAAGAGATGAGATGGTTAAAAAGAGATTCGGCTAAAGCAAAAAGGACTTACCAAGTGCCGAAGTTGTTCTGCTCTTGAAAAAAAATGGAAAAGATGAAGAAAGAAGGTACTATCTACCAAGGGATATTCGGCTAAAGTGTTCGAAAGAGAAGAGAGGATAGTAGCAGAGTTTTCGGCAAAAAGGTGCGGCTTCAGAGGGTTTCGGCTTTGACGTTATTGGCAAAGAAAATAAAACAAAGATGATGAGTGGAAGGCCATGTAGGTTTCGGCCAAACACAAAAGAAGAAAAGAAGAAGAAGAGATTTAGGAGGCAACTCGATTTTGGTAATTGAGAGAAAAGAAAGAATGCAAGCCAAAAGTGTGAGAGTGTTTCGATTTTGGCACAAAAGAAATGAGAGAAAAAGACACTAGGTGTTCTCTAACTAGCCGAATATTCAACACTCCTCAAAGCTATCACCAACAATCGGCCACCCCTAAGCTAACACCAAAAACCGAATGCCCAAACCCCACCTAGCTCCTTTCAAAATTCGACTAACATTCACACCTCTTCAATCCCTTCTTTTTCTTCTCAATTCACTCTCCCCCACTCATTCAAACAAGTTTGAATGATTCAAACTCCTAAAAACCCTCTCCACCATTCCTTTGAATTATTTGACTCAATCAACTCCCCCTTTCCAAGCATCCTAATCGAACTCGACCTCTGCTCCCCTTGACGCCAAAAAGAGTTCTCAAATTGAGGAGAACGTGACTCGAACCTGCTCCCTCCAGCTCCCTTGTGGCGTCACCCACCTCAACCTTTAAGTGGCGCCTCCCTGCCACTTTACCAAGGCACTTCTTTGTGTCATCCAACACAAACAATATCCCTTAAGGCCCACTTCAGCTAGCTTCCCTTAAAAGTGCTCAAAAAGCAAATTTTCACCAAGATTCTGGCTTACCCCTAAATTATTCTTGGACCCTAAAGTACCCTAAACTAGCATGAAAACCATAACATTCACACACAAACACATATAATGCAAAGGCCCTAATTTAGGATGTTGCAGTTCTACCCCCTTAAAAATAATTTCGGCCTCGAAATTACCTGATCAAAAGAGTTGAGGGTATTGCTACCGCATAACATCCTCTGGATCCCACATAGCTTCTTCTGATCCATGATTCCTCCACAACACCTTCACCAAAAGAATTGATTTCCTACGCAATACTTTGACATCCCGATCCAAGATCTGCACTGGTTCTTCCTCAAAAGATAAGTCCGGGCTTACTTCAATTTCTTCTACTGGTAGAACATGAGACGGATCTGAACGATAGCGTCTAAGCATCGAGACGTGAAACACATCATGGATCTGAGTTAACTCCGCAGGTAGCTCGAACTGATAGGCTACTGGTCCCACACGTTTCAACACGCTATAAGGTCCGATAAATCTGGAGTCTAAGACACAGCCCCGCAACATGTCTTCTAAATTCTGAATTACCCTCTCTGACTGTCTATCAGACTGTAGATGAAACGCTGTACTGAAATCCAACTTTGTACCCAACACTTGATGCAACGCCTTCCAAAATCTTTATGTGAACCTAGGGTCCCTGTCTGAGATGATAGACACTGGTACCCCGTGCAACCTTATGATCTCTGCTATATACAACTTAGCCAACTTTTGTAGAGAGTAATTAACCCGAACCGATATGAAATGAGCAGACTTTGTCAAACGGTCAACTATTACCCAAACCGAATCCTTCTTAGTAGGCGTAAGGGGTAGCCCACTAACAAAATCTATCGTGATCCTTTCCCACTTCCACTGCAGAATCTTCATCGGTTGCAACAATCCCGAAGGCAACTGATGTTCTTCCTTTACCTGCTGACACGTCAAACACTTACCCACAAATTCAGTTACTTCTCGCTTTAGACCCAGCCACCAAAACTGTTCCCGCAAATCCCGGTACATCTTACTACCCCTAGGATGCATAGCGTATGGGCTGCTATGTGCTTCCTGAAGAATCTTCTGCCTCAAATCCACATCTTTTGGCATGTAAACCTTTCCACGGAAACATAGAACTCCATCACTGTTCAAACTGTACCCTTCTAATCCACCATTCTGCACTTGCAAAAGTCGAGCGCTCCAGACATCATCTGACAATTGTTTCTTTTTAACCTGATTCACCCATTTCGGCCTCACTTGCAGTTCTGCTATTAAACTTCCGTCATCATACAAAATAAGGTGGGCAAACATTGCTCTCAAGTCTGATATTACCTTACGGCTCAACGCGCCTGCCACCACGTTAGCCTTACCCGGATAGTAGTCAATCGAGCAGTCATAATCCTTCAGCAACTCGATCCACCTCCGCTGTCTTAAATTCAACTCCTTCTGGGTAAGGAGGTATTTTAAACTCTTGTGATCCGTGTAAACGATAGACTTCTCCCC
The DNA here is from genome assembly GCA_005393395.2 of Gossypium australe. Classification (NCBI taxonomy): domain Eukaryota; kingdom Viridiplantae; phylum Streptophyta; class Magnoliopsida; order Malvales; family Malvaceae; genus Gossypium; species Gossypium australe. The sequence continues at coordinate 13,594,966 of CM016615.1, read as the reverse complement.
ATACAAGTAATGTCTCTAGATCTTCAGGGCGAAAACCACTGCAGCCAACTCCAGATCGTGCGTCGGATAATTTACCTCGTGAGGTCTCAATTATCGAGAAGCATACGCTACAACTTTCCCCTCTTACATCAGCACACACCCTAACCCTGTATGCGACGCATCACAATAGACAGTAAACTCTTTCCCTGCCTCAGGCTGAATTAACATGAAGCTTCCATTAGAATCCTCTTTAACCTCCCAAAACTTTCTTGTTGCTTGTTAGACCACACAAACTGAACCCCTTTCCTTAACAACTTGGTTAACGGTGCTACAATCAAAGAGAACCCTTCCACAAACCTTCTATAATACCCAGCCAGACCAAGAAAACTCCGAATCTTCGCCACAGACTTAGGTGGTTTCCAATCTAACACGGCTTCAATTTTCCGAGGGTCAACCCTAATCCCCTCAGCTGACACCACATGGCCCAAAAAGGTAACTTCTCTTAGCCAGAACTCGCACTTACTAAACTTAGCGAATAACTGCTTCTCCCTCAGAATTTGCAAAACCACTCGAAGATGTGAATCATGCTCCTCCTCGGACTTCGAATACACTAGAATATTGTCTATAAACATTACTACGAATCGATCCAAATACGGTTGAAAAACCCGATTCATCATGTCCATAAACACTGCTGGTGCGTTGGTCAATCCAAACGGCATCACCAAGAATTCGTAGTGACCATAGTGAGTACAAAACACCATCTTATGAATATCCACCTCCATGACCTTAAGCTGGTGATACCCCGACCTCAAATCTATCTTGGAAAAAACTGATGCTCCCTTAAGTTGGTCAAACAGGTCGTCAATCCTCGACAATGGATACTTATTCTTGATCGTTAACTTATTCAACTGACGGTAATCAATACACATTTGCATTGATCCGTCCTTCTTCTTAATAAAAAGCACGGGTGCTCCCCAAGGCGATACACTCGGCGGGATAAAACCCCGGTCTAACAACTCCTGAATCTGCGCTTTCAGCTCCAGTAACTCCTTCGGCGCCATTTTATATGGGGCAATAGACACTGGCGCTATTCCGGGTAGAAGATCAATATCAAACTCCACCTCGCGATCCAGAGGCAAACCCGGAAGCTCTTCTGGGAAAACATCGGAGAATTCCTTCACCGTTCGAACATCCCCCACAGCTGATTCCTTGACCTCCAAAGCACAAACATAAGCCATGAACGCCTTACATCATCTTCTCACCATTCTCTCAGCTTTCAAAACGGATACCACATTAGATAGGTAATTCCTTCTCTCACCTATCACCACCACCTCTACACCCTCAACAGTTCTTAGCACCATACGCTTGGCTACACAGTCCAGATTTGCTTGATACTTCACTAACCAATCCATACCGAAGATCAAATTGAACTTCCCAAACGGCAGTTCCATCAGATCAACCGGAAAAACTACCCCTTGAACTTCCAGAGGTACATCCTTATACAGTTTGTTCACTACTACAGTTTGTCCTAGAGGGCTAACTACAGTCATCTCCCTAGAAGAAGTCTCATAGTCTAAGTTCAAAGTTCCCGCTATAGTACTAGCAACATAAGAGTGCGTCGAACCAATATCAATCAAGGCAGTATAAGGCAAACCATAAATTAGGAACGTACCGATTATGACGTCCGGTGCGTCGCCCTCCTCTCGACGCCTAGCTGCATAGACCAACCCATGCTGTCTTGCATCTGTATTCCCAGCACCTCTGCCCCGTGCTCCACGGCCTCCTCTGGCTGACCACGACCCCTCTGCGGTTGCTGACCATCCCTTCTGAATTGTGCACGTCCTTGACCCTCAGACTGAGTCCTAACTGGCCTCCGCGGATAATCCCTTATCCGATGATCCACCGATCTACACTCGAAGCACCCCCTGTTACCTATCCAACACTCTCCCGAATGAAACTTCCTGCATCGAGCACACTGCGGTGGCCACTGAGCAGCAACAGGCTTCGCAGCTTGACTCGGGCTGCCTACTCTAGTCCTCTTCTGAAAACCCACAATGGACCCTGATGGCTCAAAACTCCTTTTATTCCTATTTCGGTCCTGATTCTGCTTCTCGGACTGCTTCACCTCCTCGACTATCTTAGCCTTTTCCATAAGAAAAGCAAATTCCCTCTCTCGCTGTGGAGTAATCAACACTCGCAGCTCATCTCTCAGTCCATCCTCAAATCGAACACAGCGCTCATGGTCTGTGCCCACAATACCCCGGGCATAACAGCTAAACCGTAAGAATTCTGCCTCATACTCGGACACTGACTTACTCAATTGAACCAGATTCAGAAATGCCTTACGCTGCGCATCCACATAACTTGACCCGACGTACTTCCTCTGGAATGCTGTTTTGAAGAAATCCCAAGTAATATCGTCAGCCATCGTACCATCCTTGACCGTGAGCCACCACTAATAGGACTCGTCTCGAAGAAGAGACACGATCCCTTTCAACTTCTCCTCTGCCGTGAAGTCAACATCATCCATTATACGCTCAGTCGTTTCTAACCAATATTCAGCTGCGTTGGGAGCTACACCAGAAACGCCCCTAAATACTTTCGCTCCGTTGGCTTGGAGTCGTTCAGAAATAGATTTCTGAGCCCCCGTACCCATGCCTGCTCTAGCCACTCTCTCCAAGACTCGTAGCATTGCCTAGGATACCGCATCGTCTCCACCCGTTCGGTCCTGAAACTCTGGTTCCACAGCTGGAGGTGGCGGCACCTCATTACCTGACCCATGGCCAGGCCCTACTGGTTCCGACACAGCAATCCTACCCTTACCACGACCACATACATTACTCCCACATCCTCGAGTGCTCATGACTAACATTCGCGATTTAATCTGATTAAGAGTTTTATGAGTTAGCTTTCTTCCACTGTTTATTACCGAACAGTCTTATGAGTATATTATCAGAGTAGTTGTTTTTGCGAATGCATACATTCCTACAGGCTTCAGTCTCTAGGGTAAATTTCCTAATAATAGCATTCATATCACAACACAATTAAAACATACAACCAATAATTAGAAAACTTACCGTCGCGGATTGGTGCCGGAGACTAAGGTGCCATGCTTCCTGGAAACATGTATTTCATCAAAAACCATTTTTCCAACCATCTACCGAAAATAATTTGGGCCTTTCTACTCACAGCCGAGTTTTTGAATCTAGCTCTGATACCACAATTGTAACACCCCAAACCCAATCAATATATTACGACCGAATCTGGCATGCTACAGAAAAAGAAATTTGGAAAAAACCGAGTTAAAATCATGAGTGGAGAAAAATCTTTGCACATCACTGTGCCTTTGGTGAAGGTTTGAAAACAAGTACTTAACTTAAGCCATAGTATAGCTCAGGTTTCATAATCCATGGTCGAATTTTAAAACAATATATATTGCGCGATCAGTTGAAGACTATCTTGAGTCTTAGCTTGAAAATTTTGTGTTAATTTGTTATAAAAACTTGATTTTCATTAGCCGATTGTAAATCTTAAAATTTAAAGTTTTTAACTTGTAGGTAAACATCCAATTAGATTATTTATTAGACATGTCATAACAATTGAATCAAAATTGAAGGGACAAAACCAAATTAACATTTAAAAGGCCTTACTACAATACCAAAAACCAAATCAAAGTAGTAAAGATCCAAAATAATTATTGAAAATAAAATTAACTGAAAACGTTTGCATGGCCACCTCGAGTCCACCTCGGCTCCATATCCGCGGTCTAAGGATTACCTGCAAAGGTTAACGGAAGGGTGAGTCACCGAGATTCAATGTGTAAATCCCCGTCCAAATGGGCTTTGGGCCCTCACACAATTTCATATACTATGCAAGTATGCAATGCAGCCCAACCAACCTATTATGTTCAGCCTCCATATCTTCTGAGTCTACCCAAAACTGTGGCACCTAGCCACTGGTGGTACCTAACCACTGGTGGTTCCAAACCACTGGTGACAAAAGTCACAAATAACACGTGGGGCCAACCCACTTGTGGTACCTAACCACTGGTGACAATCCCTAATAGATATATATATGTGGGGCCAACCCACCGTGGTACCAAACCACTGGGACGAGTCACAAAATAACATATATGTGGTACCAAACCACTGGTGGTTCCAAACCACTGAGACTTAGTCACAAGATATAAGATTATGTGGGGCCAACCCACTTGTGGTACTAAACCACTGGTGACAGTCTAAAAGATCATGTTTCCTCCCTCTTCACCTCATATCCCGATTTCATGTTCATGCATAACAATTATTATGGTATGATCATGCTCAACGATTAACTAACATGGCATATCTAGGCTTTTAATACATGCATTCATTGTTAACAACACATAGAAGACTTACCCAGAGTCCTCGCTTTTACCCACAAGGGTATTTTAGTGACCAAAACGTCACTTCAGTTTTCAGACATAGTAACTGCTAACAAATTAACATACAAAGTGTGTGAGAGTTACACACCTGATAACACGTAATATCACGCTCTCAACGTCGACACTATCGCTAATCGAAACCACTGCTATCTACCTACTATTTTGCTCAAAAGCCGGCCAACAACCCGGTGGCCAATCTCGAACTGCTGACACTGCTCGCTTCTTAAACTTAGGGGCTGGGTTTACGGGTCCAACCCCCTCCTTAGAATTGCTGGCATTCGAGTCCATGGAACGGATCTTGGTCAGAAGATTGAGTCAACACATAGAGTAAGATGTGAATTGATTAACACATTTAGCTGAATAGATCACCTTACCTAGATCGACAAAAGCCGAAGCTTTAGACTTGATTCACAAGTCAAGCGAATCCCGAAAGTCTCCAAAAGAATGCGACACCACCCCCACCTATATTCGGCCAAGAGTTTAAAGAATGGGATTACTGCCTTCAGCACTCAAACGCAAGAAAGATGATTGAAACGAAAAGAAAACTCTTACCACAATCACTACAGAAACCGATTGGGAGTGATGGAAGATTAGTAACGACGATCCACTACAACAGGAGTCGAAAGAGGATATTTAAATGCTAGAGAGAGATTCGGCTAACAAATAAATAAAGACTACCTAGAAAAGATGCCAAGTTTCGACTTTTCTCTTTTTAAGAAATCGAAAGGAAAAGAGATGAGATGGTTAAAAAGAGATTCAGCTAAAGCAAAAAGGACTTACCAAGTGCCGAAGTTGTTCTGCTCTTGAAAAAAAATGGAAAAGATGAAGAAAGAAGGTACTATCTACCAAGGGATATTCGACTAAAGTGTTTAAAAGAGAAGAGAGGAGAGTAGCAGAGTTTTTGGCAAAAAGGTGCGGCTTCAGAGGGTTTCGGCTTTGACGTTATGGCAAGGAAAATAAAACAAAGATGATGAGTGGAAGGCAATGTAGGTTTCGGCCAAACACAAAAGAAGAAAAGAAGAAGAAGAGACTTAGGAGGCAACTCAATTTTGGTAATTGAGAGAAAAGAAAGAATGCAAGCCAAAAGTGTGGGAGTGTTTCGGTTTTGGCACAAAAGAAATGAGAGAAAAAGACACTAGGTGTTCTCTAACTAGCCGAATATTCAACACCCCCCAAAGCTATCACCAACAATCGGCCACCCCTAAGTTAACACCCAAAAACCGAATGCCCAAACCCCACCTAGCTCCTTTCAAAATTCGGCTAACACTCACACCTCTTCAATCCCTTTTTTCTCTCCTCAATTCCCTCTCCCCCACTCATTCAAACAAGTTTGAATGATTCAAACTCCTAAAAACCCTCTCCACCATTCTTTTGAATTATTTGACTGAATCAACTCCCCCTTCCAAGCATCCCAGCCGAACTCCACCTCTGCTCCCCTTGACGCCAAAAAGAGTTCTCAAATTGAGGAGAACGCGACTCGAACCTGCTCCCTCCAGCTCCCTTGTGGCATCACCCACCTCAACCTTTAAGTGGCGCCTCCCTGCCACTTTACCAAGGCACTTCTTTGTGTCATCCAATACAAACAATATCTCTTAAGGCCCACTTCAGCTAGCTTCCCTTAAAAGTGCTCAAAAAGCAAATTTTCACCAAGACTCCGGCTTACCCCTAAATCATTCCTGGACCCTAAAGTACCCTAAACTAGCATGACAACCATAGCATTCACACACAAACACATATAATGCAAAGGCCCTAATTTCGGATGTTACATGATCACGATTTATACGGCCGTGCCCCATTCAACAGGTTCAAACACGGCCTGGCCACGATTCACATGGGCGTGTGCCATGGCCGTGTCCTTGTCGTGGAGAAGAGCAATTTCACTTGGACAAGGATACTTAGGGGCAAAGAAACCTATTTCAAAAGCCTATATAAACACCCTCAGTATAACCTTCAAGGGGGCGGTTAGCTAGGCCAAGGAGCAAGCCGAAAAGGTCAGATTTGTGGGAATCACTCGAAGATAGCCAGTTGATCCATCTCAAGAAGCCAAAATTCTACTCAAGACGACGGATCTCTCCTTCAATTCCTTCAGGGGTTTTAGGGATTTCTTATGTTTGGTTTTATCTTTTCTTCTGAGATGTTTTCTTTTATTGTTATGAACTAAACCCTTCAAATACCTGAAGGGGATGAAACCTAAGACGGATCTTGTTATTGTTTTCGGAACTATATGATAAATACTTAATTTGTTCTTAATTATGTATGCTTAATTCTTGTGTTAATATTTTCGGGATATTGATTTAAGTTGAATGTGCTTAGCTGGAGGAGCAAAAGTTCATGCCTAAGCGTAGATCTAGCATAATTAAGCGGAATTGATCGCGCATGATAAACCGTAATAGTAACATATTTTAATCCCACATTTAGTATGCTTTTGGATGATTTAAGCCTCGATTCATTTTTTTCGCCATTTTTTTCTCGTAATTTTTTTTAGGTTAAATTTAAATTTTTGCTAAATTTTCTTTCTTTCTAGCAGGTACCTCTAGTTTATGACTAGAAGGAACCCGAAAGGACCATTAGTATACGACAGTGAAATTGAAGCGACCGTTCATAGGACTCGCAGAGAAATCAGGCGAGCCTTAAATTACACAGAGGAAGACCAAGAGGGCAGATCCAATCCTACTGAAGGGATGGACGAGAATAACCCACAACCACATGATGTGGGGGAAAATAATGCTCCACGTACTATGTTTGATTATGCTAAACCACATTTAACAGGAGCGGAATCGAGTATTGTTAGGCTTACTATAACTGCTAACAATTTTGAATTAAAGCCTAACACAATACAAATGATTCAACAATTTGTTCAATTTGATGGTTTGCAGGACGAAGATCCAAGCACTCATATAGCTAATTTCTTAGAGTTCTGTGATACCTTCAAAATAAATGGCGTTTCTGATGATGCCATACGTCTTCGGTTATTTCCCTTTTCATTAAGGAATAAAGCTAAACTGTGGTTAAACTCGTTACCACGAGGGTCAATCACTACATGGGAACAAATGACCGAGAAATTTCTTTTAAAATATTTCCCACCGGCCAAAACGGCCAAATTATGGAATGATATCTCCTCTTTTGTGCAGATGGATTTAGAGACATTATACAATGCATGGGAGAGATACAAGGATCTCTTGAGAAGGTGTCCACACCATGGTCTACCCTTGTGGCTACAAGTCCAAACATTCTATAACGGTGTAAACCCCTCAACGAGACAACTAATTGATTCAGTCGCCGGTGGAACCCTTAACAACAGAACTCCTGAAGCAGCCTACGAGTTCATTGAAAAGATGTCACTGAATAACTATTAGTGGAAAGTGACAAGGACAAAACTGACAAAATTAGCCGGAGTTTACAACCTCGATGCAGTGACCACACTATCAACACAGATAGAGATGATAAATAAAAAGCTTGATAGTTTGTGTTCTTCGCAGGTACACCTAGTCATGCAGTGCGATGCAAGTGGAACTGTGGCGAATCCTGAGTACCCACCCTACCAACCGAGAGCAGAGAGCGAACAGATGAACTATATAGGTAATAATTTCAGATCCAATAATAATCCTTATAGTAATACTTACAATCTAGGTTGGAGGAACCACCCAAATTTTTCGTGGGGAGGTCAAGGAAATCAAGGAAATCAAAGGCAACAACCTCCTCAAAACTTCCAAAATCAACCCTATCCGTAAGAGAAGAAGCCAAACCTCGAAGAGATGCTGACAAAATTTATGGCAAACACAGAAAACCGTTTCCAAGAAAATGAGAAAACACTTAAAGATAGAAAAGCGTCGATGGAAAAATTTTCTAATTCAGTCAAAGAAGTCACTAATGCAGTCAGTCAACTTGCAAAGTTAATGGCAGAACGACCGCAAGGACGTCTACCAAGTAACACCGAGATTAACCCAAAGGAGCAAATTCAAGCCATCACAGCTCAAGATAGCAAAGGGTTAGACGAACCAAACAAAGAGGTAGACGAAGGTAAAATAGAGGTAGCACAAGAAGAGCCAAAACTGGTAATCAAAGAGTACCAACCTCGCATACCTTATCCCAAAGCAATGAAAAGAGACGATTCAGAGGAGCAGTTCGGTAAGTTTCTTAAACTTTTAAAGAAATTACATATTAACTTACCTCTTCTTGAAGCTCTTTTTCAGATGCCAGATTCAAGGAAATTTTTAAAACAGCTTTTGACAAACAAACGCAAATTAGACGAAGAGCCACATGTGGAATTGAACGCAGTATGCTCAGCCATGCTACAGAATAGATACCACGGAAGCAAAAAGATCTAGGAAGGTTTACTATTCCTTGTTTAATTGGTAGACTAAATGTTGATAATGCGTTAGCTGATTTAGGGGCAAGTATAAATGTCTTGCCTTATACATTGGTTAAACCACTAGGTCTAGGGAAGCCCAAACAAACTAGGATGAGTATTCAACTAGCTGATAAATCTGTTAGAATTCCTAGAGGCATTATCGAAGATGTTCTTGTAAAAATTGACAAATTTGTTTTCCCAGTAGATTTTGTTGTCTTAGACATGGATGAGGATAATTCAATCCCCTTAATTTTAGGAAGACCCTTCCTAGCAACTGCCAAGACTAAAATTGATGTTGCCACAGGAGAACTCATACTTTGTGTAGGTAACGAATCAATCAGTCTTCATGCTCTTGACTCGGCCAGGACAACAATCGATGAAGGTAAGAAAGACAATTCAAATGATAATCAAATTGTTCAACTTTCATCGCAGGAAACACCACAAGAATACAAACCTGAGCCGAATTATAAACCCCAAGCTAACAAAGAAGAATTACATAAGGAACAAAGCCTAGGGGTTAACAAACTAGAAAAGCAGAAGACACACGTCAAAGAAGAACAGGAACCACACGAAGTAACACCAGAAGAACCACCAGAAAAGCTCATAGGAACATCAAATCACTTCAAAATAGGAGAACAGGTACTGATAGACAAAGCAGATCCTCGCATCACCACAACAGACCTAAAAGCAAAGGGAGAAATTCCTCTTAAAGTACACAATATCTTCCCGCACGGAACAGTCGAGGTAAGAAATCCAACATTCGACACTTTTAAGGTACACGCTTCTCGACTTAAACCTTATCAAGAAAATAGAACTGTAAGTACAAGGGAAGAGATTCAAACCTTTAAACCTCCCTGATTTTTTTCAATGTCGAGGAAAGTCTAGCTTCAGACTATAAACGAGCGCTTCTCGGGAGGCAACCCAAGCACTAACACTATTTACTTTTAAATTTATTTTCTTTTTCTTTCCTTCTTTCTTTAAAATTTAGTTTTAAACTAACAAAAAAGTGCAGAAATCCAGTCCACACAGTCTTACATACGGTCGTGTCTGTGACTGTGTGGACCACCAGAACCCCCGTACTGACATAGCAGAGGCCGTGTGAATCAAATCCCAACTAATCTCGACGTCACGGATCCAACCACTACCCCACGAGCACTGACAAAGTGGCACAGCCGTGCCCCACGATCGTGTAAAGCTACTGACTTACCAAGCACGGGTAGAACACGCCGTGCCCTCAACCGTGTCAACATAGTGACTTATCGAACACGGACGTAATTGGCTGAAACACGGGCATGGTGAAACAACACGCATGGACACATGGCTGTGCGAGGCGAGCATGTGATTCAACACGCCCTCAGACCACGGGTGTGGGGACCTGCCAGACTTGAGCTCCTATTTAAACCCCACAGCCCTTCCCTTTCTCCCCAGCTTCTTTCTCCCTTCTTTTTCTTTCAAAATTTCTTTTCTTTACTTAGAAAAGGTATCCAGACTCTTGAGCTACACTAAAATCATGCCGAAGAAGCGTAAGAAGGCAAGCATAGTCTCCACAAAAGAGACCCTACACATAAGTTCATACCGGCCGCTTCCTCCAAACACCAAGCCAAGGGTCTTTGAGACCATTTAGTTTCTATTTTTCTTTTCTCTTTTGCTTCAATTTCCTTATCTTTACTTCTCTTCTACTCTAGTTAGTTTAATTTATTTTAGTTTCTTAGTGTCAGGTTCGCCAGGCTGCTAGGGAATCACGCCACTTCCGCCACCGCCAGCACCTCCGCAGCCCTAGAAGTCACACCCACCTCACGAACCATCCACCAATAAGGACTCTTCGATCCATCCACCTTTTCTTTTATTTTTATTTTCCTTCTTATTCTCCTTTCCTTTTTCTTTCTTGTTTTAAATTATATATTTAGTTTATTTTAAATGTGTCTTAATAATCCTTGGCTAATCCTTTACGAGCTCCCCAATTTCTTCATCTAGCACAGGATCGTCATCCAGGTCGACTCCTTCAAACATACACACCACGACCCCTACCATCCTCCAGGGACACCATCCAAAATTTAGGGAGTATTCTTTCCCCTTCTCTTTTGATTTATCTCGTGAAAGTTATATCTATCTTTGTACATTGAGGGCAATGTACATCTTAAGTGTGGGGGGTGAATATTTATTTGAAGAAATGGCCTAACTTTTTGCATTATTCTCAAATCCGGCCAAAATTTTTTCATTATTCTCAAATCCCTGAATTTAGACTTGTTTTTAAGAAAATTTTTCATATTACTAATTAGGATGAAATTTCTGCTGGTCTATGATTTTTATTGATATGTTTTGGATTAAGTCATAGTTAATTGTGCATTGATGATTAAATTTGAAGAATATTAGAGAATCAAGCATGATAAGTCTATTTTTCAAAATAAAATTTTTGCTAGGTTGTTAACCTAAATTTGAATATTGCTTTGAAATTTGAAATTTATAAGGTTGATGTCAAAACACCCTTAATTTTTGTGAGATTTTGAACCTTATAGAGCATATATACTTTTTCATGCTCACTTTATTGATTATGAGTGTGTTAACTTTGAACTGTTATTCTAGAACTTGCCTCGATTATACATGTTGAGACCACACCTATGATTTGATATACTGAGATGATAAAGGCACCTAGGATTTAACATACTCACTCCACTAAATAGCCTACCTTAACAACTAACCCCTAGTAAACCCCGTTGATCCTAACAACCGTTTTTTTTTACTCACCAGCTAATATTAACCCAAAACCCCTTTGTATTTATTATCACCATTCCTTTTGACTATTATTATATCGAGATTTGATTTGATGTGTTGACTAGCTATTATTTTTAAGTAATAGATTCATTCATTATTATGTAATATTATTAGTTTGTTCTTAAAAAAATTAAAGTATTTTCATTATTAGTTCTATAATTAAATGAGCTTACATGTTAAAATTCCACATCTTAAGGAAAAAGCTTGTATTATTAGGTTTCAATCGATGTAATCATTTAGGATTAGTTCAATTTTTGTTAGTTAGGCAATTCGTCAAGTCAGTCTCGATTCTAACCTTTTAATTTAGCCTTTATCCACACCTTTAATCCTAGCCCCGTTACAACCCTATTAAAGACCTTTTGATTTGTGTATCATCTCATATTACGGTGATGGAGATTTGATTTTCAGGCAAGCCTATGGGATTAACTTTTCAAGTTCGACTTCTGAGAGCTTAATTTTGAACCTTAAACACCTCGAGTGATTTGAGTGAATCTTTAGTGAGGATGCCAATCCTTGTTGATTTTGAATTAAAGGTAATTATTTAGATAAGGGGAGACACCTACGTTTTTGTGCTACAAATGTATGACTTTGATTGTTTGAATCTTTAGGACTCTTCGAGTTAGATCATCCATGTATAAATTATCTATGAATTATGATGACACATTGTTGATAGGAATTATGAATCATGGAAAGTTTGTCTTAATTGTAAGTTGAGAATTTTGCTTGAGGACAAACAAAAGCGTAAGTGTGGGGGTATTTGATAAAGCATAATAGTAACATATTTTAATCCCACATTTAGTATGCTTTTGGATGATTTAAGCCATGATTCATATAAAAAGGTGCTCTTAATCCTTTCTTTTCATGTCTTATACCCAGGAAAGCACCCGAGGATGAGAAGAACATAAAACGGGCCCAAAACGGAGTAAATGGGCCATATCACTAAATCGACACAGCTTGGCGCAAAGACCACATGGCCGTGCCTTGTCAAGCATCTAGAACACGGCCTTACCCCCGAGTCACACGACCGTGCCTCATTAAAGAAGTCCGAACACAGCCCAAAGACTAGTCACACGGGCGTGTGACATGGCCGTGTCACTGTCGTGGCAAAGAGTAATTTTATTCAGATTTGGATACTTTGGGGCGAAGAAACACATTCCAAGAGCCTATATAAACCCCTTAAGTACCACTTTAAAGGGGGCGATCAAGCTAGGCTAAAGAGCCAAGCCGAAAAGGTCAGAGTTGTGGGAATCGCTCGAAGTTAGTTAGTTGATCCATCCCAAGAAGCCAGAATTTTACTCAAGATGGCTGATTTCTCCTTCAATTCCTTCAGGGAGTTTTAGGGATTTCTTATGTTTTGTTTTATCTTTTCTCTTGAGATGTTTTGTTTATTTGTTATGAACTAAACCCTTCAGATACCTGAAGGGGATGAAACCTAGATGAATCTTGTTATTGATTTCTGAATTATATGATAAATACTTAGTTTGTTCTTAATTATGTGTGCTTAATCCAAATTTGACGTGCTTAGGTGGATGAGGAATAGACCCTGCCTAAGAGTAGATCTAGCGTAATTAAGCGGAGTTGATCGCATGCCTAGAGATAGGGTCACAAGATTTTGCCAGATTAGGGTGAAACCTAATATGGGAATCCATAGATCGATTTACTGCTATTCTAGGGGGTTATTATTCGAGAAAGAGATTTTCGTTAATTAACCTAGGGTTAGACGTTATTTGCCTCGAGAGAGGGTTTAATATACGTTAGGGAGTCATACGGATCAAATTAAGTGAATAAATCGTATGGTTCAGTGTTAGATAACAAGTGAAGTCTAGGTGGATTCTTCTTGAGGGTATCGTCGTGATCAACTGAGTTTTTCTTCAACTTATTTCCCAATTCGTTCTTTTTGTCTTTGTGTCTTTAGCTTAGTAGCCGTTAATTTAGAAACTTCACTTTATTTTAGGCTAAATAATAAAAAGAAAGTTAGTATTAGTACCTTTAGTTCCTTTGGGTTCGATAATTCGGTCTTGCCTAAGCTATACTACTATTTGATAGGTACACTTGCCTTTAATCGTTGTCAGAGTTAGTTTCCAGGTTTGATCATTCTTTTTATAAATTTTAAGACTCTGGTTCTAGTGATAGCACGCCTAAAGATAGGGTGATGAGATTTTGCCAGATTAGGGTGAAACCTAATATGCAAGTCTATAGATCGAGTTAATGCGATTCTAGGGGTTTTAATTAGAAAGAGATTTCAATTAATCAACCTAGGGTTAGACGTTATTTGCCTCGAGAGAGGGTTTAATATAACTTAGGGAATCTTACGGATCAATTCAAGTGAATAAATCATCTGGTTCAGTGTTAGATAACAAGTGAAGTCTAGGTGGATTCTTCCTAGGGTATCGTCTTAATCAACTGAGTTTTCCCAACAGTATTTCCCCAATTCATTCTTTTTGTCTTTGTGTCTTTAGCTTAGTAGTTAGTTAAATTTAGATTAGACAACAACTTCACTTATTTTAGGCTAGATAATAAAAAGAAAGTTAGCATTAGTACTTTTAGTTCCTTTGGGTTCGACAATCCGGTCTTGCCTAAACTATACTATTGTTCGATAGGCGCACTTGCCTCAATCGTTGTCATAGTTAGTTTCCAGGTTCGATCATTCTCTTTATATAAATTTAAAACTCTGAAATCAACGATCAAGTTTTTAGCACCGTTGCCGAGGAACTAAAATATTAAGAAAGCTCTATTTTTATTACTTTAGCCACTATTTTATTTTCCACAATTTACTTTTATTTTTAGTTTAAATTTTGACTTTGCTAAATATTCTTTCTTTCTTTCCTCAGTAGGTACCTCTAGTTTATGACTAGAAAGAACCCGAAAGGACCACTACTTTACGACAGTGATATTGAAGCTACCGCTCGCCAGAATCACAGAGAAATTAGGCGAACTTAAAATACACAGAAGAAGAGCAAGAAGGTAAATCCAATCCTACTGAAGGGATGGACGAGAACAATCCCCCACCACAAGATGTTGGAGAAAACAATGCTCCATGTACTATGTATGATTATGCTAAACCTCATTTAACAGGAGCATAATCAAGTATTGTTAGGTCTACTATAGCTGCTAATAATTTTGAATTAAAGCCTAACACTATACAAATGATTCAATAATTTGTTCAATTTGATGGTTTGTAGGACGAAGACCCAAATACTCATATAGCTAATTTTTTAGAGCTCTGTGATACCTTCAAAATAAATGGCGCTTCTGATGATGCCATACGTCTTTGGTTATTTCCCTTTTCATTAAGGAATAAAGCCAAACAGTGGTTAAACTCGTTACCACGAGGGTCAATCACTATAAGGGATCAAATAACCGAAAAATTTTTATTAAAATATTTCCACCGGCCAAAATGGCCAAATTACGGAGTGATATCTCTTCTTTTGTGCAGATGGATTTAGAGACATTATACGACGCTTGGGAGAGATACAAGGATCTCTTGAGAAGGTGTCTGCACCATGGTTTACCCTTGTGGCTCCAAGTCCAAACTTTCTATAATGGTGTGAACCCCTCAACGAGGCAACTAATTGATTCAGCCGCCGATGGAACCCTGAACAACAGAACTCCTGAAGTAGCTTACGAGTTCATTGAAGAGATGTCACTGAATAACTATTGGTGGCAGTTAGAAGGACAAAACCAACAAAATCAATCGGAGTTTTTGTAACACCCCAAACCCGGTCAACCCACCATGACCGAATCTGGCATGTCACAGAGGAAAAACGTTTTGAAGAAAATCAAGCTACTGATTAAATTTTGTGGAAAACTCTTTGTTGCTCTATGTTTGTAGAAATTAGGTGCATGATTAGTTAAAAACCGATAGTTTACTTTGAAATCCTGGGAATAAATCTTTAAAACTTAGTTGTCGATTTATAGATTTAGAAAACCTTTTTTTCATTTTTAAAAGAAACCCAAATGATTAATTTGAAAACCGTTTCTATTTGAGTTTGGAAACCTAAGTTTGGAAACCGTTTAAGTTGTCGAAAACATTTGAGCTGTCATTTATTATCAAGTGATTTGTATTACCCGATGGTAAGGTTTTGAAAACCATTACGTTTTGTAGTTTAGAAAACCTTACGCTCACATTATTAAATTAATCAAGTAATTCACTTAACCATGTTCGAAATCAAATCCAAAACATATAAATAATTCAAAAGATAATTTAAAAGGCCTTATTACAAACCCAAATGATAAAAGTAAAATATAAAATAATTACCCAATTCAAAATCCAAGTAAAACCAAATGTTTTAATGCATGGGCCACCTCGAGTTCACCCGGCTCCTCATCCGCGATCTACGAATCACCTGAAAAGATAAGGGAGAAGGTGAGTCACCAAGACTCAGTGCATAATCCCTCCCCCAGTTAATGCAACAAGCTTACACAAATCATAATCAAGCAATATATGTCATGCACCCCAACCTAACCATCCATAACTCCGTTTCTACCCCGTGTGGTACCAAACCACTGGTGGTGCCAAACCACTGGTGACCCAAAGTCACGATATCCAAATAAAAGTGTGGTGCCAAACCACTGGTGACCCAAAGTCACGAATAATCCAATTGTGGGCCAACCCACGTTGTGATACCAAATCACTGGCGACAATCCCGTAATATCAAATGTGGGGCCAACCCACTGTGGTGCTAAGCCACTGGGACGAGTCGCTATGACGTGCCAAACCTTTGGTGACTCAAAGTCACAAAATAAACTGTGGTACCAAACCACTGGAGGTGCCAAACCTCTGGTGTCCCAAAGACACGGATATCCAATCTTCCCCCTCCTCTCATATCACCCACATCAATGCATCACATATACAAATCATGCCATCATGCCTTAATATGAACATATAGCAAATATATCATAGTTCATGGTATTAAGCATCATATAGCAAAATCATATTGAAACAGACTTACCCGTATCCTTGCTCATACCCATAAGGTATCATATCAGGATCTACGCAGTTTTCGGCTTTTCACATATTTGGGTTATTAATATATTTACTAAGTAATGAAGTGTGTAAGTTAC
Source organism: Gossypium australe (assembly GCA_005393395.2). Taxonomy (NCBI): domain Eukaryota; kingdom Viridiplantae; phylum Streptophyta; class Magnoliopsida; order Malvales; family Malvaceae; genus Gossypium; species Gossypium australe. Next base: position 13,578,380 of record CM016615.1, on the reverse strand, counting down.
ACACCTGTTACTAGCGAAAATACTAAATCCCGAAGACCCGATCTACCGCACTAGATCTCCCTGTCCTACGTTCGGCCAAACCACAAAACCATTAACAAGGCCATTCGGCCATACCAATAAATCTCGAAGGATGAACAAACGCATACCTAACACCATCCTTACCTTTCTTCCTTACGAATGCTAATCACAACACAAGATACGCGAGACTAATCTTCCTCCTACAATTGGCCATCAAAAGTACTCATTCACAATAGCCTTCGGCTTTTCAAACAACTAAGAGAGTAATTGAATCACATGGATCCTTACCACAGACTTGATGAGATCGATTGACAGAGAACAACTGGCTCAGATCTATTGCTTCCACAATCCCGAAGAACCTAGGAGAAATCGATTCCTATGGATGGTTAGAATCTTGCTAACAAATGCCCAAAATTTGGCTTTTGCTCACATGAAAATCGACAGAGAGAAGAGAAAAGGAATAAAGAAATTCGGCCAACACTACTTACCCTTCTCAAAACCGATTGAAGAAGAACCCAAAAGAGATCTATGCCAGACTGATATTCGGCCAAAACAAAACATAAGAGAATAGGGGAATTTCGGCAATAGTGTTAGGTGATGGAGGGAGATTCGGCTAGAGTGGGGGGTAAGAGAAAGAAAAAGAAAGTAAAAAGGAAGAGAGGGAATTCGACAAAGGAAGATGGAGAGAATTTCGGCACAAGAGTTTGAGAAAAGGAAGAAAATAAAGATGCAAGGGGAGAAGATGGATACTTTCGGCTTTGAGCAAAAATGGAAAAGAAAAGGAGAGAGAGATGGGAGAGTAAGGTTTCGGCTTCAAATGAAATAGAGAGAAAAGCAAGTGAAAATTTGGCTAAAAGACTAAGAGAGTAAAACGACAAATACTACTTGGGTTTCAGGTTTGCTTCAACTGAAAGTACTAGGGAGAAATCGGCAATGCTAAGGGAGATTTCGGCTTGACACAAAAAAAAAGAATAAAGCCTTCAAAGCTAGCCGAAAATGTCACCTAGCTACTAAGGAATTTCGGCCCTTTTTCCCCCTACACAATTCAAAATTCGGCAATCACCTAAAATTCCTCCTTGCCATCAATTCAAACTAATTTGAATTAATCACACTCCTAAATTTTCTCCTTGCCCCAAATCAAACTAATTTGAATTAATCACACTCCTAAATTTTCTCCTTGCCACCAAATCAAATTATCTTGACTTATTCTAAGCTTATCTGACAGACTTTGTCCTGAGCACAACTCCTCCCCCTTGGCGTCAAAATAATAAGCAGAAAGTGAGATTTCTGATGCACGAACCTGAGCTCTCCCTTCCCTGCATGTGGCGTCACCTTCAAGGCTCTAAGTGGCGCCTCCTTGCCACTTTACCAAGGCTTTTCTTGTGCTTAAATTCCCCACGAATTACACTTAACCCCTAGCTCCTTCAGCTCCTTCTAACTAAAGCTTAAAAACAAAAATCTTCCTACAGCTCGGGCCTACCCTTGGCTTATTCCTAAACCCTAGAACATCTCAATTAACAACACGACAATCCATACTCATGCAAAACAATACAATCACAAATAACCCCTATTTCAGGATATTACAATTCCACCCTCCTTAAAATAATTTCGGCCTCGAAATTACCTGGTCAAAAGAGTTGAAGGTAGTGCTGTCTCATCACATCCTCCGGTTCCCACGTAGCTTCTTCCACGCCATGGTTTCGCCATAATACCTTCACTAATGGAACTGACTTCCTGCGCAACACTTTCACATCTCGATCTAGAATCTGCACTGGTTCTTCTCCCACCGTCAAATCTGGACTCACTTCTATTTCCTCCACTGCCACGACATGCGATGGATCAGAACGATAGCGTCTAAGCATGGAGACATGGAACACATCGTGTATCTGACTCAGCTCTGCTGGCAACTCGAGCTGATAGGCTACTGGTCCCACTCGTCTCAACACCTTATACGGCCCAATAAACCTTGGACTTAACTTGCCTTTTCTCCCAAACCTCAACACTTTCTTCAATGGTGAGACCTTCAAAAAGACCTAATCACCCACAGCAAACTCTATATCTCTCCGCTTCAGATCGGCATAAGACTTTTGCCTGTCCGAAGCTTCCTTCAACCGAGCTTGAATCAACTTCACCTTATCCTCAGTCTCTGCAACCAACTCTGGTCCTAACATCTGACGCTCACCCAACTCTGTCCAGCATGTAGGTGTACGACACTTCCTACCATACAACGCCTCATATGGTGCCATCTTAATGCTTGCCTGATAACTATTGTTGTATGCAAATTCAGCTAATGGTAAAAACTCTTCCCAGCTGCCTCTGAAGTCCAAAACACAACCTCTCAGCATATCCTCTAAAATCTGTATAACCCTTTCCGACTGCCCATCAGACTGTGGATGAAATGCCGTACTGAAATCCAACCGCATACCCAAAGCCTGATGTAACACTCTCCAAAACCTCGACATAAATCTAGGATCCCTGTCCGAGATGATCGACACTGGCACACCGTGCAACCTCACTATCTCCGCCACATACAACTTAGCTAACTTCTGAAGCGAGTAATCCACCCTTACCGGAATGAAATGAGCTGACTTAGTCAGACGATCCACAATCACCCAAACTGAGTCCTTCTTACTAGGTGTAAGGGGTAATCCACTGACAAAGTCCATAGTGATCCTTTCCCACTTCCACTGTGGAATCTTCACCGGCTGAAGTAAACCCGACGGCAACTGATGTTCAGCCTTGACCTGCTGACACGTCAGACATTTACCCACAAACTCAGTTACCTCCCGCTTCAGACCTGGCCACCAAAACTACTCTTTCAAATCCCGATACATCTTGCTACCTCCAGGATGCATAGCGTATGGGCTGCTATGTGCGTCCTGAAGAATCCTCTGCCTCAACTTGACATCCTTCGGCATACAAGCTCTCCCTTGAAAACACACTACTCCATCACTGGACAAACTATAACCCTCTAAATTACCATTCTGAACTTGCAACCTCCGAGCATCCAAACCCCCATCCACTAACTGTTTCTCCTTAATCTGCTCTAACCAAGTCGGCTTAACTTGAAATATCCTGAAATTGGGCCTAATAGGATTGGGCCTTGGGCTTTAGGAAAATTTGAATATCATCTTGTTACTTGTGTTAGCTCGGGTATGATCTTTATTGTGGGCTTAGTATAGTTTTGTGAAGGTTTGGATTTAGTTTCGAAGTTAGAATAATTTTTAAGTTGAAGAAATTAGTGAAGTGGATTAAGTGAGCTTGACACTTAAGTTAATTTAAGTGTTAAAATCTAGCGCATGAGGAGTTAGTGGCAAAGTGGTTAAGATGCATGAAGAGTTGCTTGAGGGAAGTGGTTCGAGTAGCATGTTTAGCATTTTGAAGACTTTATTTTTTTTATGTATCTTAGCATTAATGGACGGTTAAGCTCTAATTATGGTAGGTTGGACTTTAACTTTTTTATGGCAAGTTGAATAATAATTTAGGTAAGCTTGATGTTTGGGAAAGAATCATGTTGATTAAGGATAATGTGAGAGCATAAGGCATGTTGTAAGGTGTGTTGTTATGGCAAGTTTTGTGTGGATAGGTTTGACTTTGAAGTCCATGAATGTGGACGATTTCATGGACTAAGGGGGTTGGCTTAAGTTGTGTGAGTGAATAGGAGGAAATAGGGAGAAAATTATGATTGTGTTTAATTCAAAATTTCTTTGAATTGTTGGCAAAAGTATGGTTGCCGAATTTTGATTTGAGTAGGGGGAAATCTTTGTTTTTGTGTCAAGCCGAAATCTCCCTTTTGCTTTGTCAATTTCTTCCTAATTCTTTTGGTTGAAACAAACCCGATAACCCAAGTTGAATTGACGATTTACTCACTAGGTCTTTAAGCCAAATTGCATTTGTTTCTTTTCTCTTTTTCTTCTTGGAAACCGAAACCATACTCTCCCATATCTTTCTTTCTCTTTGCCATTTCTTTGCTCAAAACTGAAAGTATCTACATCCTCTCTTTCATCTATTTCTTTTCTTCTTTCAAACTCTTGAGCCGAAATTCTCTTCACTTTTCTCTGCCGAATTTCTCTCTTCCATTTTACTTCTCTTTTTCTTCCTCTTTTCCACTATTGCCGAATCTTTTTCTCTCTTTTGGTGTTATCTTGGCCGAACCCTATAGTCTCTTCCTCTCTTGTCTTTGCTTGTAACTTTAAAGAAACACCATAGCCAAATCCTCTATGCATTCAACTCCCTCCATTTTTGTGTGATCTCTCTTCATCATTCAAGTGCCGAAACCTTTCTCTTTGGGGTCTTGGAGCCGATTCTTTGAGGATGCTTTAGGAGTGGTGAGCAATATGTGGTAGTCAGTATATTTCTTCCTTAGCAATCGGTTTTATTTATTTCTTCATGGGTGTGCCGAAATCAATGGATTAAGTCTTGGTTTTAGGCATGGCCGAATATTCTTAGTGCCATAAAAAGGTGTTCTTTTGTGTGTAGCTAAAGGAAGGGAACTCAGAGTGTGATTCGGGATTTGGTAGGAGACCAAATTGGCTTTAAGGGAGAAGGAAGAACCACGTTTCGAGATCGTGTTAGATTCGAGTAGTTCGGGATTTCACTAATAGGCAGGTGTGTGATTAACCCACCGTTTTCCGGGTTTTTGCTATATTTGTATGTGTTGATTATGTACTAACAAGTGCAGTAAAAGTTATGAGATAAATACCCTTAAAGGGGTATGTCGATAATCCGGTAAGTACCAAACCTGATGATATGTGATTATTAATATGAATATGTGTTATGACTATGCTTGATGAACATGCTCACGCATCATTATATTATATCATTATTTATGTTACATGTGCATGGGTTGGGATATGATATGAAAGAAGGTACGGGTGTACTTCGAGTACGTGGTTTGATGTTAGCCTTGAGCTACATCGTGGATTGACGTTGACTAAGGTCACGTTGTGGATTAATTGCGATTTAGTTCGCGTGGCTTGATGAGTGGCTGTGTGCCTCATCGTGGTTGATATCGGCTATGTGCCATATCGTGGTTGATGAGTGACTATGTGTCCCATCGTGGTTTTGGTGTTAGCTATGGCTACATCGTGGATTGGCGCTGACTGAGGTCGCGTTGTGGATTATTGTGCTTAATTGCATGTGGACGGCATTGATTGCCTTTGGAGTGAAAAGGAGAGGGTGATTTGTTAATCCCCTGGTGTGTGGTAGGCTGGATACGGGGGTGTGTAGAGGATGGACCCTAGGTTGGGGTTGGGTGCACTTTGCATAATTTTATTTGATATGAGTAATTGATGTGAAAATGGGCCAAGCCCAATATGTGAATGTGGATTGGGTTAAGAAATGGGCTAAGCCCAGTATATGAATGTGGATCAGTGTGGAAATGGGTTATGCCCGATATGTGGAATTATGCGGTTAATTACCCTGTTACCTGATAAGTGATATGAATATGGGCCAAGCCTAGAATGTGTTATTAAGTGAATATGATATCCTATTATCTGATATATGGGTTTATATGTGGTTAACATGTGGGTGGAATTTAGTGGATTAATTACACACTGAGTCTGTATGACTCACCCAATTTTTTTAAACATCGTAGATGATTCGTGGTGATCGGAACGGGTTGGAGTGGATACGAGGTGGCCCATGCAGAAGATAAAATTTACTTATTTTACACATTTTATTTATGAAAGGTTATTTATTGTAATAAGGACCATTTTAAGTATTTAAGGACTTTTATTATGTTTTAAGTTGGATTGTCGATTATATTATTATTTGAAAATGTTTTATTTTAAACAACTTAATTTTATTTGGAACTTTAATTACATAATGATTTAGTAAAGACAACAATTTTTTTTATGTTTTTAACTCTAAGTCAAAAGTTTTTCAAACGTTTTCCGCAGTGGCATTTCAAATTCGGTCATAGCGAATGGGCCGGGTTTGGGGTGTTACAAATTGGTATCAGAGCCCGGTTCAAAACTCGGCTTTGAGGGTTTTGGGCCCAAAAATATTTTCAAAAATGGGGTTTTCAAAAATATGGATTTTTATGAAATTTTTCAGGTTATTCTGGCATGGCACCTGTATCTCCAACCCGAAGTCCACCAGGTAAGTACCTCTGACTACTGAAGTGAATTGAATATGTGAATTTGATGGGCTTTTATGGGAACGTAGATTAGTAGATTAGGGCTATTGAACCCTAGGACTAGTCTACTCAAACACAAGTGCATAAGACTTAAGGACTATCAAACAAACCTGTGACTAAGTAGCCGAGCTAGGGTGTGGATTCGATAAGAGCTTGGTATTTAAGTAGTCCTAGTGACTCACCTCCTCTTTACTCGAATTCTACCTGGTGCGTAGTAACCGTTCACCCTAACCAAGAGGACTTATTCACGGGCTAAACCAATCACTAAAACCCGAAAGGGACTAGCCATGCAGTTTTATAAAAAACTCTAGTTTTTTTTAAATCACTAAACTACCCTTTTGATCTGTACAAACTATTTTGAAGACATTTCTCAAAATATTTTTGATTTACAAAATTACGAAAATACCCCTGGTTGTAAAATTACTAAAATGCCCTTGGTTTCTAAAAGTTTCAATACTACCCTTGATTTTAATAAAATTTTCTTACTTTGAAAAAGTATCCAAAAACTTTATTTTGCAAAATATCAAGATGCCTTGATTTGGAAAATTTACGAAATTACCCCTGATTGACAAAATTACCAAAATAACCCTGATTTTCAAAATTTCTATCATGGTTCTGATTTGGGAAAATTTTCGAAATACCCTCGAGTTTTGGAAAATTTCAAAGTGCCTTGATTTATTAAAATTTTTGGAATTGACCCTGAATTATTACCAAAATACCCTTATAGGACGAATGATGAAGTTACCCCTGGGTTGGGAAGGACTAAAATGACCATAGTGGTGTAGTGAATGAATGTGTCTTTGCTTATGAATGTGTATGTGACTCTCTGAATTAGAGTAGTGAACTTGAACTGAACCTTTGTGTGATCGAAAGAACTACTTCTAAATAGTTTATTTCATAAAAATTGTTTGCGGTTAATAAGTGGAACAAAATTCTGATGCATAAAACTTCTTAATCAGATTAAATCGCGACGTTAGAAATAAGTTCTAGGGGACGTGGTCGTCGTGGACGTAGTAGAGGTAGAATGGCAGTATCGGAACCGGTAAGGTCTGGCCATGAGTCAGAAAATGAAGTACCGCCGCCAGCAGTAGGCACGGAGGATCAAAATCAGACAGGAGGCGATGACGCAGTATCACGGGCCATGTTGCGAGTGCTCGAGCGAGTGGCAAGAGCTAGTGTAGGAAGCGGAGCTCGAAAGTCAGTGTCGGAGCGACTCAGGTCGAACGGGCTGAAGTTTTTAGAGGAATATCTGGAGTAGCTCCGAATGTGGCGGAGTATTGGATTGAAGCAGTCGAAAGAATAATGGACGATTTGGACTGTACCGATGAGGAAAAGCTGAAAGGTGCTGTTTCGTTACTCCGGGACAAAGCTTATCGATGGTGGCTCACTGTCAGACAAGGTGTTCCGGCAGATCGATTGGATTGGGATTATTTTAAGGTTAAATTTGAAGGAAAGTACGTTGGAGCCAGTTACTTGGACTCGCAAAGAAAGGCGTTTCTCAACTTGGTGCAAGGAAGTAAGTCGGTAGCAGAGTACGAAGCGGAATTTGTGCGGTTAAGTCAGTACGCCAAAGGGATCGTGACCACTGATTATGAAAGGTGTGTCTGGTTCGAAGATGGGTTACGAGATGAGTTGCGAATATTGATTGCTCCGCAAAGAGAAAGGGACTTTGCTGTTCTAATGGAAAAAAGCTCGGATCGCTGAAGAAGTTAAGAGGACTATAAGGGAGAATTGATAAAAGGATAGGAATTGGAACAAGAGGAGTTTTGGACCAGCAAAATCGCCAGAAGACTTTCAGAAAAGACCAAGGATAGAGAATTCTGTACGTGCACCTATACCAGTTGCTGAGAATCAGAATCGTTTATGTGCTCAGTGTGGGAGAACTCACACAGGAGAGTGTTAGGGTAATAGTAAGGAATGTTTCCGGTGTGGATCTAAGGCTCATTTGGTTAAGAATTGTCCTCAGACAACGAAGGTTCGTGGTCCAAACCATGGAGGAAATGGTTCTGGCTGAGGTCGTGGAACACCCGATAGAAGTGCTGAAGGTTCGGATGTGGGACAACCAAGGATGTAATAGCGGGTAAGTTCTTTGTTTTGCTTTAGAGATAGCTCATTTTTGTGTTGCTAGTGAAGTGCTTGAAACCTTGGATGTGAACTTAGGAACTGTGCCTAGAATCAGAGTGCGCAGCAAGAGCGTAGTGTGGTGGGATAGGATGTACGACTGTTAGTTAGTTGGAAATTTCGAGGACGAAATTTCTTTAAGGAGGGTAGAACTGTAATATCCCGAAGTTGGGCCTAATAGGATTGGGCCTTGGGCTTTAGGAAAATTTGAATATCATCTTGTTACTTGTGTTAGCTCGGGTATGATCTTTATTGTGGGCTTAGTATAGTTTTGTGAAGGTTTGGATCTAGTTTCGAAGTTAGAATAATTTTTAAGTTGAAGAAATTAGTGAAGTGGATTAAGGGAGCTTGACACTTAAGTTAATTTAAGTGTTAAAATCTAGCACATGAGGAGTTAGTGGCAAGGTGGTTAAGATGCATGAAGAGTTGCTTGAGGGAAGTGGCTCGGGTATGAAAGAAGGTACGGGTGTACTTCGAGTACGTGGTTTGATGTTAGCCTTGAGCTACATCGTGGATTGACGTTGACTAAGGTCACGTTGTGGATTAATTGCGATTTAGTTCGCGTGGCTTGATGAGTGGCTGTGTGCCTCATCGTGGTTGATATCGGCTATGTGCCATATCGTGGTTGATGAGTGACTATGTGTCCCATCGTGGTTTTGGTGTTAGCTACGGCTACATCGTGGATTGGCGCTGACTGAGGTCGCGTTGTGGATTATTGTGCTTAATTGCACGTGGACGGCATTGATTGCCTTTGGAGTGAAAAGGAGAGGGTGATTTGTTAATCCCCTGGTGTGTGGTAGGCTGGATACGGGGGTGTGTAGAGGATGGACCCTAGGTTGGGGTTGGGTGCACTTTGCATAATTTTATTTGATATGAGTAATTGATGTGAAAATGGGCCAAGCCCAATATGTGAATGTGGATTGGGTTAAGAAATGGGCTAAGCCCAGTATATGAATGTGGATCAGTGTGGAAATGGGTTAAGCCCGATATGTGGAATTATGCGGTTAATTACCCTGTTACCTGATAAGTGATATGAATATGGGCCAAGCCCAGAATGTGTTATTAAGTGAATATGATATCCTATTATCTGATATATGGGTTTATATGTGGTTAACATGTGGGTGGAATTCAGTGGATTAATTACACACTGAGTCTGTATGACTCACCCAATTTTTTTTAAACATCGTAGATGATTCGTGGTGATCGGACCGGGTTGGAGTGGATACGAGGTGGCCCATGCAGAAGATAAAATTTACTTATTTTACACATTTTATTTATGAAAGGTTATTTATTGTAATAAGGGCCATTTTAAGTATTTAAGGACTTTTATTATGTTTTAAGTTGGATTGTCGATTATATTATTATTTGAAAATGTTTTATTTTAAACAACTTAATTTTATTTGGAACTTTAATTACACAATGATTTAGTAAAGACAACAAATTTTTTTATGTTTTTAACTCTAAGTCAAAAGTTTTTCAAACGTTTTCCGCAGTGGCATTTCAAATTCGGTCATAGCGAATGGGCCGGGTTTGGGGTGTTACATAACTTGCAGTTCTGCCAACAGACTCCCATCGTCATACAAGCTAAGATGGGCAAACATCGCTCTTAAGTCTGATACAACCTTACGGCTTAACGCATCTGCCACTACGTTAGCCTTGCCCGGATGATACTCAATCGAACAGTTGTAGTCCTTCAGCAGTTCCATCCACCTGCGCTGTCTCAAGTTCAAATCCTTCTGAGTCAAAAGATACTTTAGACTCTTGTGATCCGTATAGACTATCGACTTCTCTCCGTACAAATAGTGTCTCCATATCTTCAAAGCGAAAACCACTGTAGCTAATTCCAAGTCATGCGTCGGATAGTTAACCTCATGTGGTCTCAACTGTCGAGATGCATAAGCCACTACCTTTCCTTCCTGCACCAGCACACATCCCAAGCCAGTATGTGATGCATCACAGTATACCGTGAATTCCTTTCCTGCCTCAGGCTGAATCAAAACCGGAGCTTCAGTCAGAATCTTCTTCAACTTGTCGAAACTTCCTTGTTGCTTCTCAGTCCACACAAATGGAACTCCTTTCCTTAATAACTTGGTCATTGGTGCTGCGATCAAAGAAAATCCTTCCACAAATCTTCGGTAATACCCCGCCAGACCTAGAAAACTCCGAATCTCAGCCACTGACTTAGGCGGCTTCCAATCCGACACTGCCTCGATCTTTCGAGGATCCACTCTAATCCCCTTAGCTGATACTACGTGACCCAAGAAAGTCACCTCCCTAAGCCAAAACTCGCACTTACTAAATTTGGCATATAGCTGCTTTTCCCCCAGAATCTGCAACACTACTCGTAAATGCGCATCATGATCCTTCTCTGACTTGGAGTATACCATAATGTCGTCTATAAACACCACGACAAACTGATCCAAAAACTGCTGGAATACCTGGTTCATCATGTCCATGAATGCTGCTGGCGCGTTAGTCAACCCAAACGGCATTACCAGAAACTCGTAGTGCCCATACCGAGTACGAAACGTCGTCTTGTGGATATCAGCCTCTTTCACCTTTAGCTGATGATACCCAGACCTTAAATCAATCTTCGAGAAAACTGATGCACCCTTAAGCTGATCGAACAAGTCATCTATCCTCGGCAACGGATACTTGTTTTTGATCGTCAGCTTATTCAACTGGCGGTAGTCTATACACATCCGCATTGTACCATCCTTCTTCTTGACAAAAAGTAGCGGTGCTCCCCAAGGCGAAACACTTGGTCGGATAAAACCTCGGTCCAACAACTCTTGAATCTGAGCCTTCAATTCCACTAATTCCTTCGGCACCATCCTATATGGAGCGATAGACACTGGCGTAGTTCCGGGTAACAGATCTATGCCAAATTCAACTTCACGGTCCGGAGGCAGTCCCGGAAGTTCTTCTGGAAATACGTCAGTATATTTCTTTACCGTTCGGACATTCCCTACAGTAGACTCCTTAGCCTCCAACGCACACACATGAACCATAAATGCCTCACAGCCCTTTCTGACCATCTTCTTAGCTTTCAACGCAGATACCACGTTGGATAGATAATCTCTTCTATTACCTATCGTAACCACCTCTTCACCCTCAGCTGTCTTCAAAACCATGCGCTTAGCAGCGCAATCCAAACTTGCCTGGTACTTGACCAACCAGTCCATCCCAAGAATCAGATCGAACTCCCCAAACGGTAGTTCCATCAGATCAGCTACAAACACTACCCCTTAGAGTTCTAGGGGTACATCCCTATACAGCTTATTCACTTCTACAGAGTGACCTAGAGGGCTAAGTACTGTCATCTCCCTAGAAGTAGTCTCAGAGTCTAAGTTCATGGTCTCTACTATGCTACTAGCAACATACGAATGCGTCGAACCCACATCTATCAAAGTAGTATATGGTAAACCAAAGATTAAGAACATACCGGTTATGACGTCTGGTGCGTCGCCCTCCTCCCGACGCCTTGCTGCATATACTAAGCCAGGCTGTCTTGCCTCAGTGTTGCCTGCACCTCTGCCCGGTGCTCCGCGGCCCCGACCAGAACTATTACCTCCTCTACCGTTACCACGACCCCTCTGCGGTGGCTGCCCCTCATTTCTGAACTGAGCACGACCCTGACCCTCGGACTGATTCCTGGCTAGCTTACGTGGACAGTCCCTCACACGATGATCCAGCGAGCCACACTCAAAACATCCTTTCCCATAGGTCCAACATTCGCCCAATGAGATTTCCCGCACCGATTACACTGCGCTGGTCCTTGATTAGCAGTAACAGGCCTCCCAGATTGATTCGGCCCACTCTGCCTAGCCCTTTTCTGAGAATTACCGGCCGACCCAGATGATACAAAACCTCTCTTATGCCTATTCCTGTCGTGATTCTGCCTCACAGATTCCTTTATCCCTTCGGCTATCTTAGCCTTTTCTACTAGCACAGTAAACTCTCGCTCCTGCTGTGGAGCAATCAGCAATCTCAGCTCATCCCTCAGTCCGTCCTCGAACCTGACACATCACTCGTGCTCCGTAGCCACGATACCTCTAGCATACCGGCTCAATCTTAAAAATTCTGCCTCATACTCTGATATGGATTTACTCCCCTGAACCAATCTCAGAACTACCTTCCGCTGCGCATCAATATAACTAGACCCAACATATTTCTTCTGATATGCTGCCTTAAAATAGTCCCAAGTGAGATCCTCCGCTGCAGCACTATCCCGCACCGTGAGCCACCACTGGTATGACTCATCCCGAAGAAGCGACACTATCTCTTTCAGCTTTTCCTCAGCAGTCAAATCCAAGTCATCCATGATTCGCTTCGTCGCCTTTAACCAATACTCAGTCGTACTGGGAGCCACACCAGAAACACCTTAAAAAACCTCAGCTCCATTGGCTCAGAGTCGCTCAGGTACGGATTTCCGAGTTTCCGCGCCTCCACCTACTCCAGCTACCCTCTCAAGAACTCGCAGCATCGCCTGAGACACTGTGTCATCCCCCATCTGATCTTGGAACTCACCACCTACAGCTGGTGGTGGTGCTGGTATATCATTTTTCGACCCCTGACCAGACCTCACTGGCTCAGACACAGCCATCCTACCCCGACCGCGTCCATGCGTATTACGACCCCAACCTCGAGTGCTCATGTCTAAAGTCTCGACTTATCTGATTTAAAAGTTTTATGCATTAGTCATCATTCCACTATCTTTAAAGCACAGTTTTATGAGTAATTCTTATTAAAGAGTTTTGTTTTCGCGAGTCCATAAAGTCCTATAAATTTTAGTCTCTAAGATAGTCCCCTATCACTAGTCATTCAAAGTTTATAACATCCAAAAATCACAACCAAAGGCTAGGGGTACTTACCTGGGCGGATTGGTGCCAGAGACTCGGTGCCATGCTTTTCAAATCATATAATTTCAAACAAAAACATCTTAAGACCATATTTTAAAACATTTTGGGCCTCGGGCCCACAACCGAGCCTTTGAACTTGGCTCTGATACCACAATTGTAACACCCCAAACCCGATCAACCCACCACGACCGAATCTGGCATGTCATAGAGGAAAAACATTTTGAAGAAAATCAAGCTACTGATTAAATTTTGTGGAAAACTCTTTGTTGCTCTATGTTTGTAGAAATCAGGTGCATGATTAGTTAAAAACCGATAGTTTACTTTGAAGGAATAAATCTTTAAAACTTAGTTGTCGATTTATAGATTTAGAAAACCTTTTTGTCATTTTTAAAAGAAACCCAAATGATTAATTTGAAAACCGTTTCTATTTGAGTTTGGAAACCTAAGTTTGGAAACCGTTTAAGTTGTCGAAAACATTTGAGCTGTCATTTATTATCAAGTGATTTGTATTACCCGATGGTAAGGTTTTGAAAACCATTACGTTTTGTAGTTTAGAAAACCTTGCGCTCACATTATTAAATTAATCAAGTAATTCACTTAACCATGTTCGAAATCAAATCCAAAACATATAAATAATTCAAAACATAATTTAAAAGGCCTTATTACAAACCCAAATAATAAAAGCAAAATATAAAATAATTACCCAATTCAAAATCCAAGTAAAACCAAATGTTTTAATGCATGGGCCACCTCGAGTTCACCCAGCTCCTCATCCGCGATCTACGAATCACCTGAAAAGATAAGGGAGAAGGTGAGTCACCAAGACTCAGTGCATAATCCCTCCCCCGGTTAATGCAACAAGCTTACACAAATCATAAGCAAGCAATATATGTCATGCACCCCAACCTAACCATCCATAACTCCGTTTCTACCCCGTGTGGTACCAAACCACTGGTGGTGCCAAACCACTGGTGACCCAAAGTCACGATATCCAAATAAAAGTGTGGTGCCAAACCCTGGTGACCCAAAGTCACGAATAATCCAATTGTGGGGCCAACCCATGTTGTGATACCAAATCACTGGCGACAATCCCGTAATATCAAATGTGGGGCCAACCCACTGTGGTGCTAAGCCACTGGACGAGTCGCTATGAGGTGCCAAACCTCTGGTGACCCAAAGTCACAAAATAAACTGTGGTACCAGACCACTGGAGGTGCCAAACCTTTGGTGTCCCAAAGACACGGATATCCAATCTTCCCCCTCCTCTCATATCACCCACATCAATGCATCACATATACAAATCATGCCATCATGCCTTAATATGAACATATAGCAAATATATCATAGTTCATGGTATTAAGCATCATATAGCAAAATCATATTGAAAATGACTTACCCGTATCCTTGCTCATACCCATAAGGTATCATATCAGGATCTACGCAGTTTTCCGCTTTTCACATATTTAGGTTATTAATATATTTACTAAGTTATGAAGTGTGTAAGTTACACACCTGTTACTAGCGAAAATACTAAATCCCGAAGACCCGATCTACCGCACTAGATCTCCCTGTCCTACATTCGGCCAAACCACAAAACCATTAACAAGGCCATTCGGCCATACCAATAAATCCCAAAGGATGAACTAACGCATAACTAACACCATCCTTAGCTTTCTTCCTTATGAATGCTAATCACAACACACGATACACGAGACTAATCTTCCTCCTACAATCGGCCATCAAAAGCACTCATTCACAATAGCCTTCGGCTTTTCAAACAACTAAGAGAGTAATTGAATCACATGGATCCTTACCACAGACTTGATGAGATCGATTGACAGAGAACAAATGGCTCAGATCTATTGCTTCCACAATCCTGAAGAACCTGGGAGAAATCGATTCCTATGGATGGTTAGAATCTTGCTAACAAATGCCCAAAATTCAGCTTTTGCTCACATGAAAATCGACGGAGAGAAGAGAAAAGGAATAAAGAAATTCGGCCAACAATACTTACCCTTCTCAAAACCGATTGAAGAAGAACCCAAAAGAGATCTATGCTAGACGGATATTCGGCCAAAACAAAACATAAGAGAATAGGGGAATTTCGGCAATAATGTTAGGTGATGGAGGGAGATTCGGCTAGAGTGGGGGGTAAGAGAAAGAAAAAGGAAGTAAAAAGGAAGAGAGGGAATTCGGAAAAGGAAGATGGAGAGAATTTCGGCACAAGAGTTTGAGAAAAGGAAGAAAATAAAGATGCAAGAGGAGAAGATGGATACTTTCGTCTTTGAGAAAAAATGGAAAAGAAAAAGAGAGAGAGATGGGAGAGCAAGGTTTCGGCTTCAAATGAAATAGAGAGAAAAGCAAGTGAAAATTCGACTAAAAGACTAA
Source organism: Gossypium australe (assembly GCA_005393395.2). NCBI lineage: Eukaryota > Viridiplantae > Streptophyta > Magnoliopsida > Malvales > Malvaceae > Gossypium > Gossypium australe. The sequence continues at coordinate 13,562,852 of CM016615.1, read as the reverse complement.
GAGAGTAAAACGACAAATACTACTTGGGTTTCGGGTTTGCTTCAACCGAAAGCACTAGGGAGAAATCGGCAATGCTAAGGGAGATTTCGGCTTGACACAAAAAAAAGAATAAAGCCTTCAAAGCTAGCCGAAAATGTCACCTAGCTACTAAGGAATTTCAGGCCTTTTTCCCCTACACAATTCAAAATTCGGCAATCACCTAAAATTCCTCCTTACCATCAATTCAAACTAATTTGAATTAATCTCACTCCTAAATTTTCTCCTTGCCCCAAATCAAACTAATTTGAATTAATCACACTCCTAAATTTTTTCCTTGCCACCAAATCAAATTATCTTGACTTATTCCAAGCTTATCTGACAGACTTTGTGCTGAGCACAACTCCTCCCCCTTGGCGTCAAAATAATAAGCAGAAAGTGAGATTTCTGCTGCTCGAAAATGAGCTCTCCCTTCCCTGCATGTGGCATCACCTTCAAGGCTCTAAGTGGCGCCTCCTTGCCACTTTTCCAAGGCTTTTCTTGTGCTTAAATTCCCCACGAATTACACTTAACCCCTAGCTCCTTCAGCTCCCTCTAACTAAAGCTTAAAAACAAAAATTTTCCTACAGCTCGGGCCTACCCTTGGCTTATTCCTAAACCCTAGAACATCTCAATTAACAACACGACAATCCATACTCATGCAAAACAATACAATCAAAAATAACCCCTATTTCAGGATATTACAATTTTCAACCTCGTCGTAGTAACCATGCTATCAACACAAGTAGAGATGATGAATAAAAAGTTTGATAGTTTGTGTTCTTCACAGGTACATCCAGTAATGCAGTGCGATTGTAACACCCCAAACCCGACCCAAACACCACGATCGGATGTGGCATGTCACTAGGAAAAAGGGTTTGAAAAGTTCTATAAGTTTTGGGGAATTTCTTTAATAAAACCAAGTTTCATGGCTCAATTGAAACTCATTATTTAAGTTTATTAGCTAAGTCTAATGTTTAGGCGATGTTTGAAAACTTAGCGATTTTTCATTTTATGGAGTGTCAATAAATCTTTAGTTTCATAGGGAATGTGTGTTAAACAGGATGCGAAGAAAAATTTGTTTATCTTGATAAAAATGTACCATCGAGTAGTTCATAATTAATGTGTAACAAAATAGACTTTAAGTCCAAAATTTACCAAATTTGAAGTGGCCTTATTACATACTAAAAATATCCCAAAAGAAGAAAATAACAATTAATAACTTAAAATGAAGTTTAATTAAATACTCTTGCATGGCCACCTCAAGTCCATTCCAACCTAGTCCAACGAATCATGAGTTACCTGCAATTTGTTAAGAAAATAGAGTGAGTCACCAGACTCAGTGTGCAATTAGTCCACAAAATTCCCCCAAGTGGGCCTGAGCCCCAAACCATCATCGAATTATCACATCATGCACAAGTAATCAAAATGATAGCCCAACCCAACGTAGTATTCCATCATCTACACACCACTCCACATGTCCATCCTCATACACACCTGTGGGGATTTCTACAATCAACCCTCCATCCGCTACACACCTCTTTGGCAGTCATGCTAACAGACACACTGCTCAAAGTCCACATATAGTGGTCTAGCCACTGATCCACACGTGATTAAATCACCAAATCACCACGCCATCATTAATCGTGACAAAGTCACCAATATACACTTCCCCTTTATATCATTATTATCCCAATATCCCATACACATGCAACATAATATAAAAGATAGGTTATATAATGTGATACATGTAATACTTAGCATACACCCACATTCATATTATCCCCAAATATTAAAAGGCTTAAAATACAATATACTGAGCTGGGGTTCCGATATACCCAACTTGGGTAACTCAATCACCATAGCCGCTATTTTCGGCTTTCAAACATAACACATACTCATTTATGAAGTTAAGGAAATAGTGTGATAATTACACACCTGTAAACCTGAAGCACTAAACTGTCGATCTCACTACCGTTCTCACTCGGAGGGATCACAGCGATCTGCTTATCCCTTTCAGAAGCCGGCCCACAACCTGGTGGCCAGTCTCGAACCGCTGACACCGCTCGTCCCTTGAATTTAGGGATAGGGACTACGTGTCCAACCCCCTCCTTCGCTCAGCTGGTACTTGATTCCATAAATACGATCTTGGTCAGAAAACCCAGTTAAACCGTTGAATAAGATAATAGCGAAAACTAATTGCTTTGAACGAAGAAGTCCTTACCGAAATCGACAAAACTTGAAGGGTTCTACACTTAAATTAATAGATCGCCGAAGTCCCCTGATTGATCGAATCCGAATGATCCCTAATACCCTTCAAACGCTTGACTAAAAGTAGAAGAAACACGAAACTAAGCCCTTCCTATATTCAGCCAAAATACCCATGAAACAGGATTAATGCCTTTAATTCGGCAAACCAAAGAGAGAAGAGAAAGATTCGAAAGAGAAAGAGAACACTTACCACCACTACGAAGAATCCGATTGAGAAGGTTGAAAAGAAGAGTGACAGCAATCTTCTAGCAAATCAACAAATGAAAAGAAGTAACCACACAAGAGAGGTTCGGTTTTAAAAGAATAGAAAACGGAAGTAAAACCCAAAGAGAAGAAATAGGGACAGATTCCGTCTAAAATAGATGAGATGAAAACCGAAAGAAAAAGAAAAGACCAAACGAAATTTGGCCAAGAGATGGGACTTGAGAAGTAAACAAATAGAAGAAAGAAATAATGGAATGGAGGAGATTAGAAGGTTCGGCTATGGTTCATCAAATGAGAAACACGTTTGAACACAGGGAGAAAAGAATTGTTTCGGCTTTTGATGGTGAAATAATCAACTCAAGTTACTAAAATGTAAAAGAGAGAGAGAGAGAGTTGAGATTCGGCTTTTAAAACAATTAAGTGAAAGTGGTATAATGAGAGGGGAATGGTAAGAGGGTTCAGCCTAAGGTGATGAAGCAAGGCTTACACGATACAAAAAAAATGCTAAAAAGGGAGAAGATGTTCGGCTTCAGCTAAAGGAAAAATGAACCAATTTGCTCCAAAAGCACCACAAACAAATGCCAAAAAGAAAGAGTTCACTATACCTAAAAGTTAATATTTCTAACACTTTCGGCACCTACTCCCCATACCGAAACCGAAAGCCTCACCCCTTTTACACTATTCAAAATTCGGCTAGCAACCCACCTCACCTCAATCTCCATGCCGTCCCCTTGAAACACTCCTTAATTCCCTCTCCTCCACTTATTCAAACTCCCTCAATCACTCTCCACCATCCATTTGAAATGTTTGACCAGGTCTTGTCTCTCTCCTTCAGAGTTTGATTACCATCCAACTGCCTCCCTTGCCTGAACCAAAAATAATACCTCGTTGTGCTGCTTGAGAGTTTCGAACCCTCTCCCTCTCAGCTTCCCCCTTGTGACGCCATCTCCCTGCATGTTAGGTGGCGCCTCCTTGCCACTATTCCACTGCACCTCTTGTGTCACCAAACGCAAACAATAACCCTTAATACCTGCTCCCCATTAGCTTCCTTCCTAAAATACCCAAAACTAAAATTACACCTAGGCTTCTGCTTAACCCCGAATCTTCCTGAGGCCCCCAACACATCCAAACAACATGCATAACTCAACAAAAGCAGATAAAATAAAAGATGCAAAGCCCCTAAATCCCAGATGTTACAGCAACGCAAGTGGAATTGTAGCGAATCCTGAGTACCCACCCTACCAACCGAGCACAGAAAGCGAACAGATAAACTATATAGGTAATAATTTCAGATCTAATAATAACCCTTATAGTAATAATTATAATCCAGGTTGGAGGAACCACCCAAATTCTTCATGGGGAGGTCAAGGAAATCAAGGAAATCAAAGACAACAACCTCTTCAAATTTTTCAAAATCAGCCCTATCCATAGGAAAAGAGGCCGAACCTTGAAGAGATGCTGACAAAATTCATGGCAGCCACAGAAAACTGTTTCCAAGACACTGAGACAACACTTAAAAACCAACAAACATCGATTGAAGGGATCAAGAGCCAAGTTGAGGAACTTACTAAGTCAGTTGGGGAAGTCACTAAGTCAGTTGGACAACTTGCAAAGATAATTTCCGAACGACCGCAAGGGCATCTACCAAGCAACACTGAGATTAACTCAAAGGAGCAAATCCAAGCCATCACAGCTCATGATAGTATAGGGTTAGATGAACCCAATTCAATACAAGAAAATGAGGTAGAAGAAAGTAAATTTGAGGTAACACAAGAAAAGCCAAAATCGATAATCAAAAAATACCAACCTCGCATTCCTTATCCCGAAGCGATGAAGAGAGACGATACAGAGGAACAGTTCAGTAAGTTTCTTGAACTTTTAAAGATATTACATATCAACTTACCTTTTCTTGAAGCTCTTTCACAGATGCCAGATTCAAGGAAATTTTTAAAACAACTCTTGACGAACAAGCGTAAGTTAGACGATGAGCCACATGTGGATTTAAATGCAGTATGCTCAGCAATATTATAGAATAGACTATCGCGAAAGCTAAAAGATCTAGGTAGTTTTACAATTCCATGCTTAATTGGTAGTTTAACTATTGATAATGCGTTAGCTGATTTAGGGGTGAGTATAAATGTCATGCCTTATAAAATGTTTAAACAACTAGGTCTAGGGAAACCCAAACAAACTAGGATGAGTATTCAATTAGCTGATAAAACTGTTAGAATTCCTAGGGGTATTATCGAAGATGTTCTTGTAAAAATTGAGAAATTCGTTTTCCCAGTAGATTTTGTTGTCTTAGACATGGATAAGGACAATTCGGTTCCTTTAATCCTAGGAAGACCCTTTTTAGCAACTGCTAGGACTAAATTTGATGTTGGCACAGGAGAACTCATACTTCAGGTAGGTGACGAATCGATTAGTTTACAAGCTCTTGACTCAGCCAGGACAACAATTGATGAAGGTGAGAAAGTAAATTCAGTTGATAACCAGATTGTTCAATCTTCACCACAGAAAACACCACAAGGTTACAAACCTGAGCCGAGTCATGGACCCCATGCCAACAAAGACGAATTACATAAAGAACGAAGCCTAAGATCAAAAAATTAGAAGAATGGGCGACACACTTTAAAGAGGAACTGGAACCGCACAAAGAAAAACCGAAGGAGCCCCCAGAAAAGCTCGTAGGAGCATCAAACCACTTCAAAATAGGAGATCAGGTACTGTTAGATAAAGCAGATCCTTGCATCACCACACCAGACCTGAACACGAACAAGGAAATCCTTTCAAGGTAATTGATATTTTTCCGTACGGAACAGTCAAGGTAAGTAACCCCATTTTTGGCACTTTAAGAATAAATGCTAGTCGTCTTACACTTTATCAGGATAATGAAACTGCTAGCATGATGAAGGATTTTCAACTCCTCAAACCACCATGAATATACAAATAAGAGGAGAGTCTAGCTTAAGACTATAAATGAGCGCTTCTCGGGAGCCAACCCGAGTACTAACCCCATCAACTTTTACATTTTTTATTTTGTCTTATTTGTTTTGTTTTAAGACCTAACTTTAAACTAACCAAAACGGCAGATTCCAGACCATAGGGCCGTGGCCGTGGCCGTGTGGTAGTACAGAATCTCCGTACTAACAATGGCAGAGACGGTACGAATCATGTAATGGCCTAAATTCAAGGTTATCGGAACAATGGTTTCGTAACCATAAATCCGATTTAAAGAGAAATTTATTTTAATATTTTTGCATGAATATTTATATGATAGGAAAATCGTATTAAAATATCGATAGAAAAATTTTACCGATTTAGTGGTTAGTTAGAAAAAGGAATTATTGAAGGAATTGGGTAAAAACAAGGTATCGAGACCTTGATCTCATAAAATTGAGTAGGAAATATTTTATAAATATTTATAAAATGTTAGTAATGTGGTATTAAAATTTCATTAGAAAATTTTAACGTTTGAGTATGTAATTAAATGAAAAGGACTAAATTGTAACAAATACAAAATTATGAAAAATGATTAAATAGTTTAAATGATAAAAGAAAGAGGGCTTAAAAGGAAAATAGACCCAAGGTCTAATTGGGCTGGACGGCAAAGGTATGAAATCAGCAAGAAAATAAGGAGAAATAAGGGTAAAATGGGAAAATAACAAAATTGCTAAATAAAACTAGGACTAAATAGGGATATCTAGAAATCTCTTCATTTTTCTTCACTCTCATCAGCAAAAAAGGCCATAGGAGGGGTATCTAAGCTGGTATATCATAATTTTTGCACCAAGTAAGTGAATCCTTGCCTATTTCTTGTAATTTTGTGTTTTTAAAGACTTTTACAACTAGGTCCTATCATTAAATTCATTAGTCTTTGATTTCATGGATGAAATTGAAAGCCACCATGGTTGGTTTATGTACGTTTATGATGAAATAGCATGAAATTTAAGCCTTAATTCGTTTAAGAGATGATTTTATTAGGTAATTTCAATAGAAATTGATTTTTGGGACCTAATTATGAAAGTGTTTGGAATTAAAGTCTATTACTGAAATTATGATTTCCAAAGGTTATAAAGTAGTTTAAAGTGATATAATAAAGTGTTAATTGAGAAAAATAAGCTCAATTGAGAGGTTAATTGAGCAGGGATGAAATTATCATTCATTGAAAGTTTAGGGGAAAAATGGTAATAACCAGCTTGCACTAAAACAGTTTTTGACAGCAGCAGTAGTCTAACTTTGAAAAATCACCATAAATTGTAGAAGTTGAATTAGAAGATGGAAAACAATATGAAATTAAAGCTTATTGAGTCTAGTTTCTTATGGAAGAAACGTTGTAAGCAATAGAATTGTAAATCATGAGATATAATAGGTTTTGTGAGACAAGGTCAGAGTGAATTCGGGTTCCCCTGTTCTGACTTTGAAAAATCATAAAAATTTGAATAAAAATAATTATGGGGAGTGGTTTATATTATTAGAATCCTTAGTGAGTCTATTTTTTTATGGTACAAACAAAAACATTATTTTAATTCTGTACAGTGAGATATCTGAGATTTTGTGAAGAGATAGCAGAACTGTCAAACAATGAAATAGGGGAAACTTTAACGAATAAACTGTACTAATTGGATAAGCCAAAAATTATGAAAATTTTATGGTGTGAAGATATGTGAGTCTAGTTTCAAGGAAAATTAACAGTTCTTCATTTGGAGTTCTGTAGCTCGAAAAATAAATAATTTAGTGACTATGACTCAAGTAGACAGCTTTGAATGAACTATAAATAGTAATAGAATTATAATGAATGCTACATGTGAACATGAAATGTATTGAATTGATAATTGAATTTATTTATTTAGATCCGGAAAACTCAAACACAAAGCTAAATCGAGGAAAGGAAAAAGTTCCGGATTAGTAGATTTTGTATACAAACTAGAATCGAGGTAAGTTCATGTAACTTGAATTATATTCTTAAATGCTTGAAATGTATGTTATTGACGTGAATATAGTTTGAATGTTCATTATATGAAAATTTATGCAATATTGATATTTTTGATAAAAAGGGAAAGAAATCCCGGTTGAATGAAAGGAAAATTCGATGGATCTCTGAAAAGGAATTGACGGTAAAAAGGATCTAGCCCGGACAGGTGATCCTATCCTGATATAGCCCTCCCGAAGAATATGTGGAAAATGGATTTAGTCCGGACGGGTAATCCGAATTAGGGTCTGAATTTAGCCTGGACTGGTAATTCAGATTCAAGCTCATTAGAGTAATTGTCGTTGCAGGGGATTTAGCCTGGACTGGTAATCCCGACAATACTCTATGAGTTTATATTACAGGGGATTTAGCCTGGACTGGTAATCCCGCTGTAAATATGAGGTTCGCGGGAGTGTGCTCTCTGAAATAGAAATGTGTGCACATGAATATAAATTGACGGACTCGAATTTGTACACTAAAGTGTACCTCTGAAAATCCATCGAAATTCCGAGAAATTCAACGGGATAAATATGGAAAAATAACAAGGAAATGGAAATCATGGTATTGATGAGCTCATCAATCATTGTACATATTAATGATACATGAAAATTATTGGACTAACTTGAATGTTGAGTTTGTGCATGTTAAGGTAATAATGCATTGAATGGATATATTAATGGTTATTACATTATATTGAAAATGTTAGGTAAGTATAATTCTTGTTACATGGGCTTACTAAGCACAAAGTGCTTACTCTGTTTCCTTTTCCCTGTTTTGTAGTATTAAGAGCTCGGAGGTCGGATTCGGTGGGAGACACATCACACTATCAACCCCAAGATTTCGGTTTATAAAGAAACTTTATTTTGGAAATCAATGGCATGTATAAGCTAATAAAGTAGATGTTAATATGAAATGAATGTAAGGTTAGCCATTGGTATGGCTAACAAATTTCTAGTTTCAGTATGTAATGAGGTTATCTTATAAATTTGCATGGATCTATTTTGAAGGTATGTTGATTGGATTGGTTGATATGAATTAGTCTCGGTTTAAAAAAACATTTGCAGGGAAGACTAGATTATTTATAAAGGAGTTATATTGAGTAAAAAAAAATATATATTGTAAACTCCGATAATGCCTCGTTCCCTATTCCGATAATGAATACGGGTAGGGGGTGTTACAAATCAGACCACCTAATTTTCGAAGTCATGGACCCAACCACCCCACCACGAGCACCTGCAAAACCCACGGCCTTGCGACGCGGCCGTGGACAACACGACTTATCACCAACGGGCGTGGCAATCTGAAAAACGGGCGTCGGAGAGACAACACGCCTCAAAACACGGCCGTGTGAGATGGCCATGTGAATTGACACGCCCATGGTATACGGTCGTGGGGTGAGTACCAGGTTCCAAAATTCTATTTAAACCCACCCCCACCCCTCCTTCTTCTCACCTATTTCTAACCCTTCTTCTTCCCTTAACACCCTTCTACACCCTCCATTCTCAGCATTCTTTGTTTCCATAGCATTCGTCTCAATCTTTTGGCCATGTCGAAGAAACAGAAGAAGACAAGCGTAGTCTCCCCAAGGGAGACCGATCTACATAAGCTCATGCCGACCGCTTCATTCCACCGACAAGCCAAGGGTCTTTGAGACCATTTAGTTTTCATTTTACTTTTCTCTTCTCCTTTATTTTCCTTTTCTTTGACAATATTGTGCTTAATTTAATTTATTTTAATTTAGTTTCTTAGTGCCAGGTTCTTCAAGCTGCTAGGGAATCACACCTTGGGAACCACGACCATCACCACAACAGCCTTTGAAGTACTAAAGGCTGCTTGGGAATTACGCCACTTCTACCACCGCCAGCACCTCCGCAACCTAAGGAATGACACCCACATCGTAAACCATCCAAAAATAAGGACTTCTCAGCCCATTAATCGTTTCTTTCATTTTTATTTTCCTTCTTAGTCTCCTTCTCTTTATCTTTCTTGTATTTAATTATATATTTAGTTTATTTTAAATGTGTCTCAATAATCCCTAGCTAATTCTTCACGAGCTTCTCAATTTCTTCATCTAGCGCAGAGCTCAATAGAAACCATCCAAATTTAGGAAGTTTTACCACTCTCTCCCTATTAAGTTTTATATACATTTTTGTACATTGAGGGCAATGTACGTCTTAAGTGTCGGGGGTGAATATTTATTTCAAGAAAGTGCCTAACTTTTTGCATTATTCTCAAATTCTGCCTAACTTTCTTCATTATTCTCAAATCCCTGAATTATGCCTTATTCTTAAGTAAATTTCTCATATTATGAGTAGAATGAAATTTCCCTGAATTATGACGTTTGTTGATATGTTTTAGAGTAAGTCATTGATAATTGTGCATTGATGATTAAATTTGAAGAACATTAGAGAATCAAGCATGATAAGTTTATTTTTTTAGAATAATTTTTTTTAGGTTGTCTACCTGAATCTGAATGTTACCTTGAAGTTTGAAATTTACGAGATTGACATCCAAACCCATAATTTTTGTGAGATCTTGAGCCTTTTGGAGCATTTATTCTTTTTCATGCTCACTTTATTGATTATGAGTGTGTCAACATTGATTTGTTATTCTAGAACTTGCTTCGATTATACATGTCAAGACCACATCTTTGATTTGATATACAGAAATGATAAAGGCACCTAGGTTTTAACCCACTCACTCCACTAAAAAGCCTACCTCCACAATTAACCCCTAGTGAACCCCGTTGATCCTAACAACCCTTTTTATTGACTCAGCTACTAATAATCCAAACCCCTTTGTATTTATAATCATCATTCTTTTTTACTACCCTTATATCGAGATTTGATTTGATCGATTGCCTGATTATTTTTATTTTAGTAGTTAAATTCATCTTTTATTGTTCTTAAAAAAAATGAAGTATATTCAGTATTTGTTTTATATAATTGAGCTTATATGTTTAAATTCCAAAATATTGAAGAAGAAGCTCGTATTAGAACATTAGTAGTAAATATTTTCATTTGATGTAATTACTTATTATTAGTTCGTGTTTCTAGTTAAGTGATTTGTCAAGTCAGTCTCGATTCTAACCTTCTAATTTAGCCTTTATCCACACCTATAACCCAAGCCCCGTTACAACCCTAATTAAAGACCTTTTGATTTGTTATCATCTCATATTATAGTGGTAGAGATTTGATTTCATGCAAGCCTATGGGATTAACTCTTCATGATTGACTTTTGAGTGCTTAAATCTGAACCTTAAAAACTTTGAGTGATTTGAGTGAATCTTTAGTGAGGATGACAACTCTTGTCGATTTTGAATCAGAGGTAATTATTTAGGTAAGGGGAAACACCGAACATTTTAGGGCTATAAATGTATGACTTTGATTGTTTGAATCTTTAGGACTCTTTGAGTTGAATTATCTATGTATGAATTATCTTTGAATTATGATGAGGCATTATTGATGAATATTATGAATCAAGGAAGTCTGTTTTAATTGTGACCTGAGAATTTTACTTGAGGACAAGAAAAAGCTTAAGTGTGGGGGTATGTGATAAACCGTAAAAATAACATATTTTAATCCCACATTTAGCATATTTTTGGATGATTTATCCCTCGATTAAAGTAAAAAGGTGCTCTTAATCCTTTCTTTTCATGTTTTATACTCAGGAAAGCACCCGAGGACGAAAAGAACGTAAAACGGGCCCAAAACGGAGTAAATGGGCCATATCACGAAATCCAAACGGCCTGGGCCCAAGACCACACGGCCGTGCCTCATTATTCTACTAGAACACGACCTGATCACGATTTACACGGTCGTGCCCAATTCAACAGGTTCGAACACGGCCTGGCCACGATTCATACGGGCGTGTGCCATGGCCGTGTCCCTGTCGTGGAGAAGAGCAATTTCACTTGGAAAAGGATACTTAGGGGCAAAGAAACCTATTTCAAAATCCTATATAAACACCCTAAGTATAACCTTCAATGGGACGGTTAGCTAGGCCAAGGAGCCAAGCCGAAAAGGTCAGATTTGTGGGAATCACTCGAAGATAGCCAGTTGATCCATCTCAAGAAGCCAGAATTCTACTCAAGACGGCGGATCTCTCCTTCAATTCCTTCAGGGGGTTTTAGGGATTTCTTATGTTTTGTTTTATCTTTTCTTCTAGGATGTTTTCTTTTATTGTTATGAACTAAACCCTTCAGATACCTGAAGGGGATGAAACCTAAGACGGATCTTGTTATTGTTTTCGGAACTATATGATAAATACTTGATTTGTTCTTAATTATGTGTGCTTAATTCTTGTATTAATATTTTCGGTATATTTATTCAAGTTGAATGTGCTTCGGTGGAGGAGCAAAAGTCCCTACCTAAGAGTAGATCTAGCATAATTAAGCGGAGTTGATCGCGTGCCTAGAGATAGGGTGACGAGATTTTGCCGGATTAGGGGGAAACCTAATATGGGAGTCCATAGATCGAGTTAATGTGATTCTAGGGGTTTTAATTAGAAAGAGATTTCAATTAATCAACCTGGGGTTAGACGTTATTCGCCTCGAGAGAGGGTTTAATATAACTTAGGGAATCTTACGGATCAAGTCAAGTGAATAAATCGTCTGGTTCAGTGTTAGATAACAAGTGAAGTCTAGGTGGATTCTTCCTAGGGTATCGTCTTAATCAACTGAGTTTTCCCAACAGTATTTCCCCAATTCATTCTTTTTGTCTTTGCGTCTTTAGCTTAGTAGTTAGTTAAATTGAGGTTAGACAACAACTTCACTTATTTTAGGCTAGATAATAAAAAGAAAGTTAGTATTAGTACTTTTAGTTCCTTTGGGTTCGACAATCCGGTCTTGCCTAAACTATACTACTGTTCAATAGGTGCACTTGCCTCAATCGTTGTCATAGTTAGTTTCCATGTTAGATCATTCTCTTTATATAAATTTAAAACTCTGAAATCAACGATCAATTTCCTTTCTTTTCAAGTCAACATACCATATTTACTCCAACATGATTCCCTCTTTGCTTCATTGTTCCCTCAACAAACCATTTGGAATTATTTTTACCATGTGAGCTAATTGAATGCACCTAGACAAGTGAGTATCATCATTTGTTACACAATTCCTTACTCTTCTCTTCTTACTGTCGTCCACCATCTTGACTCATCCCATTTTCTTTCATTTTTTTCTTTCACTTTGGCTATCAACCACCACCTTTACACTATTTTATTTCTCTCCTCCACCACATCCTTGCCAATTGAACCACCGCCGGACCTCTCTTTTTGTAGCCACTCCTTTCCTTTTGGTTTTGCTCCACCGCCGCCAAGCACCACCGTACACCACCATTGAAAGCAATCTTATTTTCTCTCTTCATCTTCTCTATTTCTTTTTCCCTTTGCAATCTCTCCTTCTTTCCTCTTGTGTCGCAACCCTATTTTCTCCTGAGTCCTTGTCGAACCACCGTCGCCACCATTATCACGCCTCAACCGTCGATTAGTAATTTTCCTCATTTCTTTATTATTTTCTGCTTTCTTCAACTCTCTATACTAACGAAACCACTTTTGTTTTATTTTATTTTCAATAAGTTTGTAAAATATTTTAATTTTATGTTATTACTATACAATTGACTCACTTTTCCTAGTGATCATTTGCTCTAGATCCGAAAGCCTCTTCAACTCAAAACCACAGGGATCCATCTTTTATTTTGATTCAATTGAATCAAAGTAAGTGATAATGAGATGAAAATCACTATTTTCTTCCCTACATTTTCCTTTTGGACGAATGTCTTTAAGACATATAGTGTAATTTTCCCTTGTGTATTAACATATTTTACCTTATTTTTAATTAAAGGCCGATCAATACCATTCCGGAAAGATCCTAGTAATGGGAATGAAACCATCATATGAATGATTATCATAAGAGTAAGTTTAAATGGGTGATTTTATGTTAGTGTGTAATAAACAAGTATTTAAAAAGGATAATTTATAATTGAAAGTCACTTGATAACATATCAGTATTCCTATGGTTAATATCTGAGGGTAGACGTCTGTTAGAGTGGAGTTTCAAGTGCGAGTCTAACTTATTGTAAGATATATAAATATATATCGTAAAAAATGATTAAATGAAATATTATTACATGATTGATGTGTTAAGTGAATACTTTGAGTATTTTAAAAATGGAAGAATAAATCTGTCAAAACGGACTATACAAGTAAGTGATTCTGTACTGACTATTTCGTGAAAGTATATTGTATGGTTATGTTTGATTATTTATGTGAAAAGCATGGTGTTCTCATTCTCATGCTATGTGATATTATGAAATATGTGGTTATTCATAACTGTTAAAATGTGATATTTTGTTACATCATGATAATATGTGATTTGCATGTCAAAACATGCCTATATGTTACTAAGTGTTAAAAAAGATTGAATGAGCATGATCCACATGCCTAAAAGTGAAATTTTGTATCAAGTGAAACTATGTTTATGTGGCCATATCACATGCATGGAGTGGGACATGTGTAAGGAGGAAGTACTGGCAGTTTATCTACAATACTGGCAGCTTCTCTGCACTAGTTTACCTGCACTACTGGTTGCTTGACCACATTACTAGTTGACTATTTACAATATTGAAAGCTTGTTTGCACTACTAGCAGTTTATATGCATTACTAGTGACTCAACCACATTACTGGTAGCTTGTCTGCATTACTGGTGGCTTGTCCACAAATTGGAGTGTTTGAATGGACGAGTTCTGGGAAGTCGATTGTAGAGTGTAGCAGTGATGGGTAGTATGTTTTAAAACAAATCTGTATAAGTGTTTTATAAAAATCGCATTTCCATGATCATGTGCATAAGGAGAATTGATTATGTTGTATAATGATTATATGCTTGTTGTTATTTAATTGTTGAATAAACTCACACTAGGCTTTAAAAGCTCACTAGTTTAGATTCATAACCTTTCATGCAACACCCCTAACCCGTATCTGTTGCCAGAACAGGGTTACAGAGCATTACTGGAGTTTACAGAGTAATTTCACATAATTCATGACATTTACTTTTCATATCCGAAATTAATCATATTGTCCCTTGAATGGACCCTCGAGGCCCAGTTTAAACATTAAAATCAAGTCAGGACTAAATCAGGATCTTAGAGAATTTTTCATGAAATTTAACAATTTTTCTTATATGCAGGGCACACACGCCCGTGTGGTCAAGGCACACGCCCATGTGACCATAGGACACGCCCATGCCGCAGGCTGTGTTCGACCCCGTGTAACTCTTTGACTTGTGCCACATGGTCTGTCACACACCTATGTGCTAAGCCGTGTGGTCAATTTAATTTTCACAAATTAGGTGCAGGTTTCACATGGCCAAGACACACACCCGTGTTCTAGGCCGTGTATCTCACACAACTGAGATACAACCCCATGTCTCCGCCCGTGTGCCCAATTCTGAGCATTCTGTTTCTAAATTTTAGGATGCAGGGGACACATGGCCAAACTACATGCCCATGTGCCAGGCCGTGTGTCACACAGGTCAAGACACACACCTGTGTGTCTACCCGTGTGGACAAAATAAGGCCATTTCCTAGCCTTATTTCTCACCCAAATTTGCTAATAACCTACAACAGCATTTGAATATATATATATATATATATATATTTATCAACCAATTCAAATCATATAATTCAAACAAACATCATTAACATATATGATATAACATCACCTATATTCATATAGCCAATCTTGCCTTTTTGTTAAGGAATATAGTTTACCTTAATTTAATCTAACCATACCATACACATATATATTAACATGATATAACTTTGTAGAAATATACCAAATCAAATATCACTAGCCATAACAATGGCTAGATTACAAACATCCATTTACCAGCCATCATTTGGCCAAGTTAACCTATACATGCCATTAAACCAAAATAAGTTTACTATTTATACCAAAACAGGCTAGTGGATAGTGTGATGATGCTCCAACTAATTTCTAACCTTTGCAAGCTTTCGAGCACTATAAAACAGAGAAAATAGAACCTAATAAGCATTTAATGCTTAGTAAGCTCGTATAGCAAGAATTAAACTTACCAAATTACATTCATTCAAATAAATATATAATAACATGATTTCCATCAAATTGGCAAATTTGCCTAATCACATACACTCAAAAAAGTATGTTAGTCACATAATTCACATGTACATTAAATAGCATGGATGAGCTCATCAAGTTATAAATTTTCAGGAAATTCAGGAACATTCGAGATATAATTCATATAATCTTATAAATTCTCATTTTGAGAATTTATCTGTTGAATTATTGAAATTTCGATGGATACTCTGGTAATACACACAAGGTGTACAAAATTATAAACCGTCAATTCATAATCAGGGGTACCCATTTGGGCACTTAATCAGGGAGCACACTCTCAAGCCACATATCAGGATGCTCAGATGAGCCATGTAACAGGACACTTATCCGGGCTAATCAGGAAACTCATAAGAGTTTTAATTAGGGAGCTCATAGAGCTTAACAGATAACTCCGAAGAGTTAATATCAATGAGCACCAGATAAGGTAACAGGGAGTTCAAGCGAGCAATGTCAGGAAGCCCATAAGAGCTTATATCAGGACACTCACGAAGAGCTACGTTTGTGTCTACATTATATGCTGGATTACAACCGATCGAATCATTTAATAGGACGCTCACACAGAGCTATAGTAGTGTGCAACATATGAAAAATCACTACCGATCAGGATGCTCGCAAGAACTAATTAACAGGATGCTCGAGAGGGCTTTAACAGGATTACTCATCCAAGCTATATTATGTCTACAACATATGTAGGGCCACATGTAATATGGGAAATCACATATATCCATCGAATTTCATTATTCAAACAGAACTTATCATTTTCTGAACATTAATGGGCATGTAATTATTTCATACATTTATAATGTTTATATAATTCATATAAACACATATCATACTCAATTCAAGCATAAAAATAAACACAATTTAGTTACACGAACTTACCTCAACACTTGTTTGTGTACAAATATCTACTAATCCGAGACTTTTTCTTTTCCTCAATCTAGCTTCAAATTTGAGTTATCCGAATCTCTATATATAAATTTAATCATCAATTTTTCACATTTCATATTCAATTACATTCAATTCACATCCTAGGAAAAATTACCATTTTGCCCCTATACTTTTCATAAATTCCAATTTCGTCCCTAGGCTTGGAAAATGAAATTCATGGAATTTCATCCTTATTCCAAGCCTAACCAAAATTTTCATACAACATTTTTAGCAAATGTATTTCAAAAAATTTAGAAATTTTCCATAACTTTTACATCTTTGCAATTTTGTCCCTAAATCCTAATTTCATAAAAATTCTGTTTGTAAAAGTTGTTTACTTATCAACAACCTTTCATTTCCTACCATAAATTTCAAAATTTCAGCATATTCATCCATGGCAAAACTTTGATACTTTAATAACTTCTCAAATTAATCCCCAAAATAGATAGATTAAAATATCCCGATCTCAAAAATATAAAAATTACTAAAAACGGGACAAGAAAACATACCTAATTAAGCTTGATTAGCTTCCTTTCTCTCTCTTAGGGCTTTCATGGAATTTTTGGGGATGAAGATGATATAAAATGATAAAATTTCTATTTAATTATTTACCATCCATTAATTTTTCCACTTTCCAATTTAGTCCTTGCCTTTTTCTAATTTTCCATGGATGATTCATCAAAAAATATCTACTAACTTTTCTTTAATGGTCTAACTATCATATAAGGACCTCAAGTTTTAAATTCCATAGCTATTTGATACTTATAGCCAGTAGAACTCAACTTTTGCATTTTATGCAATTTGGTCATTTCCATAGTTAAACATATAATCGGTAAAATTTTCTTATTAGAATTTTCATAATGAAGATCATGCAATAATATTAAAATAAATTTTCTTTCCAGCTTGGATTTGTGGTCCCGAAACCACTGTTCCGATTTTACTGAAAATGGGTTGTTACTACGCTCCCCCTTAAAAACTTTCATCCTCGAAAATCTTACCAGTAAAGAGGTTTGGGTATTGCTTTCTCATGGTATCCTCCAGTTCCCAGGTAGCTTCTTCAATACCATGTCGTTTTCAGAGAAATTTTACTAATGCTACCTTTTTATTTCTTAACTCTTTTGTTTCACGTGCCAAGATTTTGATAGGTTCTTCACTGTAAGTCATATCAGGCTGAATCTCAATTTTTGTTGGAAAAATAACATGTGGAGGATCTGACTGATATTGTCGCAACATAGAAAGATGAAAAACATTATGAATTCTATCAAGCTCTGGTGGTAATGTTAATCAGTACGCAACAGGTCCGATTCTTTCTGTAATTTCATATGGCCCGATGAATCGTGGACTCAATTATCCTTTACAGCCAAATCGAAGAACTTTCCTCCAAGGTGATACTTTTAAGAATACCTTGTTGCCGACCTGAAATTCTATTTCTTTTCGTTTAAGATCAGTATGAGACTTTTGATGATCTGAGGCTTCTTTTAAACTATCTTGAATTACTTTCACCTTTTCTTCAGTTTCACGGACTAAGTCAACTCTGGGTATCTTTTTCTCACTGAGCTCTATCCAATATAATGTAGTTCTACATTTCTGGCCATACAAAGCTTCGTACGGTGCCATTTTAATGCTGGACTGATAGCTGTTATTATAAGCAAATTCAACTAAAGGCAGATACTTTTTCCCAGTTACCTTCAAATTCAAGCACGCAACACTGAAGCATATCGTCTGAAATTTGTAACACGTTCTGATTGTCCATCAGTCTGAGGATGGAATGCGGTACTGAAATGTAATTGTGTACCCAAAGCTTCTTGCAACTTATTCCAGAATCGGGATGTAAATCGAGGATCTCTGTTTGAAATAATAGAAACCGGTACTCTATCCAATCTGATAATCTCAGAAACATATAATTCAACCAGTCTATCCAAGGAAAAATCCATACGTAACGGAATAAAGTGTGCAGACTTTGTCAATTGGTCGACAATTACCCAAATAGCATCTTTCTTTGAGGACAGAGGTAACCCTGATACAAACTCTACGGTAATTGTAATAGCCCGGTTTAAACCTTAGTCAGAACAGTGGTTTCAAGACCACAAATCTGAGGTTAAAAAATATTTTAATATTATTTTCTGTGTTTACAATATGTGATAAAGTATGTGTGAAAGTTCTGTGTGAAAATTTTATCGTTTGTGTGTCAATTTGCAAAAAAAAAGACTTAATCGCATAAAATGCTAAAGCTGTGTGCTAATTGTTAAAGTGCTTAACTGTCATGGCTTATTAAATAAGAAGTCCTTATGTTTTTATTAAACTGTTAATAGATTGGATGGACAAAAATGGGCTAAGTTAGTGGAATTTTAAATAAATTAATAAAAGGGCAAAATGGTAATTAGTATAATAAGTTTAATTAAAGAAAATGAAGACAAATTCATGCTTATTTCTCATCACCATTGCCGAAAATACAAAGAAAAAGAAAGCTAGGGTTCGGCCATTGATAAGCATAATTGAGGTATGTTTCAAGCTCGATTTTTGATGATTTATACGTTTTTGTGATCGTTGCTTAGCATACTATCAAACCCATGCCTTAATTTTAGAATTTGATGATGATTTTACGATATTCCATTGATGAATATGTGAGCTTTGTGTTGATAGTTGGTGAAATATGAAATTTTAATGTTGGGTTAACATATTTTATCTTTGAATTTTTGATGAATTTGGCTATTTTGGGCTAAATTGTGAAAATGAGAAATTGAGGTACTAAAATGTGAAATAAATGAAATATGTGGGCTTATATGAGCTAGGGGAAAATTCGGCTAGGCATGTGTGTAATGAAATTATGAGTATTTTGTGATTTTATGAAATATGGACTAAAATGTCAAAATGTGCAAATTTTAGGGCTAAAATGTAAAATGCTTTAACTATGTGTTGTGGATTGAATTTAATGGTTTGGTGAATGAATGAGTTAAATTTGAATATGTATAGATCAAGAAAAGAGAAATTCGGACTTAGATCGAGGCAAGAACAATGTGCTCGATTGATCGACTTGTATCATGTTTTTACGCCCGAGGTAAGTTAGTGTATAATACATGTTGTTTAAACGATGTTCTTATGTGTTGAAATGAATGGAAATGTGATTTTGGAATTCAAAAATGTGAGATGTGATTTTGAATTTATATGGCACTGAGTGTGCATAAACAAAATCGATACAACGATGATCGGTACTAAGTGTGCGAGATAAAGAAAGCATCGACTATATTAGTTGGCACTGTGTGTGCAATATTGAGACATCTTCTGTTTAATGTGATGGCACTAAGTGTGCGATAATATTCTGGCTTCGGCTAATTTAATGGCACTGAGTGTGGAAATTCATCGAATGTTTAAAAAGGACCGAACGAATAATGGTCTGGAGCATTGAATGGTAAATGTGATAGATAAATACGTGATGGTACAGGTATGTACAGAACCTATGTGGTTGATGAAGTTGTGTATGAGATAAATGGATAGTTAAGTGAATGAATGATGGAAAGAGTTAGATTGAGTAGCATTGTAAATGCTTGTACATGAACATATAGTTATGTATAAAAGTGAGGAATTGTTATGGATGAAGATTGAGTAATGAGGTAAATTGTACTAGGTGTTGGTATTTTGTATATTAAATTTGAATCATTGAATTAATTGTGTTATGTTACGAACTTACTAAGCTTTAAAGCTTACTCTGTGAAGTTTTTCTCTGTTTTACAGTGTCATTAAAGCTAGCTCAGATCCGGGGATCGTCAGCAACTCAATCACACTATCGGCCATCTATTTTGGTACCTTTGGAAGTTGTATATTTGGTATATGGCATGTATAGGCTAGTGATTATGGAATGTTTTGAGATGTATAGTTTTTGCCATGTGATATGGATTGATAGTTGAATGACTTTAATATGTGTTTTGAATATGTGAAAATGACAGTTATAAGGTGTATATGTGATGTTGGGTGAATGATCATCATGGTATGTTTTGGTGTTATGGTAGTAATATGTTTCATGCTTGAATTGGTTGATGGGAATGGTGATTAAAATGTAAATTTGTGATGTTGTAATTGAACATGTAGGTTAACCTAAACTTGGGAGACAATTTGGCCTTGAAAATGGCCTATAATCGTCCACACGGGCGTGTGTCTCGCCTGTGTCCAATACTATCCATTTTCAAAACTAGTCAAGATGTCACACGGGCTGGACGCACGGGCGTGTGACTGGTCGTGTGAGCAAGTCAGTAACCTTCCTAAATTTCACACGGACTGGCACACGAGCGTGTGACCTCTGTAACTTTGAAAAATGTTTAAGTTTTGGAAAAATTTTATATGTGCTCGATTTAGTCCTGACTCTTTCTTAAAGCATGTTTGGGGTCTCGTAAACCTTCTTAAGGGACTTTGTGTCAATGATTAATTAAGATTTAATGAGGTATGAGTTATGGATGTTTAAATGTTATGATTTGATTGGTAATACCTCATAACCCTAGTCCGGTATTAGATAAGGGTTAGGGGTGTTACAGTAATTCTTTCCCATTTACATTCCTGTATTGTAACTGGCTATAATAATCCTGAAGGCACCTGGTGTTCAACTTTTACTTGCTGACATATCAAATATTTAGATACAAATTCAGAAATATCCCATTTCATTCCCGGCCACCAGTACATCTTTTTCAGATCATTGTACATTTTATTACTGCCAGGATGAATAGACATATTACCATTATGAGCTTCATGAAAAATCTTCTGTACAAATTCTGAGTTCTTTGGTAAACATATCTTGCCTCTAAATAACAAACAACCATCAGAACCAATATGAACTTTTGAATCAGGATTCAACTCACACTATTCTCGTATAGCTTGTAATTCATTGTCACTCTTCTGAGCTTCACAGATCTATTACAGAAATATTAGTCTAGCTTTTAACTCAGCTATAATTGAACCATCATATGACAATTACAACCGAGTATTCATTGCTCACAAATCAAATAAAGACTTTCTGCTTAAAGCATCAGCTACTATATTGGCTTTTCCCAGATGATAGTTATTTAACTAAGTCATAATCTTTCAATAATTTAAGCCACCTGTATTGTCTCAGATTCAAATCTTCTCGCGTCATCAGATACTTCAAACTCTTGTAACCTGTGAATATGTGACATTTTTCACCAAACAGGTAATAGCGCCAGATTTTCAATGCAAACACAATGGCTGCCAATTCAAGATCATGTATCGAGTAATTCTTTTCATGTAGTTTTAGTTGTCTTGAAGCATAGGCTATTACTTTACCTTCTTGCATCAATACAGAACCTAAACTATTTAATGATGCATCACTGTAAATTATAAATTCCTTACCCGATTCAAGTTGAACTAACACAGGTGCTTCTATCAACAAAGCTTTCAATCTGTCAAAACTTTACTGACATTTATCAGACCACTCAAATTTCACATCTTTTTGCAACAGAAGAGTAACAAACCTGCGATAATATCTAGCCAATCCTAGAAAACTTTTGACTTCAGACACATTCTTTAGTGGCTTTAAATTAACAATGGCTGAAATTTTATTCGGATCCACTCGGATACCTTTTGCAGATACTATATGTCCGAGGAAACCAACTTCCCGTAGCCAAAATTTACATTTACTAAATTTGGCATACAATTGCTTCTCATGTAACAACCCAGTTTAAACCCTAGTCAGAATAGTGGTTTCGAGACCTCAAATCTGAGGTCGAAAAAATATTTTAATATTATTTTTGGTGTTTACAATATGTGATTGAGTATGTGTGAAAGTTCTGTGTGAAAATTTTAATGTTTGTGTGCTTAATTTGCAAAAAGGACTTAATCGCATAAAATGCAAAAGTTGTGTGTTGATTGTTAAAGTGCCTATTTGGCATGGCTTATTAAATTATAAATCCTTATGTTGAAATTAGACCTTTGATAGTGGAGATGGACAAAAATGGGCTTATATTAGTTGAATTTAAATGTTATACATTAAGGGTAAAATGGTAAATTGTCAATTAAGTTAATATTAATAAAACAAACATGAAATTAGTGGCATTAGTGTTCATCTTCCACTAAAATTGAGAAAGAAAATAACATTTTGAAGCTTCTTTGATTTCGGCACATTCATAGCTCAATCGGGTATGTGTTTTTGATCGATTTTTAATGATTTCTACGTTTTGTGATCGTTGCTTTGTGTTCTATCAAACCCATGCTTTAATTTTAGAATTTGATGAAGATTTTGAGATGTGAAATTGATGGATATGTGAGCTTTGTGATGATATTTGGTGGAATATGAAAGTTTAATGTTGGGTTAACATAGTTTGTATTTGAATTTTTGATGAAATTGGCTATTTTGGGCTAAATTATGAAAATGAGAAATTAGAGGACTAAAATGTGAAATAAATGAAATATGTGGGCTTGTACATAAGGAAAATTCAGCTAGCCATGTGTGAAGTGAAATTATGTGAATTTGATGATTTTATGAAATAGGGACTTAAGTATCGAAAAGTGAAAATATGAGGGCTATTTTGTAAAATGCCCTAAATATGTGTGTTTGGACTAAATTGAATGATTTGGTGATTGAATGAGCTAAATTTGAATATGTATAGATCAAGAAAAGAGGTATTTGGATCGAGATCGAGGCAAAGATAAAGTGCTCGATTAATCGACTTGTTTTGTTATTTCAACGTTCGAGGTAAGTTTGTATATAATATGAATCATTTAATTCATATTCATGTGTTATATAATGAATGAATACATGTAGTTGATGAATTGATAATGCTATATATAGAATTGAGTGTTGTGGCACTAAGTGTGCGTGAATGGAATCGAAATAGTGGTATATGGCACTAAGTGTGCGAAATAAATAAAGTATCGACTACTTTGATTGACACTGTGTGTGCGATACTGAGTCAAATTCAGTTTAAAGTAAAGGCACTAAGTGTGCAATGATATTTAAGCTTCGTCTATGAAATTGGCACTAAGTGTGCGATTAAATCGAATGAATAATGAAGATTGATCAAAGTGTGATATCGAGCATTGAATAGCAAGAATAATTGTTAACTAAGTGTTGGCAAAGGTATGTTAAGAACCTATGTGGTTGATGATAATGTTTACGGATAAATGGATGGTTGTGTGAGCATATGGCTAAGGATGATATTGTGTACAGTTGTGAATCTATCTAAGTGATGGTTTAATTTGTATATTGATATTGTATTATTGAGTTAAATGTATTATATTACGAACTTACTAAGCTTTAAAGCTTACTGTGTGAATTTTTCTCTATTTTACAGTGTTTTTAAAGCTAGCTCGGATCCAGGGATCGTCAGCGACTCAATCACACTATCGGTTAACTATTTTGGTACTTTTGAAGGTTGTATATATTTGGTATATGGCATGTATAGGCTAGTGATTATGGCATGTTTTGAAGTGTATAAGCTTTGCCATGTGATTTAGCTTGGTAGTTTGATGGTTTGGTATATGTTTTGAATATGTGAAAAGAATGACTTATATGTGTATGTGTGTGTTCTATGTGGGTGATCATTATGACATAATTTAGCAAAGTGGAAATGGTATGTTTCATGAGAGATTTGGTTAAGATTGAATGATGAATAGATTATATAATTTGGAATGTGAAATTGATATTTTAGATGGACATGTGTGAGTTTAATTTGAACATGGAAATAAATGGTGTAGTTGATGATTAATTGGTGCATATATTGGTATATTTTGGTTTCCATTTGAGGTATAAATGCATATGGTTTGATGCTTGTAGATGATCCTAAGTGTGGGTAGCAAATTGGCCTTGCAAATGGCCTATATTTGCCCACATGGTTGAGCACACGGGCGTGTGGCTTGACCGTGTCAATTAAGTTTGCAAATTGAAACAAGTCAGGCTTGCACACGGGCTAGACACAAGGGTGTGTGACTGGCCGTGTGGTACAAGTCAGTGTCAACCATGGGTGAGGCACACGGACGTGTCTCAGGCCGTGTGGACAAGTCAGTATGTATGCCCTATTTTGCCACGGCTTGGACACAATAGCGTGTCTGAGGCCGTGTGAGGCACACGGCCTACCCACACGGGCATGCGACCTCTGTAGCTTGGAAAAATGTTTGAATCCTGAAAATTTGGTATGTGTTTGGTTTAGTCCCGACCTCTTTCTAACACATGTTTAAGGTCCCGTAAACCTAATTAAGGGACTATATGAATGTGAATTGCCATGTTTTGATGTGAAATGAATTTAATATTTTGAAATGATTGGTAATGCCTCTTAACCCTATTTCGACGATGGTTGCGAGTTAGGGGTGTTACATCTCACGCAGAGTTTGCAACACTATTCTCAAATGGTCAGCATGTTCAATTTCATCTCAAGAATTTTCTAGAATATCATTAATAAATACCATTACAAACCTGTCTAGATACGGTCTGAAGATTCTGTTCATCAGATCCATAAATACAACAAGTGCATTTGTCAAACCAAACGGCATCACAAGAAACTCATAATGCCTGTACCTGGTTCTGAAAGTTGTCTTTGGAACATCTAACTCCTTCACCCGTATTCGATAATAGCCAGAACGAAGATCAATCTTTGAAAATACAGTGGCACCTTTCAGTTGATCAAATAAATCATCAATTCGAGGCAGTGGATACTTATTCTTTATGGTGACTTTGTTAATTTATCTGTAATCTATACACAATCTCACTGATCCATCTTTCTTCTTTACAAACAGAACTAGTACACCCCAAGGTGAAAAACTGGGTCTAGCAAAGCCTTTGTCAATCAATTCTTGCAACTGTGCTTTCAACTCTTTCAATTTAGTAGGAGTCATTCTGTAAGGTGCTATGGTTATTGGTGTTGTCCCCAGAATAAGATCTATAGAGAACTCCACTTCTCTAACCAGTGGTAAACCAGGTAATTCCTTCGAAAATACATTAGGAAATTCACAAACAACTAGCACTGATTGAATTTTTGACTTAGATGCTTTAGTATCTAATACGTATGCAAAATAAGCATCATACCCTTTTCTGATAGATTTCTATGTTGATATTACTGAGATCACAGTAGACAACCCACTCAATTTATCAGATTCAACATGAAGTAACTCACCATTCTGACACTTTAACACAATGTATTTCTGTTTACAATTCACCACTGCATCATGCTGAGTTAGCCAATCCATTCCCATAATCACATCAAATTCATCAAAGGGCAACAACATTAGATCAGCTGAGAAACAATAACCCTTTACCATCAACGGGCAATTTTTACAAATTTTATCCAATAACATACTAGCCCAAGGGGTTCGAAACTTTAACCACAAATTCAGTGAATTCAATAGGTAAATTTTTATTAGATACTAAATTTTTGCATATGTATGAATGCGTTGAACTAGGATCAACCAAAGCAGTAATATCAGTATCAAATAAAGAAAATGTACCAGTAATGACGTCTGGTGCAGAGGCATCCTCTCTTGCACGAATAGCATATGTCCTTGTCGATGCTCGTGCCTTAGATTTAACTGTTGTATCTCTTGTAGCACTTCGGCTACCACTGACATTGCTGGGGTGACGGGGTGGTCTGCCTCTCAAGGCAGGATTACTCGGCTTTGGTGTTTGTTCAGTATCTTTTTCAATTCTTTTTGGACAATATTTGAGAAAATGGTTAAAACAACCACATCTATAGCAGGCTCCACTTCTCAAACGACATTCCCCAAAATGAAATTTATTACAGTATTTGCATGTCGATTTGGGATTACCAACACTTCCCACACTCGTTACAAATGGGGACAAAGATCTCGAGTTAGAGCGTTGAGAGCCTTGAGAGCCTTGCTCTTTCCCAGAATATCCCGTAAAGGTGGTAGAACGATCATGGTACTTCTTTGGTTTCTTTGAAGTAGATGATTGTGACTTGCCCATAAATCTTTTACTAGAAATCCGGGCTTCTCTCTCTGCTTATTTCTTTTCTTTACTTAATTCCTTGGCTTTGTGTGCTCGACAGCCAGTACCACAAATTCCCTTAATTCAAGGATTCCAATCAACAACTTAATATCTTCATTTAATCCTTCTTCAAAACATTTACACATGTTAGCCTCGGTCGAAACCCATTCTCTGACATACTTGCTCAATCTAACGAATTCTCGTTCATATTCAGATACAGTCATGTTTCCCTGTTTGAGCTCTAGGAATTCTTTCTTTTTCTAACCCAGAAATCTCTGACTAATGTATTTCTTTCTAAATTCGGTCTGGAAGAATTTCCATGTAACATTTCCTCTCAGTGCAACTAATTCAAGGTATTCCACCAATGATAAGCTGTGCCTTTTAATAAAGAAACTCCACATTTCAAACACTCAGCGGGTGTACATGATAATTCATCTAAAACCCTGATAGTATTTTCCAACCAAAACTCAGCCCTCTCTGGATCATCATTGGCAGTAGCCTTAAATTCTTCTACCCCATATTTTTGGATTTTATCTATAGGAGGCTTACCGTTTCTAACAGGTTCAGCAGCCTGTGGCATCTCAGGAACTGGTTGAGGAGCAGGTGGGGGAGGTTGTTGTATAGCAGGATTTGCTCTCAAATATTCAATTAACCACTCATTTATCATTTGAAAGAAGGCTTCTTTTTCCTCCTCACCTTGACCCTCAAATACGGGTCGTCTACTACTACTAGATACAACTCGTTGAACGGAAGCTAGAGCAGTGCTCTCAACTTCCTCAGATTCAGCTCTAGCTTGGCTGGATGACATTACTATATGAAAAACACATTTAAAAATGGTCAGGAGATATCATACTATCACAAATTATATAATGGCATGTATAGCTAAACTCATACTTATTACGTTAGTCCGAGAATCGACTAAACCATAGCTTTGATACCAATAAATGTAACACCCCTAACCCGTATCTGTCATCGGAACAGGGTTATGGAGCATTACCGGAGTTTACAAAGTAATTTCACATAATTCATGTCATTTACTTTTCATATCCGAAATTAATCATATTGTTCCTTGAATGGACCCTCAAGGCCCAATTTAAACATTAAAATCAAGTCAAAACTAAATCGGGATCTCAGAGAATTTTTCGCAAAATTTAAAATTATTTCTTATATGCAGGGCACACACGCCCATGTGACCATAGGACACGCCCATGCCGCAGGCCGTGTCCGACCCCTTGTAACTCTCTGACTTGTGCCACACGGTCTGTCACACACCCGTGTGCTAGGCCGTGTGGTCAATTTAATTTTCACAAATTAGGTGCAGGTTTCACACGGCCAAGACAGACGCCTGTGTTCTAGGCCGTGTATCTCACAAGGCTGAGACACACGCCTGTGTCTCTACCCGTGTGCCCAATTCTGATCATTCTGTTTCTAAATTTTAGGATGCAGAGGACACACGACCAAACCACATGCCCATGTGCCAGGCCGTGTGTCACACACGGTCAAGACACACGTCCGTGGGTCCACCCGTATGAAGAAAATAAGACCATTTCCAAGCCTTATTTCTATAACACCCCTCACCCGTATTCAATTCCAGAATAGGGTTACGGAGCATTACCGGACTTATAAACAAATAAACCTACATTTCTCATACAATTGCAAATTTCATATAATCATCATTCAACATCAATCACATTGACCCTAATACGAGCCTACGAGGCTCTAAACATACATTCGAGAGGGTTCAGGACTAAACTGATAACTTAGAAAAATTTTACAAAACCTAGAAATTTTTTCAAACTACAGGGGACACACGCCCATGTGGCCCGGCCTTCTATCTCACACGGCTAAAGACACGCTCGTGTTACAAGCCGTTTGGACATTCGAAATGGGATCACATGTCCGTGTCCTAGCCCGTGTCCGACCCCGTGTAACTCCCTAACTTAGGTTACACGGCCAACCACACACTCGTGTGACCAGCTCATGTGCCCTTTCAAAAAGGCCTCACACGCCCGTATGCTAGGCCATGTGCTAGGCCGTGCCAAACCTGTAGGGTATACTGACTAATGACATAACCCCTAATCACATAACCCCTAATGACATGTCATTCGTATCCTAATCAATTCCTAAGGTTCAACCGGGATTTCTCATTTGCCGAATTGTCGTTGAATATGTCCGCAAGGTCATATTCACAATTTATGCAATATCAAAGCATATAAAACACAAATATAATAATGCTTATTACATACGAACTTACCTCGAATACAAAAACGGTGAAATAAGTCAATTAGTCCGATACTTTGTTTTTTCCTCGATCTAAATCCGAATTTCACTTTTCTTGATCTAAATGTAATCAAAATTAACTTATTTAATAATCTCTCTATTCAATTTAATCCAAAACACTCATTAAGGCAATTTTACATTTTTACCCTTAATATTTCAACATTTTTACGATTTAGTCCTTATTTCATAAAATTACAAATTCATGCAATTCAACCAAAACCCATGCTAGCCGAATTTCAATTATGTCCCTAGCAGTCCATATTTTTCATTTATTTTGCATTTGCACAACATTTCTCAATTTAATCCATAATTGACAATTTTACTAAAAATCACTTTACAAATGTTGTTTATCTAACAACAAGCATACATTTTCTATCATCAAACATCAAAATACACCTATATTCATCAATGGAAAAACCCTAACCCTTTAACAGTTTTGCAAAATAGTCCCTCGGCTAGCTAGATTAGGTTACAACGATCTCAAAAACATAGAAATCATTAAAAAGGGGACAAAAATCACTCACCATTTGCACAAATGAGCTTGGCCGAATGAAAACCCTAAGAATGGCTCTTTTCCTTGTTAAAATCGGCTAAAGGGAGAAGATGAATGAATAAAATGGCTTTTGTTTTATTAAATTATCATTTAATTATCTATTTTACCAAATTAACCTTAAAAATTAATTCAAATTACAATATTACCAAGCCATTATCATCCACTAACATTTTAATGGGCTAATTTCACACAAGGACCTCCACTTTAAGATTCTATAGCTATTAGGCACCTTTAGCTAATAGAACTCAAGTTTTACACTTTACGCGATTTAGTCCTTTATATCTAATTAAGCATTCAAACAATAAAATTTCTTATGAAATTTTCACACAATCATATTATCATACTGTAGACCTCAAAATAATAATAAAATAATTATTTTGACTTCAAATTTGTGGTCCCGAAACCACTGTTCCTATTTGACTAAAAACGAGCTGTTACAACTCTCTCCCCTTAGGAATTTTCGTCCTCGAAAATCTTACCAGAAAAGAGGTTAGGGTACTGTTTTCTCATAGCTTCCTTAGGCTCCCACGTGGCTTCTTCAACACCGTGTCGTTGCCAAAGAGCCTTAACTAAAGCTATGCTTTTATTTCTCAACTGTTTAACCTCTCGAGCTAAAATTTTGATCGATTCTTCGCTATATGTCATATCAGGTTGAATTTCATTCTCTGACGGGGAAATTACATGTGATGGATCTGATCTATATGACGCAACATCGACACATGAAACACATTGTGAATCTTTTCTAGCATTGTCGGTAAAGCTAGTCGATATGCCACTGGCCCTATTCTTTTGATTATCTCATACGGCCCGATAAATCGCGGACTCAATTTTCCTTTACGACCAAATCGAAGAATTTTTTTCCACGGAGATACTTTAAAAAGTACTCTGTCGCCGATCTAAAATTCAATGTCTTTTCATTTCAAATCTGCGTATGATTTCTGTCGATCTGAAGCTGCTTTCAAACTATCGCGAATTACTTTCACTTTATCTTCAGTCTCTCTAATCAAATCAACCCCGTGAATCTTGTTCTCACTAAGCTCGGTCTAGTACAACGGTGTTCGGCATTTACACCATACAGAGCTTCATACGGTGCCGTCTTTATTCTTGATGGAAAACTGTTGTTATACTCGAATTCAACTAATGGTCAATATTTCTCCCAGTTGCCTTTAAACTCTAAAACACAGCAACGAAACATATCTTCAAGAATTTGTATCACTCTCTCAGATTGACCATCAGTCCGCGGATGAAATGCGTCACTAAAATTCCACCTCGTACCCAGAGCTTCTTGCAATTTCTTCCAAAATCACGACGTAAACCTCGGATCTTTATCCGAAATAATCAAAACTGGCACCCCATGCAATCTAACAATCTCTAAAATGTACAATTCAACCAATTTATCAAGCGAATAGTCTGTTTGTATAGGAATGAAATGTGCTAATTTTGTCAGTCAATCAATGACAACCTAAATAGCATCTTTCTTTTTGGGAGACAGGAGCAAACTCGATACAAAATCCATCATAACTCTATCCCATTTCCACTCCGGTATCATCACTGGTTGTAGCAAACTCGAAGGCACTTGATGTTCAGCTTTGACTTGTTGACAAATTAAGCATTTTGACACAAACTCTGAAATTTCTTGTTTCATGCCCGACCACCAATACAACTGTTTCAAATCATTGTATATTTTAGTACTCCCTGGGTAAACAGGTAAATAACTACTGTGTGCTTTGCGTAGAATTTTCTGAATAAGCTCGGAATTATTTGGTACGCAAATTCTTCCTTGGAACATTAAACATTCATCAAATCCGATCTGATAGTCTAAATCACTAGTCAACTCACATTACACTCTTTTATCTTACAATTCATTATCACACTTCTGAGCTTCACAAATTTGCTGAAGAAATACCGGTTTAGCTTTTAATTCTACTTGAATTGAACCATCACCAGATAAGGTTAACTGTGTATTCATCACTCGCAAAGCAACTAATTATTTTCTACTCAGAGCATCTCAACTACGTTCGCTTTCCTCGGATGATAAACAATCACTAACTCATATTCTTTCAACAACTCGAGCCATCTTTGTTGTCTCGAATTCAAATCTTTCTAAGTTATTATATACTTTAATCTCTTGTGATCAGTAGAAATATGACACTTTCCACCGTATAAATGATGTCGCCAAATCTTCAATACAAAAACAATAGCTTCATCTAAATCATGCGTCGGATAATTCTTTTCATGCGGCTTCAACTATCTAGAGACATAAGCTATCACTTTACCCTATTGCATTAGAACACAACCCAAACCGTTCAATGACGCATCGCTAAATATCACAAACTCTTTACCCTACTCAGGTTGAACCAAAACTGGTGCCTTAGTTAATAATACTTTCAACTGTTCAAAACTCTATTGACATTTTTTAGTCCATTCGAATTTCACATCTTTCTGTTGCAATCTAGTCATCGGTGTAGCAATCATCTATAATCCTTTAACAAAAAGCCGATAATATCCAGCTAACCCCAGAAAGCTTTTGACTTCAGACACATTTCTTGGTGGTTTCCAGTCGACAACTACATAAATCTTGCTCGGGTCAACTCGTATACCTTCTACTGAAATAATATGTCCCAAAAATCCAACTTCTCTGAGCCAAAACTCGCACTTACTAAATTTAGCAAACAGTTGCTTATCTCTCAAGGTTTGTAGCACAATTCTCAAATGCTCGGCATGCTCAGACTCATCTCGTGAATAGATCAGAATGTCGTCAATGAATACTACAACAAATCTGTCTAAATATGGCCTAAAAGTTCGATTCATCAAATCCATAAAAATTGCAAGAGCATTTCTTAATCCGAAAGGCAAAACAAGAAATTCATAATGTCCGTACCTTATTCTGAACACAGTTTTTGGCACATCCGAATCCTTAACTCGTAACTAATAGTAGCCAGATCTCAAATCAATCTTCGAGAATACTGTTGCCCCTTTCAACTGATCAAACAAATCATCAATTCTCGGCAAAGGATACTTGTACTTTATCATAACCTTGTTGAGTTAACGATAATCAATACAAAGTCTCATTGATCGTTCTTTCTTCTTTACGAACAACACTAGTGCACCCCAGGGTGAAAACTAGGTCCTGCAAAACCTCTGTCCGTTAACTCTTACAACTGAGCTTTCAACTCTTTCAATTCTGTTAGAGCCATTCTATACGGAGCTATCAATATTGGTGATGTTCCTGGTACTAATTCAATAGCAAACTCGACCTCTCTGATCGGTGGCAACCCCAGTAACTCTTCTGGAAACACATCCGAATACTCACAGACTACTGATACTGATTCAATCTTTGATTCAGACACTTTGGTATCCAAAACATACGCTAGATAAGCATCACAACCTTTTCTCACATATCTCTGAGCTAACATCGATGAAATCACAACAGGCAATCCACTCGACTCATCTGATTCAATTCGAAGGATTTCACTATTCTGACATTTCAATTCAATAGTCTTTTGTCTATGGATCACAACAGCATCATGCAGCGTCAATCAATCTATACCCAGAATTACATCAAATTCATCAAACGGTAATAACATCAAATTTGCCAGAAAATAGTAACCCCAAGTCATTAAAGGACAGTTCTTGCAAACTTTATCAACTAGAACATATTTGCCGAAGGGGTTCGACACTTTAATCACAAACTCTGTAGACTCAACAGGCAAACTCTTACTAGACACTAAATTCATACAAATATATGAATGAGTCGATCCAGGATCAATCAAGGCATTTACATTAGTGTCATAAAGAGAAAATATACCGGTGATAACATTTGGCGACGATGCATCTTGGCGAGTGCGAATTACGTAAGCTTTAGCTAGTGCTCTAGCCTCAGATCTAACAGTGGAGTCATTTGTCTCTTCTTTGCTTAGCTACATTTTCCATATTTCTAGGTGGCCTCCCTCTAGTAGCAATGTTGCAAGGTCTTGCATTCTGAAATTTATCTTTCTCAGCTAACTCAGGACAATCTCGAATAAAATGATCTTGTGAGCCACACTTAAAACAACCTTTATTTTTCATCCAACATTCTCCAAGATGTCATCGTCCACACTGTTGACACTCAGGTTTATTATTTCTCACACTACCCACACTTGACACCGAAGTAGCTTGAGTTTAGGACTTGAGTATTACTTTCCACGATCTCTGTTTGGATACACAATTGAAGCATTCAAATGAGTGTACAGATCCCGTGATTTCTCTAACAAAGACTAATATGGTTTACTCGTTGATCTCTTTCTCGAATCTCTAGTCTCGAAATTAACCTTTCTCTTTTCTTTGCCAAGTTCTTCGGCTTTGCAAGCTCGACCAACTAGTACCACAAATTCTTTCAACTCTAGAATGCCAACTAGCAATACGATATCTTCGTTTAACCCATCTTTAAATCTCTTACACATAATTGCATCAGTTGAAACACATTCTCGACCATATTTACTGAGTCTCACAAACTCTCGCTCGTACTCGGTTACAGACATACGACCTGTTTCAGCTCCAGAAACTCTTTGCGCTTCTGATCAATAAACCATTAACTGATTTATTACTTTCTGAATCCAGCTTGAAAGAATTCCCAGGTAACTCTTTCTCTCGGTACCATAGATACTAAGATATTCCACCATTGATACGTAGTGTCCCTCAGAAGTGATACGAAACATTTTATACATTAAACTGGTGTGTAAGAAAGTTCATCAAATACCCGACTAGTATTTTCAAGCCAAAACTCGGCTCTCTCCGAATCATCATCAACAGTAGCTCTGAACTCTTCGGCCCCTTATTTTTGGATCTTATTAATTGTTGGCTTATTCAATCTCAAAAGTTCCACACCTTGAGGAGCTACAGGAACCATTTGGGGATTAGGTGCAGGTGGAGGTTGTTGAGCAGCCAGATTTGTTCGAACAAACTTTGTAAACCACTCATTCATCATCTGGAAGAAGGCTTCTTTAGCCTCTCCTCCTTGACTACCCCATACGGGTCTCGGCTCTGATTGTGCTACCCCATGAATGGAGGTTGGCGCATTACTTTCAACATCATCAGCTACAGCTCGATTGGGATCCATTTATTATATGAAAACATGATTTAAACTATCAGGAAATATCACACTATCACAGCTTATATATGGCATGTATAGCTAGACTCTCACATACGCTACGTTAGTCCGAGAATCGACTAAACCGTAGCTCTGATACCAATAAATGTAACACCCTTCACCCGCATTCAATGTCAGAATAGGGTTACAGAGCATTACCGGACTTATAACACAAATAAACATACATTTCTCATACAATTTCCAATTTCATAAAATCATCATTCAACATCCATCACTTGACCCTAATACGAGCCTACGAGGCCCTAAACATACATTTAGCAGGGTTCGGGACTAAACTGATAACTCATAAAATTTTTACAAAACTTCGAAAATTTGTCAAACTATAGGGGACACACGCCAGTGTCGCCCAGCCGTATGTCTCACACGGCCAAAGACAAGCCTGTGTCACAAGCCGTGCAGACATTCGAAATGGGATCACATGCCCGTGTCCCAGCCCGTGTTCGACCCTGTGTAACTCCTTGACTTAGGTCACATGGCCAACCACACACCCGTGTGACCAATCCTTGTGCCCTTTCGACATAGCCTCACATGCCCGTGTGCCAGGCCGTGTGCTAGGCCGTGCCAAACCTATAGGGTATACTGACTTATGCCACACGGCCAAGTCACACGCCCGTGTGCTAAGCCGTGTGGAGCATACTGACTTGATTTTTAATTCAACACCAGGGGACACACAGCCATGTAACTTGACCGTGTGTCATACACGGCTGAGACACACGCCAGTGTCTCTGCCCTTGTGGACAAAAATAGGCTACATACCAAGCCATTTTGCCACCAAACTTGTTTACACCTATATCAACCTGATTGGCACCAAAACATAGCATATAATAGGCATCCAATCAACCTCAACCAAGCATAATTCATACCATTTCCAACACCAACAATTACAAGGCATACAATATCACAATATGCCATCCAATTTCATACCAAATTTCACTTTCTCAAATCATCAATATGGTCATTTTCTAAACATGCATTATTTTACCTAAACTCACAAACACAACAAACTCAAATCTCAACCATTTAGTACCCCTAATTACCAAATACCAACTAGCATCACAAATCCATAATCAAGCACATAACAAGAGCTATTTGAAAATATATATATACATAACAAAATCAACCAAAATAAGCCAACTCTCATTCCTATATACAAAACCAAACACTTAACATTACAAGCCATTTTAAATGACTAAATTCATTACCAAACTATATACCAAAATGACCAAAGTTCCTATACATGCCATATACTCAAAATACTTAAGTTCAAAAGTACCAAAGTGATAGTTGGATAGTGTGATAAGGTCTCTGACGGTTCCCGAATCCGAGCTAGCTTTGATTTCACTATAAAACACGAAAAAATAAACAATGTAAGCTATAAAGCTTAGTAAGTTCATATAGCAATAAACTTAACTTACCAAATATGCACAATTTAAGCAATTTAAACATATCATAACATATCACATTTTAAACCATCAACCTACCTCAATTTTCATTCACAAGGTTAGATATAAATTCCACAAGTTTCTTCGATTCAATGCTTGTATGGTTTATGTACATACTTGTACCATCTCGTATCAAATACATACCCATCCACATCATTGATTTACCCATTGAACCATTCGAAATACTATCGGATACTCGGGAATATCTCACCCTAAGTGCCACATATATAGCCTAAGCTATCTCAATCTCGTATCACATATAATGCTCACTCTCGAGCTATCAACGAGTCTACTCATACAAGCTGATGTCATGACGAAGCTACACGGTGCTGCACACACGAGCTAACGAGTAACCGCAACACATGCCGGATGACTCAGCCACCAGTAGGACGTACGGACCAGCACCCAAATCACATAACCCCTAATTACATGTCATTCGTATCCTAATCGATTCCTAAGGTTCAACCGGGATTTCTCGTTTGCCGAATCATCGTTGAATATGCCTACAAGGTCGTATTCACAATTTATGCAATATCAAAGCATTTAAAACACAAATATAATAATGCTTATTACATATGAACTTACCTCGAATACAAAAACGGCGAAATAAATCGATTAGTCCGATACTTTATTCTTTCCCCGATCTAAATCCTAATTTTGCTTTTCTTGATCTAAATGTAATCAAAATTAACTTATTTAATAATCCCTCTATTCAATTTAATCCAAAACACACATTAAGGCAATTTTACATTTTTGCCCTAATATTTCAACATTTTTACAATTTAGCCATTATTTCATAAAATTACAAATTCATGCAATTCAACCAAAACCCATGCTAGCCGAATTTCAATTAGGTGCCTAGCAGTCCATATTTTTCATTTATTTCACATTTGCACCACAAAATTTACACATTTCTCAATTTAATCCCTAATTGACAATTTTACTAAAAATCACTTTATAAATGTTGTTTATCTAACAACAAGCATACATTTTCTATCATCAAACATCAAAATACACCTATATTCATCAATGGAAAAACCCTAAACCTTTAAAAATTTTGCAAAATAGTCCTTGGGCTAGCTAGATTAGGTTACAACGATCTCAAAAACATAGAAATCATTAAAAACGGGACAAAAATCACTCACCAATTGCACAAATGAGCTTGGCCAAATGAAAACCCTAAGAATGGCTCTTTTCCTTGTTAAAATTAGCTAAAGGAAGAAGATGAATGAATAAAATGGCTTTTGTTTTATCAAATTATCATTTAATTATTTATTTACCAAATTAACCTTAAAAATTAATTCAAATTACAATATTACCAAGCCCTTATCATCCAATTACACTTTAATGGGCTAATAATCACACAAGGACCTCCACTTTAAGGTTCTATAGCTATTAGAGACCTTTAGCTAATAGAACTCAAGTTTTACATTTTACGCGGTTTAGTCCTTTTTATCTAATTGAACATTCAAACAATAAAATTTCTTAACGAAATTTTCACACAATCATTTTATCATA
Source organism: Gossypium australe (assembly GCA_005393395.2). Taxonomy (NCBI): domain Eukaryota; kingdom Viridiplantae; phylum Streptophyta; class Magnoliopsida; order Malvales; family Malvaceae; genus Gossypium; species Gossypium australe. The sequence goes on along the minus strand of CM016615.1, from coordinate 13,525,426 downwards.
CTGTAGACCTCAAAATAATAATAAAATAATTATTTTGACTTCGGATTTGTGGTCCCAAAATCACTATTCTGATTTGACTAAAAACGGGCTATTACAATTTCTCACCCAAATTTGCTAATAACCTACAACAACATTTGAATATATATTTACCAACCAATTCAAATCATATAATTCAAACAAACATCACTAACATATTTGATACCCATATTCGTATAGCCAATCTTACCTTTTTGTTTAGGAATATAGTTTACCTTAATTTAATCTAACCATACCACACACACACATATATATATATTAACATGATATAACTTTGTAGTAATATACCAAATCAAGTATCACTACCCATACCGATGGCTAGATTACAAACATCCATTTACAAGCCATCATTTGGCCAAGTTAACCTATACATGCCATTAAACCAAAATAAGTTTACTATTTATACAAAAACAAGCTAGTGGATAGTGTGATGATGCTTCAATCGATCTCCATCCTTTGTGAGCTTTCGAGCACTATAAAACAGAAAAAATAAAACCTAATAAGCATTTAATGCTTAGTAAGCTCGTATAACAAGAATTAAACTTACCAAATTACATTCATTCAAATAAACATACAATAACATGATTCCATCAAATTGGAAAATTTGCCTAATCACATACACTCAAACAAGTATGTTAGACACATAATTTACATGTACATTAAATAGCATGGATAAGCTCACTGTAACACCCTTTGCCCGTATTCGACGCTAGAACAGGGTACGAGGCATTACCAGACTCACATCACAAACAGTCACTCAATTTCGAGTCATAAATTTACGTCCAAATTAAAACCATTCATATTCAGTCATAAAGTCCCTAAAACGAGCCTACGAGACCCAAAACATGTTTTGGAAGTAGTTTGGGACTAAAATGAGAACTTTAGAGATTTTTACAAAACTTAGAAAAATTTTCATGTTACAGGGCTCATATGCCCGTGTGGTCCAAGGGACACACCCGTGCTTCAGACTGTGTTCAAATTAGGGTGCTCTCTAACTTGTGCCACACGGTCGTGCCACACGCCCGTGTGATAGGTCATGTTGCACACACGGCTGAGACACACGCCCGTGTCTCTGCCCGTGTGCTCAATACTGGACATTCTGTTTTGCAACAATTAAAGTGCAAGGGACACACTGCCAGAACACATGCCCGTAGGGCAGACCGTGTGGACAAAAACAAGGCTATTTACCAAGCCATTTGCCACCCTTGTACGCACATACACTTACACCAATTCAAGGCACAAACATAACATACTTAGGCAACCAAAACTTCCACAATTATGGCCAACACAATAACAACATCTATCATACTCACAACAATTATTAAACCACAATTGCCAAACATTTCACATTCATGTTATATACCACATTTCTATCATTCACCAAGTATACCATGACCATATCACCAAAGACATTGACACATATATGAATATACTTAGGCTTACAACCATGTTAGCCAATATGAGCCAACTTACATGGCCAAATAGCAAAACAAACCTTTGACAATCACAAGCCAACACATTGGTTACAATCACAATGACACATTTAACAAAATGACTATGTCTTTATACATGCCATAGACTTAAAATACTTGAATTCATTTATACCCAAAATGACAGCTTGATAGTGTGATAGGATTCCGGCGAACTCCAACCCGAACTAGCTTAATAACCCTAAAAGACATGGGAAGGAAGGGGGTAAGCTATATAGCTTAATAAGTTCATATGAAAATAATAAGCAACGTTTACCAATCTTTTATCAAGTCTAACAATTTAAACACTAATTAATACAAATTACTATAAATCTCACAGTTATAATTCTTATTCAATCATGATATTTACTCCGTCAACTTATAAGCATAATTTAACATCTCTTGGCATTAGCCTAACAACCATAATCTCTCTTTTGTAACATATTAAAGCAAATAACAAATCATTTCAAACCTCATAATAAACATGTACATTATTTATTAGTATTCACCTCTCAAGCAGATACTTTACCATCTTTCAATTGCCTAAGTTCTTATCTTCCCATTTTTCTCATATCCGATAAATCACAATTCGCATGAATAAAACATGCTATATCATAACTCAATTTGGCCCGAAAGCCAATCACATAATCGTCACCCAAATTTATCATGAATTTCATACATCACAAGTATAAACTAATAACCACAAGGTTTTCACAAAATCATTCTCATGGAAATCATGAACTCACAATTTCATGGACATAACATGCTCAATCACATTCCTACCAATGGTTCATCATATACCGAATTCATTTTCTTTGAGTTTTTGTACATACTTGTGCCAACTCGTAACATATCATACTCTTTCTCTTATTTGACATACCCGTTGAATTTCCTGTTGAACCATTTGGAATACTAAAGGATACTCGAGGATCTCATACATATAGTACTGTATCAATGCCATATCCCAGATATGGTCTTACATGTAATCTCGTATCGATGCCAGCAGCCCAACTATGGTCTTACACGAAGTCATATATCGATGCCATATCCCAGATATGGTCTTACACGAATGTCTCATATTGATGCCATATCCCAAATATGGTCTTACACATAATCTCAGTAACCCTAATTCCGTTATGATCCAATTCTGATCGATAATAGATACTGGGGCTTTGCAATATTTGATTGATTACAATTCTGTATATTCCATTTACTATAGAAGTTCCGAGGGAGTTCATTAAAGGAATGTTTCCAATAAAAATTGTTTGTTCTTGCATATCCTTACTGGTTTTCCAAATTAATCCTGCAGATACATATAATTCAGAAGAATATGTGAGTGATTCATATACAGCATCCCTTTCTTTTATCAACGATTCCACCAATTGATATGTTTCCACAAATAATTGAAATTCACTAATGTCATGACATTTATATACTATTTGTTCCTAAGGTTCAACAGGGACTTTCGCTGTACCGAATCTCTGTCGTCATTTCAATAGTATCGTACTCAATAACAACTCAATAACATTCACATTTTGTTTCAATAATATATAACATTTACCATAATTATATCAATTAAGCATTTATACGCATATAATTTAATGCTTATTAAACATACGAACTTACCTCAACATAAAAAATGGCGAAAAAGGCTAAATTATCAAATACTCATTTTTCCCCCGTTCTAGGTCCAAACCTCGTTTTTCTTGATCTATAATATCACATTTAACTTATTCAATCATTATACTATTCAAATCAGCCCGAAATCACATTATGGTAAAAATTACATTTTTACCCCTAAAGTTTGACTTTTTACAATTTAGTCCCTAGGCTCGTAAAATGAAATGTACTCAAGTTCTTCAATACCCATGCCTAGTCAAACCTTATACATGCTTAACAGTCCACAATTTTCATTTATTCACATTTTTACACCATATTTTATAACTTTTACAAATAAGTCCTTTTTGGTATTTTCACCAAAAATCACTTAGCAAAAGTCGTTTATCATACACCAAACATGCATTTTGTACCATTAGACATCAAAATACACAAACATCCATCATAGGTAAAATTTTAGACCTTGACATCTCTTCAAATTGATGGTAGAAATATATAGATTATGTTACGAGGATTTTAAAAACATAAAAATCATTAAAATAGGGTTAGAATGGACTTACAATCGAGCTTGGAAGCTTGAAAAACCCTAGCCATGTCTTTTCCATGTAAAATTTGGCCATGGGAGGAAGATTGACAAGATTTTGGCTTTATTTTGACTTTTTAATTCATTTTAATAACCAAATTACCAAAATGCCCTTAATGAAAAACTTTGAAAACATACCAAACCATGTTAATTTTTGTCCATTAACTTAACCAATGGTCTAATTACCATTTAAGGACCTCTAATTTAAAATCTCATAGCAATTGGACACCTCTAACATTTAGAATTCAAGTTTTGTACTTTTTGCAGTTTAGCCCTTTTGACTAAATTGAGTACCCAGATGTCAAAATTTTCGAACGAAATTTTCAAAAAATTGTTCCATAAAACTGTAGACCATAAAAATATAATAAAAATGAATTTCTCTGCATCGAATTTGTGGTCACGAAACCAATGTTCTGACTAGACCCAAAATCGGGCTGTTACACTCATCAAGTTAAATTTTCAAGAATTTCAGGAACATTCGAGATATAATTCATATAATCTTATAACTTCTCAAATGAGAATTTATCCGTTGAATTATTGAAATTTCGACGGATACTCAGGTAGTACACACAAGGTGTACAAAATTATAAACCAGCAATTCATAATCAGGGGTACCCATTTGGGCACTTAATCAGAGAGCACACTCTTGAGCCACATATCAGGATGCTCAGATGAGCCATGTAATAGGACACTTATTCGGGCTAATCAGGAAACTCATGATTTTTAATTAGGGAGCTCATAGAGCTTAACAGATAACTCCGAAAGTTAATATCAAGAAGCACCGGATAAGGTAACAGGGAGTTCAAGCGAGCCATGTCAGGAAGCCCATTAGAGCTTATATCAAGACGCTCACGTAGAGTTGTGTTTGTGTCCGCATTATATGTTGGATCACAACAGATCGAATCATGTAACAGGAAGCTCACACAGAGCTGCGGTAGTGTGCAACACATGCAAAATCACTACTGACCAGGATGCTCGCAAGAACTAATTAACAGGATGCTCGAGAGGGCTTTAGCAAGATTACTCGTCCGAGCTATATTATGTCTGCAACATATGCAGGACCACATTTACTATGGGAAATCACATATATCCATCGAATTTCATTATTCAAACGGAACTTATCATTTTCTAAACATTAACGGACATGTAATTATTTCATACATTTATAACGTTTATATAATTCATATAAACATATCATACTCGATTCAAGCATAAAAATAAACACAATTTAGTTACACGAACTTACCTCGACACTTGTTTGTGTACAAATATCTACTAATCCAAGATTTTCCTTCTCCTCAGTCTAGCTTCGAATTTGAGTTATCCGGATCTATATAAATGAATTTAATCATCAATTTATCACATTTCATAGTCAATTACATTCAATTCACATCCTAGGCAAAATTACCATTTTGCCTCTATACTTTTCACAAATTTCTTGGAAAATAAAATTCATGCAATTTCATCCTTATTCCAAGCCTAATTGAAATTTTCATACAACATTTTTAGCACATGTATTTCACAAAATTTAGAAATTTTCCATAACTTTTACATCTTTGCAATTTAGTCCCTAAACTGTAATTTCATAAAAATTCTCTTTGTAAAAGTTGTTTATCTATCAACAACCTTTCATTTTCTACCAAAAATTTCAAAATTTCAGCATATTCATCCATGGCAAAACTTTGATACTTTAATATTTTTTCAAATTAATCCCCAAAATAGATAGATTAAACTATACCGATCTCAAAAAATATAAAAATTACTAAAAACGTGACAAGTGATAAACCGCAAAAGTAACATATTTTAGGCCCAAATTTAGCATGCTTTTGGATGATTTAAGCCTCGAATTGTGTAATTTGGTGCTCTTAATCCTTTGTTTTCATGTTTTATACTCAGGAGAGCACCGGAGGATGAAAAGAATGAGAAACGGGCCCAAAACGGAGTAAATGGGCCATATCACAAAATCCATACGGCCTGGGCCCAAGACCACACAGCCGTGCCTCCTTAACAGTGTCGAACACGGCCTAGCCACGATTCACACGGGCGTGTGCCATGGGCGTGTCCCTTCGCGCCCAAAAAGAGTTTTACTCGGAATAGGATACTTGGAGGCAAAGAAACACATTCCAAAGCCTACTCAAACACCCCAGTAGGAATTCTACTTGAATTAGGATACTTAGGGGCCAAGTAAGGCATCTCAAAGTCTATATAAACACCCAAGGGGGCAACTTGAGAGGGGAGTTCGGCAGAAGCCCTCTGTCGGGGCCGTTAGCTAGGCCAATGAGTCGAGCCAGAAAGACCAGATTTGTGCGAATCACTTGAAGATAGCCAGTTGATCCATCTCAAGAAGCCAGAATTCTACTCAAGACGGCGGATCTCTCCTTCAATTCCTTCAGGGGTTTTAGGGATTTCTTATGTTTTGTTTTATCTTTTCTTCTGAGATGTTTTCTTTTATTGATATGAACTAAACCTTTAGATACCTGAGGGAGATGAAACCTAAGACAGATCTTGTTATTATTTTCTGAACTATATGATAAATATTTGACTTGTTCTTAATTATGTGTGCTTAATTCTTGTGTTGATATTTCCGGGATATTGATTCACGTATGATGTGCTTAGGTGGTGGAGAAAAAGTCCCTGCTTAAGAGTAGATCTAGCATAATTAAGCGGAGTTGATCGCACGCCTAGAGATAGGGTGACAAGATTTTGCCGGATTAGGGTGAAACCTAATATGGGAGTCCATAGATCGAGTTAATGCGATTCTAGGAGTTTTAATTAGAAAGAGATTTCAGTTAATCAACCTAGGATTAGACGTTATTCGCCTCGAGAGAGGGTTTAATATAACTTAGGGAGTCTTACGGATCAAGTCAAGTGAATACATCGTCTGGTTCAATGTTAGATAACAAGTGAAGTCTAGGTGGATTCTTCCCAAGGGTGTCGTCTTAATCAACTGAGTTTTTCTTCCAAGTTATTTTCCCATTTCACTCTTTTTGTCTTTGCGTCTTTAGTTTAGTTGATAGTTAAATTTAGATTAGATAACCATTCACTTAATTCTTAGGCTAAATAATAGAAAGAGAGTTAGTATTAGTACTTTTGGTTCCCTTGGGATTCGATATTCCGGTCTTGCCTAAACTATACTACTGTTCGATAGGTGCACTTGCCTTAAAATCGTTGTCAGAGTTAGTTTCTAGGTTCGATCATTCTCTTTACAAATTTAAGACTCTGATTTCCAACGACCAACAAGAAAACATACCTAATTATGCTTGATTAGTATCCTTTCTCTCTCCTAGGGTTTCCATGGAATTTTTGGGATGAAGATGATAAAAAATGATAATATTTCTATTTAACTATTTATCATCCATTAATGTTTCCACTTTCCAATTTGGTCTTTGCCTTTTTCTAATTTTCCATGGATGATTCATCAAAAATATCTACTAACTTTTCTTTAATAGTCTAATTACCATATAAAGACCTCAAGTTTTGAATTCCATAGCTATTTGATACTTATAGCCACTAGAACTCAACTTTTGCATTTTATGAAATTTGGTCATTTCCATAGTTAAACATATAATCGGTAAAATTTTCTTATCAGAATTTTCATATGTCATTCCTATCATAATGCAGATCATGCAATAACATTAAATTAAATTTTCTTTCTGGCTTGGATTTGTGGTCTCGAAACCACTATTCCGGTTTCACTGAAAATGGGCTGTTACAACTCTTCCCCCTTAAAACATTCTGTCCTAAAAAATCATACCAGTAAAGAGATTCGGGTATTGCTTTCTCATGGTCTCCTCCGGTTCCAAGGTAGCTTCTTCAATACCATGTCATTGCCACAGAACTTTTACTAATGCTACCTTTTTATTTCTTAACTCTTTTGTTTCACGTGCCAAGATTTTGATCGGTTTTTCACTATAAGTCATATCAGGCTGAATCTCAACTTCTGTTGGAGAAATAACATGTGAAGAATCTGACCGATATCGTCGCAACATAGACACATGAAAAACATTATGAATTCTGTCAAGTTCTAGTGGTATACTAATCGGTACGCAACAGGTCCGATTCTTTCTGTAATTTCATATGGCTCGATGAATCGTGGACTCAATTTTCCTTTATGGCCAAACCGGAGAACTTTCTTCCAAGGTGATACTTTTAAGAATACCTTGTTGCCAACCTAAAATTCTATTTCTTTTCATTTAAGATCGGCATAATACTTTTGACGATCTGAGGCTACTTTTAAATTATCTTGAATTACTTTCACCTTTTCTTTAGTTTCACGGACTATGTCAACTCCGTGTATCTTTTTCTCACTGAGCTTTGTCCAGTACAATGGAGTTCCATAGTTTTGGCCATACAAAGCTTCGTATGGTGCCATTTTAATGCTGGACTAATAGCTATTATTATAAGCAAATTCAACTAAAGGCAGATACTTTTCCCAGTTACCTTCAAATTCAAGCACACAACACCGAAGCATATATTCTAAAATCTGTATAACATGTTCTAATTTTCCAACAGTCTGAGGATGGAATGCGGTACTGAAATGTAATTGTGTACCGAAAGCTTCTTTCAAATTATTCCAGAATCGGGATGTAAATCGAGGATCTTTGTCTGAAATACTGGAAGCAGGCACTCCCTGCAATCTGATAATCTCAGAAACATATAATTCAGCCAATCTATCCAAGGAAAAATCCATACGTACCGTAATAAAGTGTGCAAACTTTGTCAATCAGTTGACAATTACTCAAATAGCGTCTTTCTTCTTCGGAGACGGGGGTAACTCTGATACAAAATCCATGGTAATTTTTTCCCATTTCCATTCCGGTATCGTAACTGGCTGTAATAATCCCGAAGGCACCTGGTGTTAAGCTTTTACTTGCTGACATATCAACAAAAATTAAACTAATACCCTTTCTATTGTGTGTGTGTGTGTGTGTGTTAAAAAAATTTGATTAGGCCTTACGCCCCATGACTGAATGGTCACATTAACTGGTGTCGTCTGCTTCAGCCCTCCACCAGCACTGGTGTCGCCTACTGTCAGCCCTCCACCAGCCCACTGCACCAAGTCTCAATGGTATTCAACTCTCCATTAATTACCAACATTTATTAGATTATTTTATTATTACTTTTCTAAATTAAATTTATTATTTTATTAAACCGTATTTCTACACCAAAAAATACTAGTGCTGCCCATCTCTCTCCCTCCACCCTTAAAAAATGTTTTTTTTTTACAAAAACACATCATTATGTAATGATGTTTAAATGGTTGTGTCAAAAAAAACTAGGTGCAGCCATCTCTCTCCCTCCACCCCTTTGTATTGTTGCAAACATACCATTTTGGTAAATAATGGTATTGGTATACCATTTAGGTATTTAATATTTATTTTTGTATTATAGGTAAAAAAGCCTACGAAAAACGAACAGATAACCTGTTAGAGACCTTCTTTTGTCTAAGTCTCTTGCATAATCCGAGTCTATATAGCCAACTATAACGTCTGATTTGTACAAATGTACATAGTCGTTATCATGTAATAAGTAAGTAAAAGAGTTATCGTCTCCATAGGGACTGTGTATGTTAATCAATTAATTGTATAATTAATATTAACAATGTGGTAAGAAAAACACAATATTTTTAAGTTGACTGATATGAAATAAAATTAAATAATCTAGGTACAAAATGATCCCTAATACAAATTAACCTAAATGCAATGTATGCAATGGAATGAATGAGTTGGGTTTAGCAGCAAATTCACAAACTTCAACAATCAATAACATGAATAGGCTAGAATAATCACATCATTCAACTTAATTCATTTACATCATGCTTAATAATGTTCCGAAAAATATTTCATGGCAACTCAATCTTTTATGAGCTTGAAACCAATTTTAAATCCTTTTGGAATCTTTTACTTAGAAAAAACATACATATTACCATGATCATATTTAACTAAGGGTTTTTTGGAATTCATGTGAAGTAATAGGGAAGGGTTAGGTTTGAAACAATTTAATCACATAAATCTAAAAGCTATGCAAGGTAATAGAGCTCCCACAAGTTATTACAAACCTTTAATTTAATCGAGTTATGATCTAAATTAAGCATGCACCTTTCAATTACTGTTTCCATCTGATTAGGATTGATAAACTAATTCTAATGCATCCAATCCTCGTGTTTGCCCCTTCGCAAAGTGCTCCTCAAGGTGGCCAGCCAAGAGAGTATTTTCTCAAGGATTTGCTAGCTAATGTAGAGGGAAAATGGGGATGGCTATGGGTGAAAGAGAGAGAGAAAATGTGATGAGAGGAAAGAATGGGAAATGAAGAATGAATGTTGAATGAGGGATGATTGTTGAGGGATGTAGAGGGTAGTATTAATAGTCGATGGATGGCTAGTGGGTTTGATAAAAAATAGCTTAAAATCCCTTAGGTTTTCTTTCCCGTGGCCGGCCATAAATTGTGGAGATAGGGGTTTATTTAGTTACTTGATTCATGCATGAAATCATGTTTGAATCAAGCAAAGTGGTGGACGGTTTCAAAGGTAAAGTTTGTGTGCTGATTTTTTATTTATTTGCAATTGTAAGGATCTCTAATAAATCTCCAAAAAGTGAATTTTGAGCTGCCCAAATGCCCTTTCCAAATTGGGCTTCATTCTCGTTTTTTGGATTGGTTGATGACCCAAATGCTTGCCAGACTTGTCCATCAATCGCACCAACTTTAATTGGATCAAATTAATTTCTTCATAACCCATTTATCCTTTCCTTTTTTGTCCATATAGAGTGAATTTGGCTCATGTCCATGTAGCTTTAATAAATAAGCTATGGTTAGGTCCTTGGTGCAATTGCAACAATTTCTTCATCAATTGCGCATCTTTCTAAATTTTTCCTCGATCTTTGCTCACCAAGACAAGTATAGTTAAGATAGGTGCAAAAAAATAAGATAAAACTTAAAAATATGGTAATATGACTTATGATGTAGGTAAATAACAATAAATTAGGCTTAAAGGCTCAAACTAAAGTTCCAAGGGTCAAATTCATATGGTAGGCTTGAAAGGCTCAAATGATCTAAAGAAAATTTGCATATATCATGTTTATATTCTTATGCCTCCTAGGATTTTGCGTCAAGAAAGTTACTAAATCAATTCTAAGGACTTAAACCTTCATGCATGTCTATTTCTAAGGAAATTAAATTTTGATGGAAAAAACTATATAAGACCTAAGAACGTACAAGTATTCCATAACTTAAGTTAACATAAAAAAAACTCAGATAAAATCAGAAATCATACTTGCAGTTAAGCTAAATTATGAACAAAAATTTTCTTTGAACACTATTTTATTTTAGCATACTTATGTGTAAACATTGAATCATACTTAAGAAAAAAATAAAGTTCATGCAAATATTGCCTTACCCCCTTTTAAAAAGAAGCAATGTCCTCATTGCAGAAACAAAATAATGAATGAGAACTGAACACCAGGTAGGATTGCAAGAAAAGAGAGGTGAGTCATGAAGACTACTTAAGTACCAAATCTTTCTTAACAATCCAACCCTAGACATGTTCATTCACATTACTTCAGTACTTTGCTTTAGAGAAGAGGCATTGAGCTTAATTTATTCATGTTTGCAATTTTCTATTTATTATGCGAAAGCAAAATACTAACTAATAAAAGAAATGTAGATGCCTAAATTAAATGCTTAAGAAAAAGAAATTTTCCCCCTTTTAACTCCTGCCATCCTCCATGTCTTTTTCTTTTTCCCATTTTTGTCACACTTGATCCCACAATCTCCTCTTGCCATGTCTTGAAGATATGATCTAGAAACTCAGGAACAAAACAGTTAGAGATATTCTTTTAAAAGTATTTTGTATGGTAACATCTCTAACTTTTGCATATCTCCAGTAAGCTTGTTGGTTATGTATGAATTTCCACATATCCATCATAGTCGAAAATTTTGATTTCTTTATAGTGTTTGAATAAGTAGGAATTGGAATGGTGAACTCAGGATTAACACTTGGCTCCACTGGTTTAGCAACATTTGGTTCGACCCTCGGTTTAGAGTTGTTCTGTTCCACTTCAGTTTCTGCTTCTTCTGTTTCATTTACTAAGTCAGCTTTCGGTTCAAATTTGGTTGACGACTCGTCAGATTCTGGTTCATTTCACTCAACTTGGTTCAAAAATTTAACATTTTCCACTAACCTTTCAAGATCATGCCTTGTTATGCAACCTTGAACACAATGACCCTTCAAGTTTGCTTTTGATCTTACTTGGGCCCTCAAGCAAAATGAAGTAACCAATGATGGAACATAGGCACTTCCTAAATTTTTCCTAACGCAATCTTGAATCTCTTTGAGAATAATTCTCCCAACATTGATAGACCTTTTTGTCATAATCGCATACAACAAAAGCATTCGTTCCATCTAAATGGTGGAACTATGTGAGATATGCATGAAGCTATATCGAACAAAATAGAACCATACCTTAGCCACTGAGTTTGAATACTCCCTTCAGCAAGAATGACTAATGTACTTCCTTATAATCCATTGGGAACTCGAATTTATAACATCATTAAGTACTTGTTGAAGAAAATCCCAATTGATATTCGTCATCATGGCAGAGTACTCATCTTTTTCAAAATCATGTAAGTTAAACAAATGATTAATGGACTTAGAAGTAAGGGTTACCTTCTTCTTATGAACAAAAACCTCATTAGCACCTGGCATGGTTAAATTGGCATAAAACTCTCGTAGTAATACCTCTTCAGGCATTGATCGTGCATTACAAAATTGATTCCAATTTAAAGCATCAATGGTTCTTCAAATTGATAAAGGCATAACCATTTTTTCATTACTCTCCAAATTGAAACGTTTTTCTGGCATCATGGGTTGGTTTATGAAGATAGAATCAAATCTTTCCCTCGCTTCCTCATCTTGAATCACAATTGGATTTTCGATAGTAGTTTTGGAAGATCTGGTTCTTTTGTGAGTCATGGAAACTTTTCTTGAAAAATAAGAGAAATTTAAGCAAAGGAAAAAGAAGGAATCGGCAAGGTGTGAAGGTAAAAGATTGTAGCAGCGAAGGATTTATAACAGCAACAGCGTTGCAACAGTGATAGAATTACAGTGGTGAAAGGTGTGCGACAGCGATTGCAGGGTTTTGTGACAAATAAGGGAAATTGGGGAGAACTTTCAGGATTTCAGGCCGACAACAAAGAGAAAGGAAATAGGTGGCTAGGGTTGAAGCTAATTGCTTGAATCATGTGAAAAATATGGTGGTAAAGAGGGGTTTATATAGTAGTATATTAAGGTAAATTTTAGCTAAAATTTAGCTAAAGGTAGTGACATGGGAGGCAAGGTATGGATGGAATAAAAGTGGCAGCAAAAAATAGTTTTTTGGGGGGTTTATGGATGGCACTTGTATAGGTAATTTCCTCCTCTTTATCATTTTGGGCCTCGAGCCCAATCTACAATTATTTGAAGAATTTGAACTGAACTAGAAAAATAAATTAATTAGTACTTGGGCCAATTTGACCCTCTTATTATAACAACCCGTTTTTAGTCAAATCAGAACAGTATTTTTGGGACCATAAATCCGAGGTTGAAATATTTATTTTATTAATATTTTATTGTCTATAGCATGATAATGTGATTGTGAGAAAATTTCGTTAAGAAATTTTATTGTTTAATTGCTTAATTTGAGAAAAGGGACCAAATCGCATAAAATGCAAAAGTGTTGTTCTATTAGATAAAGGTATTAAATAGCTATAGAACATTAAATTAAAGGTCCTTAAGTGGTAATTAACCCATTTTATAGTTAATGGATGATAATGGAGTGGTATTTGGTGTAGTTATTAAATATTTTTAAGGTTAAAATTGGTATTTAGTAATTAAAGTATAGTAAAATAAAAACAAAAATCTATTTTCTTCCATTCATCATCTTCAAAGCTGAATTTTAGGGCAAAGAAAGCCATGAAAATGGTTTGAAGATGGCCAAGCTCATTTGTGCAATTGTAAGTCCATCTTTGTCCCGTTTTTAATGATTTCTATATTTTTGAGATCGTTGCTTTGTACTCTAGCTAGCCCGTACCCTAGATTTTGAAACTGTTAAAGGTTTCGCATGTTTCCAATGTTGAATGCTTGAGTAATTTGATGATTTATGATATATTTGGAAGGTTTAATGTTAGATTAATAGCTTTTATAAAGTGATTTTTGACAAAAATGTCAAAAAGGGATTAAATTGAGAAAAAGTGAAATGTCGTGGTTAAAAGTGTAAATAAATTGAAAATATGGGCTACTAGTAATATGTATTAAATTCGGCTAAGCATGGGTTTGTACTAAATTTCATGAATTTGCAATTTTATGTGATAATGACTAAATTGTGAAAATGCGAAACATTAGGGGAAAATGTGAAAATTTACCAAATTGTAAATTATAGGCTAAATTGAATAAACCTAATGTTGAATGTGCTATGTAACACCCCAAACCCGGTCAACCCACCACGACCGAATCTGGCATGTCACAGAGGAAAAACGTTTTGAAGAAAATCAAGCTACCGATTAAATTTTGTGGAAAACTCTTTGTTGCTCTATGTTTGTAGAAATCAGGTGCATGATTAGTTAAAAACCGATAGTTTACTTTGAAATCCCAAGAATAAATCTTTAAAACTTAGTTGCCGATCCATAGAATAGAAAACCCTTTTGTCATTTTAAAGGAAACCCAAATGATTAATTTGAAAACCGTTTCTATTTGAGTTTGGAAACTTAAGTTTGGAAACCGTTTAAGTTGTCGAAAACATTTGAGTTGTCATTTATTATCAAGTGATTTGTATTACCCGATGGTAAGGTTTTGAAAACTATTACGTTTTGTAGTTTAGAAAACCTTGCGCTCACATTATTAAATTAATCAAGTAATTCACTTAACCATGTTCGAAATCAAATCCAAAACATATAAATAATTCAAAACATAATTTAAAAGGCCTTATTACAAACCCAAATAGTAAAAGCAAAATATAAAATAATTACCCAATTCAAAATCCAAGTAAAACCAAATCTTTTAATGCATGGGCCACCTCGAGTCCACCCGGCTCCTCATTCGCGATCTACGAATCACCTGAAAAGATAAGGGAGAAGGTGAGTCACCAAGACTCAGTGCATAATGCCTCCCCTGGTTAATGCAACAAGCTTACACAAATCATAAGCAAGCAATATATATCATGCACCCAAACCTAGCCATCCATAACTCCGTTTCTACCCCGTGTGGTACCAAACCACTGGTGGTGCCAAACCACTGGTGACCCAAAGTCACGATATCCAATAATAATGTGGTGCCAAACCACTGGTGACCCAAAGTCACGAATAATCCATCTGTGGGGCCAACCCACGTTGTGATACCAAATCACTGGCGACAATCCCGTCATAACAAATGTGGGGCCAACCCACTATGGTACTAAGCCACTGGGACGAGTCGCTATGAGGTGCCAAACCTCTGGTGACCCAAAGTCACAAAATAAACTGTGGTACCAAACCACTGGAGGTGCCAAACCTCTGGTGTCCCAAAGACACGTATATCAAATCTTCCCCCTCCTCTCATATCACCCACATCAATGCATCACATGTACAAATCATGCCATCATGCCTTAATATGAACATATAGAAAATATATCATAGTTCATGGTAATAAGCATCATATAGCAAAATCATATTGAAACGGACTTACCCGTATCCTTGCTCATACCCATAAGGTATCATATCATGATCTTCTCAGTTTTCGGCTTTTCACATATTTAGGTTATTAATATATATTTACTAAGTTATAAAGTGTGTAAGTTACACACCTGTTACTAGCGAAATCACTAAATCCCGAAGACCCAATCTACCGCACTAGATCTCCTTGTCCTACATTCGGCCAAACCACAAAACCATTAACAAGGCCATTCGACCATACCAATAAATCTTAGTCTCAATAGCCTTCGGCTTTTCAACAACTTAAAGAATGATGAACCAACATAGATATCCTTACCACTTGACTTACCAACTTCGATCGCTAAAGAATAGGGGCTTAAATCGACTACTTCCACAATCCCGAAGAACCTAGGAGAAATCGGTTCCCATTAATGATTAACAACACTATCAACAAATGCCGGATTAGGCTTTCACCTATGTGTGTCGACAGAGAAGAAGAGAAAGTAAGAAGGGAGTTTCGGCCATGGACACTTACCTTCTTAAAACCGATTAAAGAAACAACCAAAAGAGATCAAGGCTTGATTGAGATTCGGCCAAAATAAACTAGAAGAAAGAAAGAAGATTCGGCTATGGTGGATAGAAGACAAACAAATGAGATTCGGCTAAAGTGGAAAAAGAGAAAGGAAAAGAAAAAATGCAATGAAAGAGGGAGGATTCGGCAATAGAGTATGGTTGATAGAAGAGAAAAGCAATTAAGATTCGGCTTAACTAAAAAGGAGAGAAAGGAAGAAATATGAATGGTATTCGGCTTTGATCAAGAATGAGAGAAAGAAAAAGTGAGAGATGGGGAGAAAGAGATTCGGCCAAGGAAGAAAAAGAATAGGATGAAAGAAAAATGCCTCCCTTCAATGGTAGAATATTTTCGGCACAAAGAGAAAAAGAGCTTGAGAGGAAAAGAAAACAATACCAATTTGGTCAAGAATAAAAGCCAAAACCAAAACAAAAGCTTACTTATTGCTCAAATTCGGTTTAGGAGAAAGAGTTTTGAGAGAAAAGAAAATGATGCACAAAATGCTAAGGAATTTGACCAACTAGCTACCAACCTACCAAAACCTTCAACAAAAATTCGATCACCCCCCTAGACCATAATGCCGTCCACATACATAGACAAGTTGGCCATTAAAAAGTTTCCAAAAACCTCATCCTTAATCCAAGCCTTATGTCCCCTTATCATTCCTTAATCAAAATGATTCCCTTCCCCAAGTTCAAGCTTACCTAAACTATTTGTCATCTTGCCATAAAAATTTAAAGTCCAACTTACCAAAAATACCTCTTGGCCGATACTTAAGGAAAGCATGCAAAAATAATCTCAATTTGCACACAAAGTGATTCGAACTCCTTCCCTCAAGGTACTACAAGTAACGCCATAACCACTTTACTAATAGCTCATTTATGCTAGCTATTTACTCATAAATTTCTATATGTCTTGAAGCTACTGACCATCTCTTCTTAAAGTGCTAAAATACCAAATTTTTCCTAAAGTCCAATTAAACCCGAGACTTCATAGAAACCTTGTAACCTTCCAAATCTACTTAACTAATAAGTCCAATTTGCAATAACACCATTCTCATATTCTTGAAGATTTTAAACACTCCTAAGCCCAAGGCCCAATCGGCCCAATCCTACTAGGCCCAATTTCGGGATGTTACATGCTAAATTTGATAATATATAGATCAAGATAAGCCAAGATCAAGATTAGATTGGGAAAAAGGAAAAGTGGACGAATAGTCGATAATTTCCATCCGAGCAACTCGAGGTAAGTTCGTATAATTAGAATCAAATTTTTAAATACTTGTAAATTATTTGAAATGAAAGTATAATTGAGTAAATGGTATTACTGAGTTCGAAGGCCTAATTGATAAGAATTTTTTTGAATACTGAGTCCGATTTGAACCGTAGAAAGTCGTAGGATACGAATGACATGTCACTAGGGTTACCGTTTTGATCGAGATCCTGCA
The DNA here is from genome assembly GCA_005393395.2 of Gossypium australe. Classification (NCBI taxonomy): domain Eukaryota; kingdom Viridiplantae; phylum Streptophyta; class Magnoliopsida; order Malvales; family Malvaceae; genus Gossypium; species Gossypium australe. The sequence continues at coordinate 13,508,045 of CM016615.1, read as the reverse complement.
TATGTTGTGGACTCACCACAGCTCGTATGAGCTTACCAATATATCAGCTCATAAAAGCTTACTATTTTCAGCTCGTCAGAGCTTACCGTTTCAGCTCAATAGAGCTTACTGTCCATCAGCTCAGGAGGAGCTTACTTATCATAACTCGAAAGAGTAGAAATGATAATGAATTGATGGATTACTGATTTATATACGTAATGTATATCACCCAAGTATCCCTCATTATTCTAATAGGTTCAACGGGCATAAATTCTGTTATTGGTTATATGAAAAAGCTATGTGTTTATACGGATGAATTACTGTTTATATGGATGAAGTACTGTTTATATGGATGAAGTACTGTTCATATGGATGAATTACTGTTTATTTGGATGAAGTACTATTTGTATGAATGAATTACTGTTTATATGGATGAAGTACTATATGTATGGATGAATTACTGTTTATATGGATGAAGTACTGTTTATACTGATGAATTACTGTTTATATGGATGAAGTACTATTTATATATTTGAGTTACTATTATCGAATGAATTATTGTTTATATGATTAAGAGTGAAATGTTACAATGTACATGATATATGAATTTGATATGATACAATGTATTGAGTATTAAATTGAGAAAATGGATGATTATATGCACTTATGTGACTAACTTGTTGATGAATGCTTGTGTTTAGGCATTTGGTAATTGAATTGAGTACACCTTATTTATTGTCTTGATTATGTATAAATGGTAAGTTTAATTCTGAATTATAAGGGTTTACTAAGCTATAAAGCTTACTCTGTTTCTTTTTCATGTTTTATAGAGGTTCGATAGCTCGCTCGAATCTGACAAAGTCGAAGATACGCATTACACTATCCAGTTGTCGATTGGTACCTTTGAACTCATGAATATATGTAAATAGGGCATGTATAGGCTAGTTATAAAGATGATAGTTATGGTTACTTGAGCTAGTGATTTTGGTACATGTTGTGGTATAAGATAAAGCCATTTGATTTGGCTTAACTTGGTATAATGCTTTGGTTGCGTATAAGTATTTTGTGTATGAAATGTTATGAATTAGCTGCCTATTGAGTTATAAAATGTTGAAAATTATGCTTGTGCAGGTATGTAAAAATAGGGTGGCAAAATGGCTTTGCAAATAGCCTATTTTTGTCCACACGGGTAAAGACACAGGCATGTGGCTCAGCCGTGTGTGACACACAGTCAAATTACACGGTCGTGTGTCCCCTGGTGTTGAAATTGAAATGAAGTCAATATACTTCACACGGTCTCACACATGGACGTGTGATCGGCCGTGCAACATAAGTCAGTATACCCTCTAATTGGCACACGAGCGTGTGACTTGGCCGTGTTGCATAAGTCAGTATACCCTACAAGTTTGACACGGCCTAGCACACAACCTGGCACACGGGCGTGTGGTTGGCTGTGTAACCCAAGTCAGTAATCTCACTTGTTTGGACACGGGTAGGACACGGACTGGGACATGACCATGTGCTCCCATTTCGAAAGTCCACACAGCCTGTGACACGGGCGTGTGTCCCATGTTTTGAGAAACAATTTCTAAGTGTGGAAAAGCTTCCTGAGTTATCGGTTTAGTCCCGAACCCCTCTTAATGCATGTGTAGGTCCTCGCAGGCTTGTATTAAGGACAAATTAATTGAGACTGATTGATAATTGTATGTATTGATGACATGTATGAGAAAAGTATGTTTAAATGTGTTGTATGTCTTGTAATACTCCATAACCCTATTCCAGCGTTGAATACGGGTAAGCGGTGTTACACTTATTAAGCATAAACAAATAAAATTAAAATTTATTTTGGATTACATAGAAAATTTATTCTTGGAAAATTACATTAAATTAATACCCAGGAAAGGTTGGAGCGGTCACTAATGGTCCCGCTTAAATTCCAATCTTCTTAGACAGAAATTAATTTAATGCTCTAATTTAAGAAAAATAATTTCTAAGTATGTCATTTATTAAAAATAAAAATATGAAAATCAAAGGTCTACTAAATTGAACAAGGTTTCAATTCACTCAATTTCACCTCCATTGTTGTCGCACAATTCTATAGTTCCATATGGATAAACTTTTTGAATGATATATGGCCCTTTCCATCGGGATTTGAGTTTTCCCAAAAATAATTTTAGCCTCAAATTGAACAACAACACTTTTTGTCTTTCTTTGAATTTCCGAGGTTGTATACGACTGTCATGCCATCTCTTAATCTTTTTCTTTACACATCTTAGCATTCTCGTACGAAAATAACCTCAACTCCTCAAGCTCATCAAGTTGTAACATTCTTCTCTCTCCGGCTTGCTTTATATCCAAATTTAATTGTTTCAAGGCCCAGTGAGCTTTATTTCCAACTCAAGCAGCAAATGACATGTCTTCCCAAAGACTAATTGATAAGGAGTCATTCCTAATAGTGTCTTAAAAGAAGTTCGATAGGCTCATAGAGCATCTTCGAGCCTTCGAGACCAATCTTTTCTATTAGGTCACACCACCTTCTCAAGGATACCTTTGATCTCACTGTTCACCCGTTCAACTTGCCCATTTGACTGTGGATGATAGGCAATGACAATTTTATATTTCACATCGTACTTGTAAAGTAACCACTTAAGCCATTTATTTACAGAGTGAGATCATTTATCGTTAATTATAGTCTAGGAGTCCCAAATCGTGTAAATACATGCTTATGTAGGAATCACATGACAACCTTAGCATCGTTTGTTAGGTATGCTTCAGCTTCAACCAACTTGGACACATAATCCACAGCTACTAAGATATACCTGTTACCATAAGAAGAAGGAAATGGGCCTAGAAAATTAATGCCCCATACATCAAATAATTCTACCTCTAAAATGTTTGTCAAGGGCATCTCAATCCTCTTTGATGTGTTTTCGGTCCTTTGGCATCTATCACAATTTTTCACATATGTATACGCATCCTTGAACATTGTAGGCCAAAAAAATCATGCTTGTAAAATCTTCGACGTAGTGTAGGAACCACCAAAGTATACCCCACTCGGAGATGAATGGCAGTGATACAAGATTTCATTAATTTCACTTCCAGCTATGCACTTCCTGATTATGTTATCTGCAAATTGTTTAAACAAAAATGAATCCTCCCAAAAATAATACCGACTATCATGAAGGAATTTCTTCCTTTGTTGGTATGTCATTTCCTGAGTTATTATTCCACATGCTAAGTAATTCGCGTAATCAACAAACCAAGGTATTTCATGAATTCGACTTACCTCAAATATATGCTCATCTGGAAAAATTTCTTTAATTGGAACAAGTGAATGAGTTACCTCATTTTGTTCCAACCTCGACAAATGATCAGCTACTTAGTTTTCAACACATTTTCTGTCTTGGATCTCAAGATCAAATTCTTGGAGTAAAAGTATCCATCGAATCAGTCTTGGTTTATAATCTTTCTTTGTGAGTAAGTATTTAATGGTCGCATGGTCGGTAAATACAATAACTTTGGTAACTATGAGATAAGAACGGAACTTGTCAAAAGCAAAAACTATAACAAAGAGTTCTTTTTCAGTTACCGTGTAATTAAGTTGGGCTCCTATTAAAGTTTTTCTTGCATAGTATATCGGATGAAACACTTTGTTTCTTCTTTGACCCATCAAAGCTCCAACAGCAAAATCACTTGCTTCACACATCAACTCAAATGGTGAGTTCCAATCAGGTGTAACAATTATTGGGGCTGAGACTTAATGATTTTTCAACTCTTCAAAAACTTCCAAACATGCTTTGTTAAAATAAAAAATGGTGTCTTTCTTTAAAAGCATACATAAAGGTTTGGAAATTTTTAAAAAATCTTTAATAAACCTTTGATAAAAACCTGCATGGCCTAATAAACTTCGAACTCCTTTAACACTAACTGGTGGTGGTAACTTTTCAATTACATCCACATTCGCTTTGTCAACTTCAATCTTGTTTCTGAAAATTTTGTGTCCTTAGACAATTCCCTCCTTAACCATAAAGTGGCATTTCTCTCAATTAATGACAAGATCTGTCTCCTCGCATCTCTTCATTACCTTAGCCAAATTACTCCAACGAACATCGTAAGTGTTACCAAAAACAGAAAAATCATCCATGAAAACCTCAACAAAATTTTCAACCATATCAGTAAATATTGCCATCACGCATCACTGAAATGTGACAGGTGCATTACATAAATCGGAAGGCAATCGCCTAAAAGCAAACGTATACGGGCAAGTAAAAGTCGTTTTATGTTGGTCTTCTGGGGCTACAGCTATTTGGTTATATCTCAAATATTCATCAAAGAAGTAATAAAATTCGTTTCCTGCCAGTTGGTCCAACATTTGATCCATAAAAGGCAACGAAAAATGATCCTTACAAGTGGCTTTATTCAATTTTCTATAATCAATACAAATTCTCTAACCTATGACCGTCCTTATCCAGATTAAATCGTTTTGTTCATTTTCAAAAATCGTAATTCCACCTTTCTTTGGTACACATTATACCGGACTTACCCATGAACTATCTAAAAAAGGGTAGATAATTCCCGCATCTAACTATTTGATAACTTCTTTTCGAACAACCTCATTCATGATTGAATTGAATCTTCTTTGCCTGTAATATCCGGGATTTTGGGGCTTGTGCATTTTTTTGCTTAAAGTATATGAAGTAGTATGCCTATGTGTGTTGTGAATGTGTTTTATGAATTTTGAGAACTTTAGAGTGTAGGTGAATGCCTTAGAAATTATTAGATTTTAAGTTTTAAAGGGGGAGCTAAGCAAGGAGGCCTTAAGAAAATTAGTAGGGGAAATAGGACATAAAAATCAGCTTGTTAAAGTGGCAGGAGGTGCCACTTAGGGCCTTAGTAAGTGACGCCACAAGCAGGGTAAATGGGCCTAGGTTCGAGCAGCAAGGGAAGCAAAAGGGGAGTTTTATTTTGCAGCAAGGAGAGTCAGAGGTGGACGGCAATGGGACACTTGATGGATGAGTATTTGATCAAGTCAAATGCCTTCAAAAATTCGGCTAAGATAGGGAGATATTTATTGATTTATTTAAATTATTTTTGAAAAGGTAAAGAAGAGGAAAAATAGGAGATTAGCAAGGGATGGGATAGAGAGATGAGGAGTTGGCCGAATAAGGGGATCTAGGTGTAGCATTTTCGGCCAAAGGGAGGAAGTAAGGCCATTTTTCATTCTTTTCCTTTCTCTTGTGCCTCTACCGAATTCTTTTCTCTTTTATTTTTGCTATAGCCGAAACTTCTTCACTCTCATTAGTGCCGCAACTCTCTAAACTCCTCTCCACTTCTCTTCTTTTCTTTTTGTTCTTTCTTCTTCTCACAATTCTCCAAAAGCCGAAAGCAAGCCTCCTAACCATTGCCGATTCTCCCTAAAGCCTCATACTCTTCTTTTTCATTCTTGTTGAAGCCGAATCTCCCTAGTGTTCATCAAGCCGAATCTGTAACTCTTTGCTATCCTTGACTAAGCCGAAAGTTCACTCCATTGTCACTCTTTGAGTCGATTTCTTCTGCAAGCTCTCTTGTCGATTTCTTGAGGGTAGTTGATCAATTGCGTTTTGGTCAACCTTTTGGTAAGGATCTCTCTTGGCTAAACTCTTGTTCTTTTCTTTCTCTAACTGTCGAAAATCAAGGTTTTAATCCCATTATTGCTTTTTGGGCCGAAACTATGAAGGAGGTCTTCGAGATTTGGTTGTTGCCGACTTCTAGGGGAGATCATTCGGGATTTCAAAATCTAAGGTAAGGAAAGTGTGGTTTAGGCCGAAGGCCATTTATTGTTTTCAAATGTTAGAATTGGATCTAACATATACCTATAGGGATTTCGACAGTTACCACAAAGAAGTGTCAATTTTGGGATTTGATTAGTGACTAAATCGGCAACAAGAAACAAGGGATCTAGAGTGTAACACCCCAAACCCGGCCCAAACAATATGACCGAATTTGGTTTGCTACAGAGAAAAGATTTTGAAAACCATTTTAAAACCGATTTTGAAATTAGTCGAAATGCCTTTCAATTTGAATTTTCTTTGTTAAAAACCAAACTTAAAAATATTTGTTGAGTCGAGTTGTTTAAAAATTTCAAATGTACCCGATGGTACTTTAAAACATTTTGCGTTTAATTTGAGAAAACATGTGCAACCGTTTTAACATCATCAAGTAGTTTAAACCAAACATTCAAACATGCAGCAATAATAATAAAATCATTCTAGGAGGCCTTATTACAATTAAGCAACATAAACCCAAAATAAAGAAAGATAAAATCCAAAATTCATTTATTAAAAATCTCCACTGCATGGCCACCTCGAGTCCATCCGGCTCCTCACCCGCGATCTACGAGTCACCTGAAAAATTAAAGGAGAAGGTGAGTCACCAAGACTCAATGTGTAACCCTTCCCCGGTTTAGTGCAATAACATACACAAATCATAACCAATTAACATGCATAAGTTTAAAATGCACCCAACCTAACCATCCAAACGCCTTTTTCTACCCCGTGTGGTACCAAACCACTGGCGGTGCCAAACCACTGGTGACATATAGTCACAAATGTGATACCAAATCACTGGAGATACCAAATCTCTGGTGTCCGAAGACACAAATGTGTTACCAAAACACTGGTGACCGAAGTCACAAATCAAGTGATGGGGCCAACCCATCGTGTGATACCAAATCACTGGCAGACAATCCCATATCTCAAAGTGGGGCCAACCCACGGTGGAATTAACCACAGGGACAAGTCGCTATGAGGTGCCAAACCTCTGGAGGTACCAAACCTCTGGTGACCGTAGTCACAATGTGTTACCAAAACACTGGTGTCCGTCGACACGAATATCACTGCCCCCTCCACTCATCAACCCATATCAATCATTCATATGCATATACAAAAATCATGTTGATAGATTTATTTAACAACATCCAATCGATTATCATAAGCCATATATTATATAATACACATACCAAATGTGTCATGCTTCCCAAAAGCATCAAATAATAATCTCATAGCAATAAAGACTTACCCGAGTCCTTGTTAATACCATGAAGGTATTACATCCATGTCTACACAAATTGATTAGACATAAAATAACACTTAGCATATTAAAAAGTTATAAGATGTGTATGTACACACCTGATACTAACGAGAGTCCTAAATCCCGAATAAACAAATCGGCCACACAAGTATTCTTGCCCCTATATTCGGCCAAAAATGGACATTAGTGCCATGGCCTATTCGGCCAAACCAAAATAATTAAGAAGGGTTCCTTGTGAACCTAAAATCTTACCCAAAAGCCTTCGAACACTAGCCAACACACTCCTAAAAGAATCGGCCTCACTTTCCTACAATCAACCATCATCATCAAGGTTATTAGCCTTCGGCTTAAACGAAAATTTAAAAGAATAATCCTTTGAAATAAACCCTTACCACCTTACCAAAACCGATTGCTAGAGAAGTACCGAGGAAATCTATGCTACCTTCAATATTCGGCCAAAGTTGATCAAGATAGGAGAAGAAGATTTTCGGCACAACAAAGAGGTATATTCGGCTATGGGACAAAAAGAAAATAATAGGAAGAGAAATATAATTTCGGCAAAGAAGAGTGTATAGGAGGTTTTTGATGTTTAAGCAAAATGAATGGGAGAACAAAAGGTTAATGCAAGTTTCGGTTTTTGAGAGAATGAAAAGGAGAAAATAGCAAATGATCAAAAATGACCAAATGGTCAAAAGAGTTTAGGCTTACCACAATGTAGAATTCGGCCAAAAAGAAAAGTGTTTGAGAGAAAATGTTTTGCAACTTTTGCACCAAATGAAAGAAATGACCAAAACAATTCCTAAGCCTTTCCCAACAACTAGCATATTCGGCCAAATCCCCCCCTTAGCCACATTGCCGTCCAAGTTCATGGCATAAAGGCCATGAATTTGTTTCCAAAACACTTCCCACAAACCAAGCCTTTGTCCCCTCAATTTACCATAACTTCAAGATATCTTACCATAACCTTAGGAATCTTATCCCTTATTCCATGCTTTCCTTAAACAACAATTCAACTTACCAAAAATTATTAGTCCACCTATCATAATTATGTTTGACCGTCCATTAAAGCTATCATACAAAAATAAACTTTAAAAATGCTATACCTACTACTCGAACCATTAACCTCATGCAACCTTTCAAGCTCCTTATCCAACTTGCCACTAACTCCTCTTGTGCTTTAATATACACTTAAATTAACTTATGTGCTAAGCTCACTTAATCTACTTCATTAAATAAGCCATACTAAAATTTATTCTAGCTTCCTAATATTTCCAAGCCTTCACACAAATATAATAAGCACACAAAAATTCATACCCGAGCTAACACAAATAACTAGATGCCATACAAATTTTTCCTAAAGCCCATGGCCCAATCGGCCCAATTCTACTAGGCCCAATTTCAGGATGTTACATAGAGCATTAGATCGGGATTTTCGGGATTCAGTGAACACGTTAGTACCAGGTGTGTAACCCTTCACCAATTCCTAATAGATCTATGGTATTACTATTATGAATGTGTTAATTGAAAGTATGAAAGATGTGGCCAAAAGTACCATTCAATGGTACAGAATGTCCAGGTACGTAAACCTACTATTACTATGTTAATAGTGCATGAACAATGAATATGACATATAAGAGAAATGGTTACGAATATGAAATAGGGTATATGGCATGGTATTTGCATGTTTTGTATTGTGCATGGGCATGCGGGTGATTATTAAAGGGGAAGTGATCTGGTGGTTTCTACCACAATATCTGGTGACTCATGTCACATAATCTAATGTGGTGACTTATGTCACATATAATTATCTGGTGGCTATTTATAAGGGCGATGTGCAAGTCGTCTGCAGCGACTGCCTTCGATGGTGTGTAGCGGATGGAGGGTCGATTTAGTAATCCCCACGGTGTGATGGCAGGTACGGGTGATGTGTAGAGGATGGTTATTAGGTTTGGGTTCGGGATTGCATCATTGTTTATGTGTTTTATATATATGATTTGCATGCCTAAATCGTTGGGAGTTGTGTTGGTTGTTACACATTAAGTCTGTTGACTCACCCCGTTGTGGGATATCGTTTCAGGTGACACTTAGTGAATGGACCGGGTCGGCAGGAGCTTAGTGGTGGCCATGCACAGCTCAGCATTTATTTTACTCTGAATTTTTTTTATATATTTAAGTATTTTGGATTTATTTCGGGTTTTGTTTTGATGTACTAAGGCCATTACTATTAACTGTTTTAAGCATGCATATTATTCGGTTTATTATGATACGATTATTATTAAATCGAGATCAAATGATTTTTCTTAAAAAAATAAATTTTAAATGTTTTGACACCTAAACACGAACGATTTTCAATTTAATGTTAAATTCTAAAAACTCGGCAATACTTTTAACTTATTGAGCTCAAGTACAAATAAAATATTGTTTTAATGAAATCTAGTCTTCAAGAACAACTCCGTTTTCAATTTGAACTCAACGCAAATCAAATTTTCTTCAAAACCACCCAAATTTTCCAAAGTAACAAACAAGTTTTGAACTGTTTTACTCAGGGAACATACCAGATCCAGTCAAGGCTCGTGGGCCGGGTTTAGGGTGTTTCATTGCCTATCAATTCTACCTCTTTCGCCTTCCTCTAGGATAATTTTGTGCATACAGAAGGATGGACCTATTCCTAGAATATCAGCTATGGTCCAACCAATCGCCTTTTTAAATTTCTTTAAAATTTCGATCAGCTACTCCTCTTGGTGTTCTGTTAGTTCTACTGAAACAATCAAAGGAAAAGTAGAACAGTTACCCAAATAAATGTATTTCAAATGGGAAGGAAGTACTGTAAGTTCAAATTTAAGTGGTTCCTCAATTGCCAACTTTGGTTGTGTGTATTCCCGAGCTTCCAACTCTAATGGTTCAAACTGAGTTGGTTGAACATAGTTCCTCATATTGGCTTCCATCAAAGCCATATTTTCATTACCTTCTTCATCTTTCAATGGTTCAGTCCCTGAGTTCCTCTCCAATTGTCCATTTACAAAATTATTCTCTCATTCCATAGAAATTAAGGTTTCTAACTCTTCCATCACTGAACATTACTCTATTGGATCAGGAAATTTCATTGCTTTTAGAACATTAAATGTTACCTGGTCGTCTTGAACTCTCATCATGACTTCACCTTTTTGCAAGTCTATTAATGTTATTCTCGTGGCTAAGAAAGGTCTCCTTAAGATGATCGGCACGTTCTTATCTGCTTCAAAATCTAAGACAATGAAATCAATAGGAAAAATAAACCTATCTACACGTACCAAAACATCCTCGATCTTTCCTTCTGGGTATGCTAAAGATCGATCCGCCAATTGGGGTGTCACAGTCGTAGGTCTTACTTCACCTATTCCCAACACCTTGGAAATATATTGCATCAAGTTGATGATTTCTCCTAAGTCGCACAAAGCTTTACCACAGTAAGATTCTCCAATATTACAGGCTATAATTAAGCTTCCAAGGTCCTTCAGTTTTGAAGGTAGCTTGTTCTATAATAACGCACTGCACTCTTTTGCTAAAGCTACAGTCTTGTATTCATGAAGTCTTTTTCTTGGATAAAATCTCCTTCATAAACTTGACATAGTTGAGCATTTGTTCTAAATCTTCCACCAATGTTATGTTGATGTGAAGTTGCTTTAGAACATCCAAAAACTTCTTGAATTGCACCTCATCATCCTACTTATATGGCTAGAATTTTTGATGATATGAAGGTGATGGGACTTTGAGTTAGACTGGACAACCTTTTTGAGGAGATAAATATGCATCTAAAGAATGTGTTAGCTTATCAGAATTAACTAGTTTATATTTTACCTCATCAAACTTTGGAAGTTCAAGTTCTTCTAGTGTGGGAATTTTAACTGTTGGTTGACTTTCCTCCTTCTCAATAGGTTTATCTTCTATCACAACTTCCTTGGGTTCCACGGTCTTACCACTTCGTAAAGCTATTACCTTGCAGTGTTCCTTACCCAATTTTTTTTAATTTTCTATATCGCTCAACAACGCTCTTTGCAGTCTATTAAGAAGCTCCGTAGCTAACTGACTAATTTGGTTCTCTAAATTTTTTAGTGTTGTTACTTGACTTTGGATTAATGCGTCATTATTTGCCATGTATGCCTTTAACAAATTCTCCAAACCGTTAGATGATTTAGCTTGTGGTGGTTTGGAACTTGTTGATTAAACCCTTGGGGTTGACTTGGACTATGTTGCATGTAGGTGTTATTCAATCCATTTCCTTAATTATTCCAAGAAAAGTTTGGATGGTTTCTCCATGAAGGATTATAGAAGTTGGACTACAGTCCTTGTTCACTTCTATTTTGGTGTTGATTCCCTACATAATAAACTGACTTAGGATTTGAAGGACAATTCTTGAAAGAATGACTGTCACCATAATATACGTAGGAAATAATATTGAATTGACTAGGTGACTGAGCTGCAACATAATTAAAATCGTTTGTAGTAAACTGCTTCAACATTGAAGAGATAGAAGATACTTAGGCTGAGAATGAAGTGAGGACATCTACTTCATGCACTCCGGCTACTCGTCTTCTTGAAGTTGATCGATTTGTCTGCCACTGGTAATTGTTACTAGCTATTCTCTCAATGATCTCGTAAGCCTCATTACCAGACTTCGACAAGAGAGCACCATTCGTAGAAGTATCTACCACCAACCTTGTATGTGGGTTGAGACCATTATAAAATCTCTCCAACTGGATGCAGTGTAGAATCCCGTAATAAGGGAACCTATGAAGTAACTCCTTGAATATTTCCCACGCCTCATATAAGGACTCATAATCCATTTGCTAGAAAGTGGGGATCTCATTCCACAACTAAGCGTTTTTGCTAGGTGGGAAATACTTTACCAGAAATCATTTAGCTAACTCTTACCAAGTAGATATTGAATGTGGGGGCAATGAATTAAGCCATGCTCGTGCTTGATCTTGCAACGAGTACGAAAACAACTTCAACCTCAATGCATCTTCAGCTACACCAACTATCCTAAAGGAATCGTTCACCTCCATAAATAATCAAAGGTGAAGGTGCGGATCTTTTGTAGGCATTCCACTAAATTTGCCCATGGTTTGAAGTATGTGAAACATCATTGGCTTCAATTCAGATTGGGGTGCCTCGATCTTTGGTCTCCTAATTCCCGGATTAAGTTCATTAAAAAGGGGCACAGTGTACTGTCTTATGGCTCAATCCCTATCATCAGCAATAAGGATTAGATTGTGAACATTAATGGCTCCATTTCCTTGAACATCATTTTGATTTCCAATCTCTATTTCGACTTGAAACACCCCAAACCCGGCCCAAACATTACGGCCGAATTCGGTATGTCACAGAGGAAAAGTTTTGAAAACCATTTATTTTGCCGATTTAGTTTTTGAGAAAACATTTATTTTTGATAAAGTATTGTCTTGTTTAAGTTTGATTGAGGTGCTTGAAGAAAACATCATTTAGCTTTGTTGTTAAAATTTCATTAGAGTACCCGATGGCACAAGAAAACATTTACGTTAAGTTCAAGAAAATTTGTGTAATCATTTTAAAATCATTGAGCAGTTAAAACTATTCATCCAAAACATGTAAAATAATCAAACAAAATATTAGGAGGCCTTATTACATTTTGAACAATAAAAACCGAAAATAAGATGAACATAACTCAAGTTTATTTAAACCAAAATTTCACTGCATGGCCACCTCGAGTCCATCCGGCTCCTTATCCGCAAGCTACGAGTCACCTGAAAATGTTAAAGGAAAAAAAAAGGTGAGTCATCAAGACCCAATGTGTAACCCTTTTTCCCGGTTTAATGTAACATCATACACAAATCATATACACAAATCATAACTAATTTAATATGCACAAGTTTAATATGCACCCAACCTAGCCATCCAAACGCCTTTCTCTACCCCGTGTGGTACCAAACCACTGGTGGTGCCAAACCACTGGTGACTTAAAGTCACAATATCCATCAATACTGTGGTGCCAAACCACTGGTGACTTAAAGTCACAAATCAAATGATGGGGCCAACCCATCGTGTGATACCAAATCACTAGCGTCAATCCCATAATGTCATCTGTGGGGCCAACCCACTGTGGTGCTAAGCCACGGGGACGAGACGCTAGGAGGTGCCAAACCTCTGGAGGTGCCAAACCTCTGGTGACCGTAGTCATGAAATGTGGTACCAAACCACTGGTGTCCGTCGACACGAATATCACTTCCCCCTCCACTCGTTTAACCCACATGAATCAAAGATATACATTTAACAGAAATCATGTCAACATGTTCATTTAGCAACATACATAGAGTTACCATTAGCCATAACCACGTATACCCACTATGTCATGCTTTCCAAAAGCATCATACAGAAAGTCATAATGACAAGGACTTACCTGAATCCTTGCTTATACCATTATGGTATTAAATCCGATTCTACACAACCCGGTTAAGCATACACATAACCTTTAGCACATTAAATAGTTATAAAGTGTGTATGTACACACCTGTCACCAACGATAGCCCTAAATCCTCAAAGAGACAATCGGCCACACAAGATTCCCTTGCCCTATATTCATCCATACATGAAAGTTAGTGTCCTTGACCATTCGGCCAAACCAAAATAAACCCAAGGGTTATCACTTGAACCTGAAACCTTACCTAAACGCCTTTGAATGCTAGCTACCACACACCAAGTGTTTCTGCTTCCCTAAATCGGCAATCACATGTTAATAGCCTTCAGCTTTTCAATCACTAAATAAATAACTAACTAGAATAAATCCTTACCACTACTTACCAAGGTCGACTGCCAGAGAATAGGGCTTAGATCGCTTGTTCCAAATATCCCGAAGACCCTACAACAAATCGGTTCAAAAACAGGTGATTAGCACCCTTGCTAACAAGTGCCGGGATTGGCTCTTACTCCTTTAGAAGTCGACAAGAACAAGAGAAACAAAGAAAAAGGCATTCGGCCTTGGACACTCACCTTAAAACCGATTGGAGAAAAAGATAGAAGAGGTACCTTTGCTTGAGATTCGGCCAACACTAGCCAAGAAGGGAGAAAAGAATTCGGCACACCCCAAAGGAGTATATTCGGCTATGGTTACTTAACACCACTTATGGTTCGGCTTGAGTGAAAAGAGAGGAAGAGAAAAAGTGAAATGAAGAAAAGGTTTCGGCAAAAGGGTTTGAGAAGAAGAAAGAAAATGGACAGGAGGAAGGTGCTTTCGGTTTTGAAAGAAAAAGAAAGGGAGAAGGAGAGTAGAAGGTTCGGCCACCAACCAAAGTGAGAAGTAAGAAGAAGATGGGATGTTATAGGAGAAGAGAGTTTCGGCTACCAAAAAAAATAAAAGCAACAACTGACTAAATGGTCAAAGAAGAAATCGGCAAGGGTATATGCTGCTTGGGGGTTTTTGGTTTCAAGAAAGAAAAGAGGTAAACTTACTTAAAAGTTCGGCTAGGAGCAAAACACAAAAAGAAATTCGGCTCTGGCACATAAACAGGCTGACCGAAAACACCAAAGATGCCTAAGAGAATCGGCACTTCCCACTTAATCATCTACCAAAACCGGCCACTCCCCCATGAAGACTCCAAGATTCGGCCACTTCCTAGAATCTCTCCTAGCCACTAATTCAAACACATTTGAATTAGTCAAATCCCTTATTTCACTCTTTGCCCACCATTTGAAATATTTGACTTAGTCTATGGCAGAGTTTGAACTGCTCACAACTTCTCCCCCTCCTTGGCGTCAAAATGGAAAGCAAAAGGTGAGACTTCCGCAACTCGAACATGGGACCCCCTTCCCCTGCAAGTGGCGTCACCCACAAGCTCTAAGTGGCGCCTCTCTGCCACCTTGCCAAGCCCCTTTCTTGTGCTAACATCCACCTAAAAATACCAATAACCCCCAGCTCCTTCAGCTCCTCTCACTTAAGCTTAAAAACTAAAATTTTTCCTACCACTCAGGCTTACACTAGACTTACAACTAAGCCCCAACACATCAAAAATACTGACACCACAGTCCAAACACAAGCACTCAATGCTATTACAACTAGCCCCTATTTCAGGATGTTACACGACTTGTCTTTGGGCTATCCTTTCTCGTCTTCTTTGTCTAAATATCTGTTCAATTTCAGGGTCTACAGGTAATAAATTGATTGTTCGATTTATGCTCATAAACACCTGAAAATAAATCACAAAAATTAAAGAAAAAGGAATAAAAATTAATTAGTAAAGTTAGGAATAAAATAAAACAAAAACCAAATCGCAAAGAATAGTTTCACAAAAAATTATTAAGGCAACAGTCCTCGGTACTGACACCAAAAACTTGTAACGCGTGGTTTGTACAAGTGTACACAGTCGTTATCAAGTAATAAATAAGTAAAAGAGTTATCGTCTCCACAGGGACTATGTATGTTAATTGATTAATTGTAAAATTAATATTAACAATTTGGTAAGAAAAACACAATATTTTTTAGGTGATTGATAATAAAATAAAATTAAATAATCTAAATACAAAGTGATCCCTAATGCAAATTAACCTATATGCAATGTATGCAATGGAATGAATGAGTTGGGTTTAGCAGCAAATTCACAAACTTCAACAATCAATAACATGAATAGGCTAGAATAATCACATCATTCAACTTAATTCGTTTACATCATGCTTAATAATGTTTCAGAAAATATTTCATAGCAACTCAATTTGTCATGAGCTTGAAACAAATTTTAAGTCTTTTCGAAATCTTTTACTTAGAAAAACCATGCATATTACCATGATCATATTTAACTAAGGATTACTTGGAATTCATGTATAGGAACAGGATGGGTTAGGTTTAAAACAATTTAATCACATAAATCTAAAAGCTATGCAAGGTAATAAAGCTGTCTCGAGTTATTACAAACCTATAATTTAATTGGGTTAGGATCTAAATTAAGCATGCACCTTTCAATTACTACATTCATTAACTGCCATCTGGTTAGGATTGATAAACTAATTCTAATGCATTCAACCACATTTTCATGAATGAAATACATACATGATGTTAATTGAAGATTGAGGCACAGAACATCATAAACATGATTTAAATTAATTTCATTTAATTGATGTAATCATTCTAGCTAAAAAAAATTAAGCTACCATTGTTGATGAAAAAATAACAAAACAAATTGTGAACAATGATTAATATCTAAAATAAAACAAAGATAGGGAAGAATAAACTATAATTGATTCGACAGTTCTTCGGGAATCAATCGTAGTGGCTTCCTCCAATCCTCGTGTTTGCCCCTTCGCAAAGTGCCCAAGAGAGTATTTTTATAAGGATTTGCTACCTAATATAGAGGAAAAATGGGGATGGCTATGCGTGAAAGAGAGAAAAAATGTGATGAGAGGAAAGAATGAGAAATGAAAAATGAATGTTGAATGTTGAATGAGGGATGATTGTTGAAGGATGTAAAGGGTAGTATTTATAGTGGATGGATGGCTAGTAGGTTTGCTAAAAATAGCTTAAAATCCCTTAGGTTTCTCTTTCCTATGGCCGACCATAAATAGTGGAGATAGGAGTTTATTTAGTTGCTTGATTCATGCATGAAATCATGCTTGAATCAAGCAAGGTGGTGGACATTTTCAAGGGTAAAGTTTGTGTGCTGATTTTTTATTTATTTGCAATTGTAGGGATCTTCAATAAATCTCCGAAAAGTGAATTTTGAGCTGCCAAATGCCCTTGCCAAATTGGGCTTCATTCTCCCTTTTTGGACAGGTTGATAACCTAAATGCTTGCCAGACTTGTTCATCAATTGTACAAACTTTAATTGGATCAAATTAATTTCTTAATGACCTATTTTTCCTTGCCTTTGTCGTCCATATAGAGTGAATTTGGCTCATGTCCATGTAGCTTTAATAAATAAGCTATGCATAAGTCCTTGGTCGAACTGCAATAATTAAATCAAGATTAATATGTAGCATACAATAATTAAATTATGGACAAATTTAATGCAAAATAGCACAAAATTGCATTCTTAATTAAATTATGCCCATTATCTTAATATGAACAAAACCTAATTAATTATTAAATACTTGGAATTAATTATTTTAAGTAAAAAGGTGCCATAAACTACTAAAAAAACCTATATAATTTAGAGTTTACACCGGCTAGACATTATGAACATTTTTTGAATTCCAACCAAGTATTGGATGTGCCCCTCAAATATCAAAGAATCCACTTAACAGCTTGCTAGTGTAATTTGCCAAGTTTGGCCTTGTATCTACTTTCTACACTAACATAATGTAAAATATTGGGACGAGTACAAATCATTGCATACATTAAACTTTTGACTCCACTGGAATAAGGAACCAAGGACATGTATCCTTCTTTGTCTTCTGTTTGTGGTGATTCTGAAGCCAAAAGTCTGGAGTGTGCAGTTAAGGGAGTACTAACTGGTTTAGAATCTTGCAGTCCAAATTGCTCAAGAATTCTTTCGATGTATGTCTGTTGTGATGAAAATAGCTTCCCAGAATGTCTATCTCTCGAAATTTGCATCCTTAAAATTTTATTAGCTACACCAAGATCCTTCATCTCAAACTTAAAGTTCAACATGGTTTTAATTCAATTTATTTCTTATGGATCCTTAGCCATAATTAACATATCATCAACATAAAGCAACAAATAAATTAATGATTCATCATCTAAGCATTGTAAATATACACAACCGTCATACTTGCTCCGAATGAAACCAATACTTAACATGAAGGAATCAAACTTTTTATATCACTGCCAGGGAGGCTACTAACTGCCTCTCTCCCTCGATGTCACGAACAACAGGTGAGAGTAGAAATCAACACTTGAGAATTAAAATAAAATATAATGTTTGTGGTTTTACTGCAACTGTGACAGGTCGGTTGTAATATTTGCAGTGTTACAGTGGAACACTAGAGTATTCCAAGGATCGAATCCAAGAGAACTATGGATTGAACAATTTCTAAATAACATGCGAGTAAAATAAAGAGTCTAACCAACTAATCGCAAAAAAGTTATATTACAGAAAATCGTAAAGTCAAGAGAAATTAATCTCTTTTACTATCTAGCTAGCAAGGACTAAATTGTAAAATATGTTAAGTTACAAAATTAATAATTAAATAACAACTAGTGGTTGTTTGGCATTGATAATGTTCACTAATCCTTGAATTAGGGATCCAAATCACTTAAACTCTCAAAATGGCTCCATTTTACCTCTCGGTCTCCAATTTACCAAGTTAGACAAATTCATCTAGATTAACTCTCTATCTCACCAGTTAACCTGAGACTAATGAATTGGTGCCCAACAAGATATCCTCTCGATCTCACTTGCATAAATGTTCCCTTATGGTTTTCAATCCTAATTTTTTAAGTTCATTCAAATTAATCCAATTTATCATAATTTGGTCCTTCATCCAAAAAATCAGCTCACTACATCTCCACCAACCAACCCCCTTAAAGGTTTAGCTACTCATGTTGGAAATAAAACTACCAACCATGAAAATGAAGAACAACGAAGCCATTAAAGAAAAATTGAGAAAAAAATATAAAAGATGAGATTTTTATGCAAGAAAAATCAAAATGCATGTAAAGAGAAACATTCAACAAGAAATCTAAAGTAATAAACATAAAAGGAACAAATTTTAACAAATGTAAAGTAAACGAAATTGAAAAACATTAAACTAAATCTGAAAATGTCTTACAACCAAGGTATAGGGACTAAAAGTGCAAATAAACCTAAACTACAGTGATAACTACCTTAACTAACACTAAGAACAACTAAAAAAGAAAAGTTGTTAAAAGTTGTTGGGAAATGTAAAATCTACAGGTAAGAAATGAAAACAAGAAACCCTAGAAGAAGAGGAAGAAAAGCTAAGAGAAAACCTAGAGAAAACTAAGCCTAAACTAAGGTAATGTGGCCTTTTTTCTCTCTCAGGAAAATTTTGGTTGATATAAAAGCTATTTTGACCCAATTCTAGTACCCAAAGTACCCTTGAACGGACCTTCAATGATTGGTGCTTCGGTCAAAGACTACCCTTTTTGTTCATTTTTGTCCCCTCACGATATCGGTATCACGATACCAAGGAAAAGGATATCACGATACCTTGGACAATTTCGAACTTGGGGGACTTCTTGGAGAGTGGATATCGCGATACCACTAAAAGGTGATCTCTAATCCCGAGTCTATTGGAGGTATCGCGATTCTAAGGTTTGGATATCGTAAAACCCTCTCCTTTGGTGCTGGTCCCGCTCAATTTCAACCTCCAACACGTCCCTACATCAGTCAACCATACATTAGGGCCCCTAATGGCACTATTGGCCAAATTGGGTCTCAAATGAGTAAAAATAATTCATTTACACTTATTAAAATAAAATCTAAAAATTACGACAAACTACAAAAAAACGTTACTTTGCTTGAGAATAAGCTCCTTGAATATACTGGGAAAGTTTAATTTCCATATCAAATTACGATAGATCAAACTCCCTCACATTTAACTCTTTTCTTGTCCTCAAGCAAACATGCTAAACATGCAAAAGAAATGATGACTCTTGAACTATATCAAACAATCGAGTCACATAGCGGTAAAACATCAAACTCGTACGAGAACTACCTCGCATGCAACTTAAGAGTGATATCTATTTAACTTGTTTATTCATAATGCAAACATAATTAGTTCACTAAGTTCAAATTTCAATAGATATAGAGGCAATGGGAATGAACTAATGTACAAGTCTTATCCATCAAAATAAATTATGCGAATCGCTTATAGATATTTAAAAAGAATTGGCCTTATTCATTCAAACAAATGCAAGTTATTTACAAATTATTGTGTTAGTGACTTATTTGGGTCTCAAAGGTCTTCTAGACCTGTAGCGTTCATAGGCTTAAGACAATTTGAAATTCAAACAATGGGCACTCAAAATGGGTTCAAGTACAAAAAACGGTTAAGCACATGACATTGTTTCCTATTGACCCCCAATTTATTTACAAGTTCGCCTCATTATTTCTCCTTCCCTTGCCTATCTTATTTCTCAAAAATGTTCGAAGGTATTATACAATATTAGTATGTACAAAATTTTATGATTGTGAATCGAAAGATTTTCATTTTCGAGCTTAATTTTGATTTACCTCTCTTTTTCTTTATCTTATACTTTTTCGTTCACTTTTTTTTATATTACATACTAACTCACCTAACCCCTTCATCTTCATTTCTTTTTTCACTCACAAAGCCACCATAATGTTTCTACCTAGCCTTCAATGTCCATGACGTGACGTTAATTACGTAGTGCATTTTAAAGAACGAGACTGAGAAGGATTGAGTACTAGACTCATTTAGGCTCTAGGCTCTGATATTAAGGCTTACAAGAAAAGGGTACTCAAGGCTCAAAAATATGGGAACTAAGGGTACATAGCAACAAGTAAGCTTTTAGGCTCTAAGTTATTTCAAACAATGCCTAAATCTTTCCCGAATCAATCACATAACACCAATTCTTTCAAGCATACATCTACTTAAACGAACAATTAACAATTCAAATTATTTATCTATAATGATATGTATACTTTATTCATCATATGGTACACTTTATACATTTTCATTTAGGTTATTGCCTCTACCCTATTATACACATTAACTAATTGAACTAACTAGTCTATACTTCAGAATAACAAATTATCTAGTATCATTTGAAATTTATAAGTTTGGCAATTCTATGTTCTTATTCAATATTTACAACTAATAACTTATTACCTAATTATAGTCCAAGCATCATGCAATTACACAAAATAAAAAATGAACAATATTTTTGGAGTTTTTGATTTTTTTAAATGGAAAAAAATTGAAAATAAACACACAGAATAACATAAAAGTAACAAAAAATAAAACACATAAAACTATGTGCATCCTCCCACACTTAGACTACACATTGTCTCTAATGTGTTCTAAAAAAAGATAGAAGGTTACCAGACTTCCCTAGAATGGAGTGTCAGACTAGCTGGGGGTCCACCTCCTTGCTAAAGCTCTTGAATGTTGTGTAGTTTTTCAGGGTGATTCGCTGCACATAAAACAAACACACAGAAACAACCAAACTAAATACGAAATCTAAAAACAGAAAAATAAGTTCTAAAAGTTAGTGTAGTTTAAGAGTTTACATGCCGTACAAACAAAAATAAAATGAAATATGAAAACATAGAACTCTAGCAAAGCTCCTCACGGACCCTCGCTCAGTCTCGCGACTCTTTTGCCTTTCCCCTGAACAACTGGCTTCTTGTAAGATAGTCTGGGTCGACCGATCAATTCCTGAATGACGAGGCCCCCCGTGGATGCTTGCATAGACGTAAAAGCACTCTCCAAATTGTCATTATAGTGCGCAAAGTCATCATCCTCCATTGCCTCGTCATCTTCCTCCTCTTCGAATTCTTCTTCTTGCTCCTAGTTTTTTACTACATTATCGCCTGATGAATCACTTGATCGATTGGGCCATTATATGCTCTACACTCTCTGGCTCGCCATGAAAGTATCCATGAATGGCTTTATTGCCTCCAGCACTCTTGTGTTGTAGCGCATATCTCTTTCGAGCCTACGTTTCCATTGTGTAAGCTCCTCATCGCTTTTCTTCATGGCACTTTTCTTCTTAATTACCAGATGTAATTCCATCTTGTGCTTTCTTTTTTTATTCCATTCTTGGATTTGCTTCCTATAGAGCTCTTGAAACTGCCTAAGCACAGTGTCCCCAATGATACCCTTAGTGATGCATGGAACTGCTCGATTGAATCCATTTCCACCCCCATTTGGCAACACAAGTTTGTGATCAGATGGGAGAAATAAATGCCAACCTTCACACCTGAGACGCACTTTTTGATTTCTTTGTTTATCCATCGCCCTAAGGACACTCAGTGTTTCTGCAAAGTACAATAAAAAAGAGTAGCTCGAAATAAATTAACAGTGTTAGTATTCAAAAGGGGGTTAATACGTGTGCAGATAAACTACATCCATTGTTTTGCAGCCAGAAACATAATGGCTTGTTTAAAAGATAAAGGGTGAATATGATACTCATCCTACTTCCACTCTTCTCTTCCATTAATTAAATTTGCTAAAATGGCGTCCATGTTAACATTGTTCAATTTGCCAAGGTCCATGTTGGACAACTCATCCCTTTCATAATAAGAGACACCATAATAGTTGCTAATTGCCTACATGGAGATCTTAACAACCTTTTTTTGAACATACACTTTATTTTTTCAGTATATTTTAAGTTGGATTAAAACACCAAAACAATCGGTATCACTGTCGGTGTTGTCAAAGCAAAGGCAAAATTCATCTAATGATGAAAACAAATGATATTCCAATCCTCATCGTAATGCAAATAAGGGGGTTTGAAGCCTCATTCATGGATAAATGAGCATCCTTGAATAGATAGGAAAAAGGCTTCGACTTCTTTTGATTTGAACTTAACAGAACAATACTCTGGTTCTGGAGGTGGCTCGGATTGGGATCTCGATCATTTTTTCATTCTAGGAGGCATGGTGATCGTGATGTCAGAGTTTTAAAATTTATATAAAGAATGATCGAACCTGGACACTAACTATGACAATGATTTGAGGCAAGCGCACCTATCGAACAGTAGTATAGTTTAGGCAAGACCGGAATGTCGAATCTCAAAGGAACCAAAAGTACTAATACTAACTCTCTTTTTATTATCTAGCCTAAGAATTAAGGGAAATTATTTATCTAATCTAAAATTAACTAACAACTAAACTAAAGATGCAAAGACAAAGAGAATGAAATTGGGAAAATACTTGAGAGAAAACCAATTGATTAAGACGATACCCAAGGAAGAATTCACCTAGACTTCACTTGTTATCTAACTCTGAACCAGACGATTTATTCACTTGACTTGATCCGTAAGATTCCCTAAGTTATATTAATCCCTCTCTCGAGGCGACTAACGTCTAACCCTAGGTTGATTAATTGAAATCTCTTTCTAATTAAAACCCCTAGAATCGCATTAACTCAATCTATGGACTCCCATATTAGGTTTCACCCTAATCCGGCAAAATCTCGTCACCCTATCTCTAGGCGTGCGATCAACTCCGCTTAATTATGCTAGATCTACTCTTAGGCAGGGGCTTTTGCTCCTCCACCTAAGCACATCACACTTGAATTAATATCCCGGAAATATCAACACAAGAATTAAGAACACATAATTAAGAACAAGTCAAATATTTATCATATAGTTCAGCAAACGATAACAAGATTTATCTTAGGTTTCATCCCCCTCAGGTATCTGAGGGTTTAGTTCATAATCATAATAAAATACATCTCAAAAGAAAAGATAAAACAAAATATAAGAAATCCCTAAAACCCCCTGAAGGAATTGAAGGATAGATCCTCTATCTTGAGTATAATTCCGGCTTCTTGAGATGAATCAACTGGTTATTTTCTAGTAAATCTCCACAAATCTGACCTTTCTGGCTCAGCTCCTTGGCCTCGCTAACCGTTGCCTTCTAGGTTATACTTAGGGTGTTTATATAGGCTTTTGAAATAGATTTCTTTGCCCATAAGTATCCTTTTCCGAGTGAAATTGCTCTTCTCCACGACAGGGACACGGCCTTCGCACACGCCCGTGTGAATCGTGGCCAGGCCATGTTTAGACTTTTAATGAGGCACGGTCGTGTGGTCTTGGGCCCAGGCCGTGTCGATTTCTATTTTGGACTAATTTGGTCTGTTTTAAGCTTGTTTCTCGTTCTTTTCATCCTAGGGTACTTTCCTAAGTATAAAACATGAAAAGAAAGGATTAAGAGCACCTTTTTACATAAATCAAAGGATAAATCATCCAAAAGCATGCTAAATGTGGGCCTAAAATATGTTACTTTTACGGTTTATCAAATACCCCCACACTTAAGCCTTTGCTTGTCCTTAAGCAAAATTCTCAACTCACAATTAAAACAAACTTCCTCGATTCATAATATTTATCAATAATGCCTTATCATAATTCAAAGATAATTCATACATGGATAATTCAATTCAAAGGGTCCTAAAGATTCAAACAATTCAAGTTATACATTTATAGTCCTGAAAACGTTAGGTGTTTCCCCTTACCTAAATAATTACCTCTGATTCGAAATCGACAAGAGTTGACATCCTTACTAAAGATTCACTCAAACCACTCGAAGTATTTAAGGTTCAGAATTAAACATTCAAAAAGTCAAACCTGAAAAGTTAATCCCATAGGCTTGCTTGAAAATCAAATTTCCACCACTGTAAAATGAGATGATACACAAATCAAAAGGTCTTTAGCAGGGTTGTAACAAGGCTTGGGTTAAGGTGTGGATAAAGGCTGAATTAGAAGGTTAGAATTGAGACTGACCTGACAAATTACCTGACTAGAATAATGAACTAATCCTGAATAATTACATCAATTGGAAACTAATAATACAAGCTTTTTCTTTAAGATTTGGAATTTTTCGTATAAGCTCATTTACGTAGAACAAATACTGAATATACTTCATTTTTTTTAAGAACAAGTCAAATAGACATAATAAAGGATGAATTTAACTACTAAAATAAAATAATCAGGCAATCGATCAAATCAAATCTCGATATAAGGGTAGTCAAAAAGAATGGTGATAACAAATACAAAGGGATTTGGTGGAATATTAGTGGGTGAGTCAATAAAAAAGGGTTGTTAGGATCAACGAGGTTCACTAGGGGTTAATTATGAAGGTAGGCTTTTTGTGGAGTAAGTGGGTTAAAACCTAGGTGCCTTTATCATCTCTGTATATCAAATCAAAGATGTGGTCTCGACATGCATAATCAAAGTAAGATCTAGAATAACAGATCAATGTTGACACACTCATAATCAATAAAGTGAGCACGAAAGAATGTATGCTCTAAAAGGCTCAAGATCTTACAAGAATTATGGGTTTTTTATGTCATCCTCATAAATTTCAAACTTTAAGGTAACATTCAAATTCAGGTAGACAACCTAAAAAAATTTGCGATGTGTGTGTGATTTCTAAGGCTGCCAAGGTACTGGCGGTGGCAGAAGTGGCGTGATTCCCAAGCAGCCTGAAGAAACTGTGATTAATAAACTAAAATAAAATAAACTAGATTAAGCATAAGAGAGTCAAAGAGAAAGAAAATAAGGGGGTGGGTGTTATTTCTAGGGCTGCATAAAGTCAGTGGTCATGGTGCCGGTGTGATTCCCTAACAGCCTGAAGAACCTGACACTAAGAAACTAAAATAAAATAAACTGAATTAAGCATAAGATTGTCAAAGAGAAGGAAAATAAAGGAGAGGAGTAAAGAAGAAGAAAAATTAAATGGTCTTAAAGACCCTTGGCTTGTCGAGTGGATGAAGCAGCCGGCATGAACTTATGTAGATCGGTCTTCCTAAGGAAGATTATGCTTAGATCCTTTCGTTTCTTCGACATGGCCATTGTGGAGATAAAGAGTTAGAAGAATGGTGTGAGAGGTTGAGGATCTGAAAAAGAAAGGAAAAAGAGAATGATATGGAAGAAGGGAGATGGGGAGTGAGTTAGAGGAGGGAGGGGTGGTTTAAGTAGGATTTTCAAGTCAGGTACATTCACACGCCCGTGTCTTGTGGGCGTGGTATGTCACACGACCGTGTCGCATGGCCGTGGTGGGCTTCGTTCGTTTCTCTCACGCCCACGCTCAGGTCACCACGCCCGTGTGTGATCTAACAGTGTCGACCACGCCCACGTCGTACGGCCGTGGGGTTTTGTTGATGCCCGTGGTATGGTGGTTGGAGTCCGTGACTCGAAGATTTTATTTGTTCTCACTTGTACCATTTCTGCCATGTCAGTACGGAGATCCGTGAGGTCCACACAGCCACGGCCACGGCCGTGTGGCCTGGAAATCTGCACTTGGTTAGTTTATAGTTAGTTGCTAAAAAAGAAAAATAAAAGAAAGACTAAAATGTAAAAATGTAATGGGGTTAGTGTTCGGGTTGCCTCCCGAGAAGCACTCGTTTATAGTCTTAAGCTAGACTTTCCTCTTATTTGCATATTCATGGTGGTTTGAGGAGTTGAAAGTCCTTCCTCGTGCTAGCAATTCTATTATCATGATAGAGTTTAAGACGTGTGGCATTTATTTTCAAAGTGCCGAACATAGGGTTACTTACCTCGACTGTTTCTTACGGAAAAATATCGATTAGCTTGAAAGGGATTTACTTGCTTGTGTTAGGATCAGGAGGGGATATTCGTGGGTATGCTTTATCTAGCATTACCTGATCTCTAATTTTGAACTTGTGTTTCTCGTAGAGTGGCCTTGGTTCTGCTTCGTGTATCCCTAGTTCTTCTTTAAGCTGCATCTTCTCTTCTTCTAGTTCATCGATCTGAATCCCTTGTTCCTTGTGAGTTATTTCCTTGTTGGCACAGGGTTTAGGATCGGACTCAGTTGTGTTCTCTTGTGGTGCTTCCTGAAAAGAAGGGTTAACCGAATGGTTAGCAATAGAATTTACTTTCTCACCTTGGTTATTCGATGTTCTAGCTGAATCGAGGGCTTAAAGAGTGACTGTCTCGTCCCCTACACAGAGTATGAGTTCACCTGCTTCGACATCAATTTTAGTTCTGGCAGTTGCTAAAAATGGTCTTCCTAAAATTAGGGGGATCGTGTTGTCCTCATCCATGTCTAAAACGACAAAGTTTACCGGGAATACGAATTTATCAATCTTCACAAGTACATCTTCAATTACACCCCTAGGAACTCTAATAGTTTTATCAGCTAATTGAATGCTCATTATAGTTTGTTTGGGCTTCCCTATACCTAGTTGTTTAAACAATTTATAAGGCATTATGCTTGCCCCTAAATCAGCTAACGCATTATCAATAGTTAAACTACCAATTAAGCATGGAATTGTAAAACTCCCTGGATCTTTTAATTTCTATGGTAGTTTATTTTGCAACATTGCTGAGCACACTGCGTTCAGTTCCACATGTGATTCCTCGTCTATCTTCCGCTTATTTGTTAATAGTTTCTTTAAAAATTTCCTGGAATCTGGCATCTACAAAAGAGCTTCAAGAAACGGTAAGTTAATATGTAGTTTCTTTAATAGTTTAAGAAACTTACCGAACTATTCCTCTGTGTCATCTTTCGTTATTGCTTCGGAATATGGTATGCGAGGTTTGTACTCTTTAATTACTGGTTTGTTATTGACCTCAACCATATCTTCTTTTACCATATTCTTTTGTTTTGAATTAGGCGCGTCTAACCCGTTGCTATCTTGAGCTGTTATGGCTTGAACTTGCTTCCTTGGGTTAGTCTCGGTGTTGCTTGGTAGTCTCCCCTGTGGACTCTCAAAAATCTACTTAGCAAGTTGTCCGAATTGATCCTTGAATTCCTGTGACAATGCTTCAAGTTTTGTTTCTACCTTTTGGAAACGTGTTTCTGAGGCTGTTATGAAATTTGTCAGCACCTCTTCAAGGTTCGGCTTCTTTTCCTGTGGCTAGGGCTGTTGTTGGAAATTTTGGGATGATTGTTGCCTTTGATTTCTTTGACCGCCCCATGAAAAATTAGGGTGGTTCTTCCAACCTGGATTATAAGTATTACTATAAGGGTTATTGTTAGATCGGTAATTATTACCCATATAGTTCATCTGTTCGCTCCCCATGCCCTGTCCGTAGGGTGGGTACTCAGGATTCGCCACCCCTTCACTTGCGTCGCACTGCATAACTGGATGTGCCTGCGAAGGAGCATATAAACCATCAAATTTTTTAAGTAGCAACTCTACCTGATTTGATAGTGCGGTTACTGGATAGAGGTTGAAAACTCCGGCTGCTTTTGTTGGCCTTGTCCTTGTAACTTGCCACTGATAGTTATTCAATAGCATCTCTTCTATAAACTCGTAGGCCGCTTCAGGAGTTTTGTTATCCAGAGTTCCGCCGGCGGCTGAATCGATTAACTGTCTTGTTGAGGGGTGGAAACACAGAAATTTATATACTTTTTCATGCCCTTTTTAACTCAAATTTATGCAGTTTCGATTAAATTCTTGTTGGAAAATAATTAAATATTATAAAATAATTAAATTGTGCTAAAAATATGAACATGATGAATTTTAATTAATTTTATAACTAATTTTGATTTATTTTGATTATTTTCGACAGATTTGCACAAAGGGCGAAAATTGGCTCGGCAGACACTGCTCGAAGAATAAACCCGAGAAGCAATTTGAAGTATCAAGGCAAATTTATTTCCAGCCTAAGACGGTCCAATTATGAATATATAATCATAATTTAATTAATTTTAATTTATTTCCAATTTAATTTGGGCTAAATAAATTAATCTTAATTAATTATGAAAAAGGCCCAGTTGAACCGCATCAGGTGAACCAAACCAGTTGAACCAAACCAAGCAAAGAGTTGGACAGCCCAAACCGTCCATATTGCTGGCCCAAATCAGCTTATTAGCTGATTAATTAAGCTTGCAAAGAAGCCCTTGCAGACTTTTCAAAGTTGCATTCAAGCCCCTCCAAATATTGTGGCTTTGTAGATTTGCCCCATGCTATTTTTAGCAAAGTTGAATCCATCAACTTTGCCACATAGGTGGCCAGCCAATGTGTGGCTCTTTGGCTGATGAGTTTTGCTATTTTTAGCAGCCACAATCAGCTATAAATACACCCCCTTGCTGATCATTCAAACCATCCCTCAATCCTTCAACATTCTCATTCTCTCTTCTCTCCATTTCTCTCCATTCTCTCTTCTTTACCATTCCATTTCCTCTTCTTCTTGTGCCGATTTCCCCTCTGGGAAAAAAAGGCGTTTTCCCAACCATTTGGAGCAGCAATTGGAGTGTTCATAGCCACCTTGATAGCCGAGGACAATGGAGAACGAAGAACGGAGCAATCAGTCAAGCCACGGAGAAACACCGGATTTGCTTCTTGTTCCTTATCTCTTTAAATTTCGTTGTTGTTTTGACAAACATGTTTATGAATATTGTTATTTTAATCAGCTTAGCTTAAATTTAATTCGTGTTGGGTTGATTGCATTTCGTCCTCTTAAATTATTAAAATTGTGTTTATGCTGTTATAGGCCTCGGTAAAATGTTTGATTAAATAAAATCATGTTTAAGTTATCTGGCATTATAATTGTTTAGATAGCTAATGAATTAATTATTTAAACGCATTGAAATTGTAATTAATGGATACAATACTTAATCTGTGCATGTTTAATTCTTCTAAGGTAGCTGAAGATTAAATTAGCATTGTATTTGGCGATACATATGCCTTGCATAACTTGCAAGATTTTTGTGATTAAATTATTTCAAGGTAAGGATACTTTGTTACCTAACATGATCTTTTATATGCTTGTTAGGTTGAATTAATCGGTTGAATCACATAGGGATATGCGAGAGATTGTTTAATTTAATAAGTATGTATGTGCAATAACATATAAATATGTTCATAAGTTAGCAAATTACCGAGTTGTCGTGATTTATTCGTAACAAGTATAAGCATAAGTTTAATAATTCTAAGGTAAGAAATGTATTAATCCAACACAATTATATCATCTTGATTAAAATTAGCTTTTGAAATCGTGCATTAGAACTTTGTTTTATTTTCTTTTACTTTGTTTTTTTAGTTTTTAAATATTTCTTAAATCCAAATATTTTTCTTTCACCAAAGTGTTTAAAATCATTTTCATAAATAATTCTTTTACAGTCCCTGTGGGTATGATAACTCGACATTTACTGGTCACTTTATTACTTGTTACGGTTGTGTACAGTTGCACATTTCCACCATTCCAAGGGGTTCACACCGTTGTAGAAAGTCTACACCTGTAGCCACAATGGTAATCCGTGGTGTGGGCACCTCCTCAACAAATCCTTATATCTCTCCCATGCTTCATAAAGTGTCTCTAAATCCATCTGCACAAATGAAGAGATATCATACCTTAACTTGGCCATTTTGGCCGGCGGAAAATATTTTAATAAGAATTTTTGGGTCATTTGGTCCCATGTAGTGATTGACCCTCGTGGAAGATAATATAACCACTGTTTGGCTTTATTCCTCAAAGAAAAGGGAAATAACCGAAGACGGATGGCATCATCAGAAACGCCATTTATTTTGAAGGTATCACAGAATTCTAGAAAATCCGCTAAGTGTGTGTTAGGATCCTCATCCTGCAAACCATCAAACTGAACAAACTGTTGTATCATCTGTATGGTGTTAGGTTTCAATTCAAAATTATTTGCAACAATAGTAGGCCTAACAATACTAGATTCAGTTCCTGTTAAACTAGGTTTAGCATAATCATACATAGTACGTAGAGCATGATGTTCTGCCATCTCTGGAGGTGGCGGGTTGTTCTCAGCCATCCTTTCAGTAGGATCAGTTTCGTCTTCTTGCTCTTCTTCTATGTAGTTTAAGCTTCGCCTTATCTCTCTGTGAGTTCTGCGAATGGTACCTTCAATATCACTGTCGTAAAGTAGGGGTCCTATTGGGTTCCTTCTAGTCATAAACTAGAAGTGCTTGAAAGGAGCAAAAGAAAGAAAATTAGCAAAGTTAAAAAAAAAACTAAGAAATAAAAGTAAATTGCAAAAAATAAAAATGGCTAAAGTAATAAAAATTGAGCGTTCTTAATATTTCAGTTCGCCGGCAACGGAGCCAAAAACTTGATCGTGATGTCAGAGTCTTAAAATTTATATAAAGAATGACCAAACCTGGAAACTAACTATGACAACGGTTTGAGGCAAGCGCACCTATCGAACAGTAGTATAGTTTAGGCAAGACCGGAATGTCGAATCCCAAAGGAACCAAAATTACTAATACTAACTCTCTTTTTATTATCTAGCCTAAGAATTAAGGGAAATTATTTATCTAATCTAAAATTAACTAACAACTAAACTAAAGATGCAAAGACAAAGAGAATGAAATTGGGAAAATATTTGAGAGAAAACCAATTGATTAAGACGATACCCAAGGAAGAATCCACCTAGACTTCACTTGTTATCTAACTCTGAACCAGACGATTTATTCACTTGACTTGATTCGTAAGATTCCCTAAGTTATATTAATCCCTCTCTCGAGGCGACTAACGTCTAACCCTAGGTTGATTAATTGAGATCCCTTTCTAATTAAAACCCCTAGAATCGCATTAACTCGATCTATGGACTCCAATATTAGGTTTCACCCTAATCCGGCAAAACCTCGTCACCCTATCTCTAGGCGTGCAATCAACTCCGCTTAATTATGCTAGATCTACTCTTAGGCAGAGACTTTTGCTCCTCCACCTAAGCACATCACACTTGAATTAATATCCCAGAAATATCAACACAAGAATTAAGAACACATAATTAAGAACAAGTCAAATATTTATCATATAGTTCAGCAAACGATAACAAGATTCATCTTAGGTTTCATCCCCCTCAGGTATTTAAGGGTTTAGTTCATAATCATAATAAAATACATCTCAAAAGAAAAGATAAAACAAAAAATAAGAAATCCCTAAAACCCCCTGAAGGAATTGAAGGATAGATCCTCCGTCTTGAGTATAATTCCGGCTTCTTGAGATGAATCAACTGGCTATCTTCTAGTAAATCTCCACAAATCTGACCTTTCTGGCTCGGCTCCTTGGCCTCGCTAACCGTTGCCTTCTAGGTTATACTTAGGGTGTTTATATAGGCTTTTGAAATAGATTTCTTTGCCCATAAGTATCCTTTTCCGAGTGAAATTGCTCTTTTCCACGACAAGGACACGGCCATGGCACACGCCCGTGTGAATCGTGGCCAGGCCGTGTTTGGACTTTTAATGAGGCACAGTTGTGTGGTCTTGGGCCCAGGTTGTAACATCCTAAAAAGGGCCTATGCATTTTCGGTTTAATTGTACGACCTGACATGTCTTAAGTATTATGAATAAATTTTGAATATTTTTGGAAACCTGGAAATGTATGGAAAAGATGTAGAAATGAACATTTTGGAAACCTGAAAATGTATGGAAATGTTAAGTTCAAAAATGGAAAGTGAACATTTTTGGAAACTAGGAAATGATTTGGAAATGATTCAAAAGAGGAAAGTAAACATTTCTGGAAACTTGGAAATGTAAGGAAATGACAAGTTTAAAGAGCCGAATGAAAATTTTTGGAAACTTAGAAATGACTCAGAAATGTCGAGTTTTAAAGTTTAAAAGAGGAAATTAAGGCAAGGTGGCCTTAAGAAAAAAAGTATGTGAAATTTGACACACAAACAGGCTTGGAAAAGTGGCCTGGAGATGCCACATAGGGCCTCTGGAAATGGCGCCACATGTAAGGGTGTTGGGCCTGAGTTCGAGTCACATGGGAAGCAAATAAAAGAAGTTTTATTTTTGCTTCTAGAAGCCCAGAGGTGGATGGCACAAGGCTTGCAAAAGAGGAGTTTCATTCTCTTTTAAATTCGGCTAATTAGGGGATAAATAATGGATTTTATTTAGATTATTTTAAGAGATAATTGTGGATTAATTCCTTCTATTTTTAATGGATAAAAGAAGAGATAATAGAAGGATTATTATTATTAATTCAAAGGATAAAGTTATCAAATAAAGAAGAGTGGTGGCCAAGTAAGGGATTCTGAGTAATAATTTTGGCTATAAAAGGAAGGAAAAAGGGCTACTAATCAATTTTCTTCCTCCTCTTTCTCTGCCAAATTCCCTAGCCTCTCTTCTCTTCTCTTCTCTTTTTCTTTTGTCTAGCCGAATTCCTCTTCACCCTTAGTTCCCCTTGCCGAGTTTCTTTAAGATCATATCCCTTCTCTTCTCAAGTTTACTTTCAAAAGCCGAATCTTTGTCGTGACAGAAGGGTGTTGCCGATTTCACCCATAAAGGTAAGAATTTTATGGTTATCAATTCTTCTCTTCTTTAAGCCAAAATATAGGAATCTAACTCCTCTAGGATTCCATGGCCGAAACTTTGAAGGGCCTTTCGGGATTTGTCTAGGTCAACTACAAGGAGGAGAATTTCGGGATTTAAAAGACTCAAGGTAAGTCATATGTACATTCGGCCTAGAATTATTTATCATGTTTAAGGATGAAATCGGATCTAACATGTGGTTTAGGAATTTCGACAGAAGCTACAACCAAGGGATAATTTTGGGATTTAAGATCCTTAAGGTAAGTTTTAAGTGTATAAATCCTACTAGGATTTGGATTTGTGGCCAAAAAGGTTTATTAATATGTTTAAATGATTGGCCGAATATAGGAGTTAACGGATCTAAAGCAGTAGATCGATTATTCGGGATTTCAAGGATTTCGTTAGGCAAATCAGGTGTGTACCCCACACTATCTTTAATACGTTTTATGGCAATATTTAATATAAGTATGTATAAGAATGTGAATATGGCTAAGGTACCCTAATGTGGTACAAAGTACTCAGGTACGTTTCCTACTCCTACTAGGATTACGAAATATGTTATATTTAACATGTGAAAAGTGACATGAATGTGAATTTTAAGTGTGATATGCATGATATGAATAATATGGGGCATTCGGGTTATATGAGAAAGGGGAAGTGAATGTGGTGACTTCGGTCTCACTATCTGAATGTGGTGACTTCGGTCACATTATCTGAATGTGGTAACTTCGGTTACATTATCTGAATGTGGTGTCTCATGACACAATTATCTGGTGGCTATGCCACGAATTTATATGGGCGATGAGCACGTCGACTGCAGCGACTGCCTTCGATGGTGTGCAGCGGAAGGAGGGTTGACTTAGTAGTCCCCACGGTGTGCAGGTTGGTACGGGGATGTGTAGCGGATGGCATCTAGGTTTGGGTTTGGGATTGCATCATTATCTTGAATTATTTTGTGAGCATGATATGTATGGTATGCCTAAATCTATTAAATTTTAGTGTTGGTTTACACATTGAGTCTGTTGACTCACCCCGTTGTGGGAACATTTTTCAGGTGATGAACAGTGATGGACCGGGAAGGCAGAACTTGTGGTGGCCATGCTCAACTTGAAGTTTTATTCAATATGGACATTTTATTTTATTTAAGTACTTAAGAATTTTATTATGGGTTTTTACTTGATGTAATAAGGCCATAGTTTTATTTCTTTATTTCTATTTTCAATTTTTTTTTATGCTTACGAATTATTATCAATTAAAGTTTGAGTAAATTTATTTTTTTTAAAATAAACCCTAATTGTTTTGTCACTTTAATTAAATGGATTTCAATATAAGATAAGTTGGGTTCCAACACAAGCCCAACCCAAAACAATATTTTTTTTAAAATCGCATAAGTTTTTCCCAAGGAACAAAAGAACTTTGAACCGGTTTACTTGAGAAACATACCAAATCTGGTCAAAGCTTGTGGGTCGGGTTTGGGGTGTTTCACAGGCCGTGTCGATTTCTATTCTGGCCCAATTTGGTCTGTTTTAGGCCCGTTTCTCGTTCTTTTCATCCTAAGGTGCTTTCCTGAGTATAAAACATGAAAAGAAAGGATTAAGAGCACCTTTTTACATAAATCAAGGGATAAATCATCCAAAAGCATGCTAAATGTGGGCCTAAAATATGTTACTTTTACGGTTTATCACATGGGTACTCTCTTTTAAACTAGACTAACTATAAAAAATATACTGACCAAATAACCCACAACAAATCATCACTAAAACTAAAATGAAAGATCAAGATAATAAAGATAACAAAAATATAAAATATAAATGAAAAAGAGAAAAAAAAAACTTAAACCATGTTGTTTGTAGTGGGTTTGTGGTGTGAAACGATGAAGCTCCGTGTTTTCCAAACAACAAGTAATGGCACCTACAAAGAAAGAAAGAAAGGCAAAGACAAGCAAAAAATGATTGAAATAGAAGTGAAAATGAGTGAGGAATTCGGGAAGATTTGAGAGAAATAAGAAAGGGGAGAGTGTTTTAGGGTTTTAGGGATTTAAACTTTGAATGATTTTGGAAAAAGTGAGGGGTTTGGGGTTTTTGAAGGATATTGCGATGCCCTAATCGGGAATCACTTGTCCCAACTCGGATATCGCGATATCCCTGCTTTTGTATCCTTCAAATTCCATTTTGTCTGAGCTATCACGATACTGAGGGTTGGGTATCGGGATACCACTGTGCAAAATCAAAATTTTGACTTTTGATATTCTAGAGGTATCGCGATACCAAAGGGTCGATACCGCAATACCCAAAAAAAAATGTGGCACTAATTGAAACTTTCCGTGAGATCATGATATCCCCCTTGGGTATTGCAATTTCACTGAACAAACCCCAAAATACTTACAAAATTATCAAATATTCTCTCAACTCTCCAAAATCTGACTTACCAAGTTCAAAATTAAACCAACATAAACTAAAATTCCTAATCTAAATGCAAAAAAAAAAATGTGGAGTCCATGCTCAATATTTCAAATATTTACAAATTGATAGTTCATGCTCAATAATTCAAATATTTACAAATTGATAGTTCAATTGCCACATGTGGCATGTTAAAAAATTTTTCCAGGGTTATACGTGACACCCCCGTAGTAATGTTTGCATAAGGTCTCGGGCGCCAACACACGTCTCATCTTCTTCAGCCCAACAATTTGATTCACTGATCGTCTCTTCATCGCATCCTTGGTCTCAAACCTGCAAACATACACCACTTCAAGTATTTCACATTGTTAGATGCATACTTATACACTTCCTAAATGGCTTGACACTCTATCTCACTATTAGGGGACACTTCCTTCACCTTAAGCTCGGGTTCCACGCACCTAATAGTCTTTACCTCTCCACCTACTTCCATAGTCATCTCTCATTTGCCCACATCTATGGTGGCCTTAGAGGTAGCTAGGATGGTCTCCCTAATATAATGAGTATCTCTAAATCCTCTTCAAATTCAAGAACTATGAAGTCAATCGGTAAGATAAACCGCCAAACCCTCACTAAAACGTCCTTCAAAACTCCCTTTGGGTGAAATAGGTCCCCATTGGTTAGTTGAAGGGTTACCGAAGTTTCCCTAAGGTCACCTAAACTTAAGCTAAGATAGATGAACAAGGGCATTAAGTTTATACTCGCTCCAAGATCACAAAGCGTCTTACCAAAATTTACACCTCCAATCTCTATCGGAATGGTAAGGTAAAGCTATCGGGGTTCTTAAGTTTTGGTGAGACTCTCCTAGACACAACAGCATTACACTCAGTATTAAGAGCGAATCGCTTTTCTCTCCTAATCTTCTTTCTCCTAGACACCACTTCCCTAAGCTTAGCATATTTTGACATTTTTTCTAGGACCTCAAGTAATGGGAGGTTGACATTCAAAGCCTTAAACACCTTGAGGAAATTTAGAAATTCCTCATTGTCTAGCTTCTTCTTCTCTTTTAGTCTACTTGGAAAAGGTACGAGTGTCATATTTGGTTGTGGTGTTGGAATGGTTCCATCCTGTGGTTCAGCTTGTGTGCTCACTCTCGGGTCTTTCCTTTTCTCCCACCCCATCTTCAACACTAGGAGTGCAAGTGCTCTTATCCTTCTCACTAACTTCCTTTTCCCCACTAATTGCTCAAATAGGTTCTATACCCATAGCCCCAGATCTAAGGGTAATTGCCTTAGCATGTTCTTTTCCTTCCCTCTTTGAATTAGCTCGGTATTACTAGATATGGTAGAAGCTAATTTGTTTTGCAACAATTGCAAAACTTGGTTTAATTGACCATGAATTTGATGCACATTGGCTTGCACCACAAGCAAACCTTCCTCTACCTTGCTTACCCTAATCAATAATAGAAGGTCACTACTAAGGCTGATTTTCTTTCTTACTCTTGGGGTACCATAAATGGTAACAAAGGTTGATAAGTTGCATTGGGTATAGGAGGATTAAGGTTTTAGGCTCCTTGATTGGAGGGACCTCCTTAGTTCCCACCCCACCTAAGGTTAGGATGGTCATGCCACCAAATTATAAGTGTTAAAGAATGGATTGTATCCTCCATTCCCTATAAAGTTAGCCTCCATTTGGTTGTTTAGCCTCTATTTGGTTGCTCTCAGTAGCATTTCCCCACAAGGCACCTTCGCTATCATGTCTTGCATTAGAATAGGTTAGAAGGGGCTGATTTTAGACTTACACCTTAGTCAAACTCATCTCCAATTGATTGAGCCTTTTGAGGACTTGTTAATACTTATCCTCATTATTAACCATGTTCACGGTCGATTGTTTAGCTCTATATGTGAATCGCTCAACCAACCATAAATAAGAATTCATTGCCATGTCATCGATGAGATGGCAAGATACGTCTTTGACATGAATTCCTCCGCGGACGCTCCGTCAAGACTAGAGCTCAAGTTTCCATCCATCCCATTCTAAAAAACATAAAGTTATAGCCAATCTTGTAATCCATGATATGAGCACTTACGCAGCATGAGTTTAAAGCGCTCCCAAGCCTCGTATAGCGACTCCTCTTCCAATTGTCAAAAATTTGTAATATCCATACGAAGTTTCATTATTTTGCTCGTCAGAAAATATTTTGCTAAAAACTTACTCACTATCTCATCCAAAGTGTTAATGGAATCTACCAAGTGTGAATCTAACCACAAAAATGCATCGTCACTAAGAGAGAAAGGGAATAACAGAAGACGGATAGCGTCACCGGATACCTCATTATATTTAAAGTTATCACAAATGGTTAGAAATCTCATAAGATGTTGATTCGAATCCTCATTCATTGACCCTCGAAATTCAAGGTTTGCTTGTATCATTTGGATCATTACTGGTTTGATTTGAAATTTGTTAGCACTAATTTGTTGGGAAAATCTCGATTTGAGAACAGTTTTCTTGCATAGCAGAAAATTAAAATTTTAAAAATCGACCCGAATTGTGATATTTATAGCAATAAACCTTAATCAAATTATTACTTGTGTTTTCGGCTTAGCGGACTTTCGTTGCTCTCAACTTTCAACGAAACAATCTTCTTTGCTCTTCTTGTACCATGCACTACTTCAAGTGTGGGCTCGAACCAATTGAATCGAAACACAGAACTAGAAAAAGTTTTCGCTTGTTTAAAGGTGAAAACAAAAAATCTTTCTTCTTAATAGAAATCGGTAGAATTGTTATTTTGAAAAAATATATAAAATATTTGAAAATAAATTATCTCTATTTTCAGTAGAATAACAATCTCCCAAAGTTGTGTTCATAGCTCTACCGGTGCCATCTATTTATAGGAAGAGAAGGTAGAACCCTCGTTGAGTTGTACTGGTTTATTTCAAATAGAAAAACAACATTCTACTTAGAATAAGACTAGGGTGGACGGCACACTCTAGTATTCCTACAAGGGTTGTCGCCCCCTTTATGTCCATGAGGGGTTTTTGGGCCTATCTTACATCGGATCCAATTACGAGTACTTCTTAAGCCTTTTTGACCCAGTGCACTGTAAATGTGATCCAACCCGATTCAGTGTTTCTTTTTCCCAAAACAAACTTTAATATTTATATATAAAACAATTTTTTCATCCCTATTTAACCCCTAGCAAAAATTTTATGATTTTACCCTTGGTAAAATTTTGACGATTTTGCCCTGTAACACCCCAAACCCTGTCAACACACCACGACCGAATCTGGCATGTTACGAGGAAAATGGTTTAAGAAGTTAGGTTTCCTGCTTAAAAGTTTGATGAAAACTCTTTGAAGATTTTGAACTTGTTGAAATCTTGGGCAGGATTGTTGAAAACTTCATGTGAAATTTTGAAAACATTTTAAGAAGTTAAACTAATCTATTTCATTTAGAATATCAAGTTGTCTCTTATTGCTACTTAAAGCATTTTGACTTAATGGAAATCAAGTGTTGGGTTCTAAAATCATTTGAGTTTCCTTAATACAAAATCATAGTGAGATACCCGATGGTATAATTTAAAACACATTTCGCTATAATTTTGAAATCATTGTCTTTCCAAGTTTTAAGCATATTTTAGTTCAAATTATTTGTTAAGGCATATAAAAATTCTACTTTAAGCATAAACATAGGAAAAACATAATTTAAAGGCCTTTTACAAACCAAAGTAAAATCCGAATAATAGTAAATAAGCTAAAGTACCCAAATTATAAAGTCGGAGGAAATCTTTATTAAGCATGGCATGAGCACCCCGAGTCCATCCCGGCTCCATGTCCGCGTCTAAGTGTCACCTGAAATGTCAAAGGAGAGGGTGAGTCACAAGACTCAGTGCGTAAATCCCGCTCCCGATAAAACAACATGCTAACACACATCATATCATAGCAACATAATTAATGCAACCCGGCCCTAACCATCCGTATCACCTTTCTACCCCGTGTGGTACCAAACCACTGGTGGTGCCAAACCACTGGTGACCCAAAGTCACGATATCCATAATTGTGGTGCCAAACCACTGGTGACCCAAAGTCACGAATAATCCAATGATGGGGCCAACCCATCGCGTGATACCAAATCACTAGCGACAATCCCGTATCTCTCAAGTGGGGCCAACCCACGGTGGTGTCAAACCACAGGGACGAGTCGCAATGAGGTGCCAAACCTCTGGTGTCCCAAAGACACAATGTGATACCAAATCACTGGTGACCCAAAGTCACGAATAATCCGATGATGGGGCCAACCCATCGTGTGATACCAAATCACTGGCGTCAATCCCGTATAATCAACCGTGGGGCCAACCCACTGTGGTGCTAAGCCACTGGGACGAGACGCTGAGGTGCCAAACCTCTGGTGACCCAAAGTCACAAAATATCATCTGTGGTACCAAACCATTGGAGGTGCCAAACCTCTGGTGTCCCAAAGACACAGTGTCCCAAAGACACGGATATCATATTCCCCCTCCTCTCATATCACCCATACATATGGAATCGATGCAACACATGTAAGTCATGCTATTATGTTTGACATCATCACTCATATCACATACATCACATGTCATGGCATCATATAGACTAACAAAAACTCATAATAACACTGCCTTACCCGAATCCGCGATCATACCCATTAGGGTATCATATCAATCCATCAAACTGTCACTAATTATTAACTAATCAGGTTGTTAATATATACACAATTAGATAAAGAGTGTGTTAGTTACACACCTGATAAAGCGCAACCTCTAATACTAAAAGAAACGATCTAAAGCTCCTTGTAAACTTGCTCCTACAATCGGCCACATAGGAGTTAGACATTTATAACATTCGGCCAACATCAATTAACCAAAGGGGTTAATGTTGATCCCTCACCTTGCTATTGATTTGGTTTCTTATCAAACCCGAACCACAAAGGTTCCTCCTTTAGCAATCGGCCAACACCTACCAAGGACACAGTCAATCTTTAATAACTTGACTTAATCGAAATCAAGAGATTGAACCAATAGCAATACCAAACACTTACCCCCTTACCTACCAATCGGTCGAGTTCTGCAAAAGGTTTTGTTACCTGCTTGAATCCCGAATGCCCTATTAAGCATTGAGTTCCAAAATAAGAGGTTAACTCCTTTCACCAATCCAAAATCGACATAGCACTAGAGAGAAAAGAGAAATGGCCATTCGGCCAAGAACTTACCAATACCGCCCAATATTCGGCCACAAGAGAACTTCCAGGAGAGAAAAGATTCGGCTAAGATGCAATCCAAAAAGAAAAGAAGATTCGGCCTAAGTGTTTACCACCCACCTATGATCGGTTTTGAATGGAAAAGGAAAGAAAAGAAGATAGGAGATGAAAAATGAAGTTTCAGCAATAAAGTATAAGAAAAGGAAGTAAAAGTTTGAGATGCAAGTGGTTGTGGTTTCGGCACAAAGAAATGGGAAGATGAATGGAGAAAACAATGGAAGAATTCGGTTTGAAGCAGGTGAGAGTTTCGGCACAAGAGATGTTGAGAGAAACAAATGCACAATCGGCTAAGTGCCACAAGAAATGAAAAGGAAATCGGCAATGTCTGATTGCTTTGGTTTTTCGGTTTCACAAAGTAAAGAAGATAAGAGGAAAACCTTAGAAAAATTCGGCTAACCAAGACCAAAAGAGAAAATGGCTTCAACCTCAAGTGACCGAAATTGCCAAGGAAAGACCAAAAATGCAAAAATGCATTTCGGCTACCAACTCCCCACACCAGGCCGTCCACTCCCCCACTCCAAACACCCCAAAAATTTCAGCCATAATCCCCCCAAAAGCTCCCATTCACTCATTCAAACAAGCATGACCAAGTCACCCTCCTACAATTACTCTCCACCCAACGTTTGAATGTGAAGACTAAGTCCAAAGAAGAATTCGAATTGCCTTCCACCTCTTCCTCCATGCCGCCCAAAATTAAAGCCAAAATGGGGGATTTCGCAGCTCGAACTCAGGACATCTCCCCCCTTGCAG
The DNA here is from genome assembly GCA_005393395.2 of Gossypium australe. Lineage (NCBI taxonomy): Eukaryota > Viridiplantae > Streptophyta > Magnoliopsida > Malvales > Malvaceae > Gossypium > Gossypium australe. The sequence continues at coordinate 13,466,691 of CM016615.1, read as the reverse complement.
ATGACGCCACACTCAGCTCCAAGTGGCACATGCCTTGCCACTTTGCCAGCTCACCTTTCATGCTCACAACCACCAAATAAAATACATATCCCCTCAGCTCCATCAGCTCCCTACACCTAAGGCTCAAACTAAATTTTTCCCATTTACTCAGGCATACTCCTAGCCTACAACTAAGCTCCTAAAACATAGAAATAGCAACATAGCACACCAACACATGCAATATCATGCCACAACAAAATAGCCCCCTATCCCGGGATATTATATGCCCCTAGTAAAATTTCAAGAAAATATGTTCAATATTTCACAACTCAACATGTTCAATATGACTAAATGGATTATTTTCATTTTTGACCTTCAAAACAGTCCAAAAACATAAACTCATTCTTCTGATAATTTTTTAAGTAATCCATATAGTATTGCAAATGGATCATTTTTGTTTTCATTTTCATTTCCAATTTTGGAAATGAACATTAATTTCCAAATGACTCCATTTCTCCATTTCGGATAAAACCATAATCATTCCTGAATGTTTCCCATTTCTCTTTTCTTGTTCATTCTATTCATTTCTATTCAAACACACAATTCATTTCTAGTTTCAACAAGCTAGCGAAGAGACTAATTGGACATATGTAGTTGAGGCTCAAATGATTTATAATTAAGTTCAGGCTTTTCGCCTATTAATTATAAACTCGTTTAGTCACGAAGTCATTCCACTATAGTATCGTGACTAAGGTTTCACCAACGACATACCATTATGAAAGCAACTACTCAATGCTCGTCCAATATGATCATATTTTATCTCATGGTAACCATTACATCTTCTTTCATAAAAAGTCAATACAACAAAATAGTGATCAAGTCATCCATCACAAAGACGAACGACTCGTGGCCACATTTACTTTTCATTAACCATGTAATGCCAATGAGAGGATATCATTTACCAATGTTTTGGGTTATAAATTCCACTATTGTGAATGACAATACATAATACAGAAGTCGTACACCCAAAGCACTAACTTTTCATTCCTTATCTATTTGAACTCTGGCTTTTACTTACATCAAAGTGTACGACTCACACATACACAGTCCGCCAACTACAAAGGATTTAGGTATGCCACACTATAAAAGTCACAAGTGAATAAATCCATAAACGAATTCAAGATCCATTCTACTTGGGTCCTGTCCAATGTACTGTCAATCCAGTCAGTCACATATATATCACTATCTTCTGGAAGTCATCCTCTCTAATGCCCAAGACAAGGCATCTCCTCGATTGGACTTAATAGATGGCATATTAGTATTTCAATCAGTTTACTCATTTTTTATTAGACTAAGGACATGTTTAGGCTCGTCTACTAATACAAGTTGTCTTTCCGCACCACGGTCTGACCACGTAATACTATTTAGTATTAGTTAAATATTAGACAACCAATGAGCAACATTTGTTTCCATTTTACTTTGCTTGCAAAAACCATTTGAGGATAATTTTATACAAATTATATTAATATAATTCATGAATAATTTTATTAACCAAACTGTTCGAAAAAATTACAAGCGTACTTAGATGAAAATACTACACTCAGGACACCAGATCCAATATAATCGCCGGGCGATTAATACTTCCTCGAACATGTTAGCTTGGTTGATCATCGGAAATAGCCAAGAAAGGGTGAATTGGCCTTTTAAAATTTTGGTAGAAGCAATGAAAATAAATTGAGACAATAAACACGGTGATATATAGTGGTTTCGCCCTAATTGCCTACTCTAATACCTTAACTTTCCACAACTAAGGATTTTCCCAAATTCACTAATTTGACAACCTTTGAGAACAAGGTTTAATCTTACAATTCCCTTAAGATTTCTACCCAAAATCTAACATTGCAACTCTCTTAAGGTTTCTACCCAAACCTTAACATTCAACCCTCTCAATAAGGATAACAAATAAGCCAACAAAGAAATAATCCTCACAAGATTAGGATGTTTTCCAATTAAGCATAAATACAAGGAAAACACTTGAGCTGATAGAAAATACAATGAATGCTCACAAGGTTTACAAGAAGAAGATAATAATTGAAGCACAAAGGGATTATTAATGGATTTTTGATGTATCTTTAAGCACTTGATCTATTGTAATCTCACTTTTTGTTGTAGGGCCTTTACAAGATGGTATTTATACCCTCAAATTGATTTCCAATCATTATGGTTATTGAGGAATTGAATAGAGCCATTGGGGATGAAAATACCAGATCATTAAATTCACCTACAACAAAAGGTATCGATATTTGTTCTACGAGTATCAATACTATTAGCATTTAATCTTGATTCAGTGACCTTTAAAGCTAGTTTGCAATGATACCAAATACATTGTATCGATACCTGGTAAAAGGTATTCATACTTTTTGAAAGGATATCGATACTTTTTATGATTGTTTGAAAAACCATCAAGTAAGAATGCAAAAATGGTATTGATATCAAAGATGGTATCGATAAAAATATAATAGGTATCAATACTTTTTGAAAAGTATTGATACTTTTAGCTTTTGTTCAATTTTTGTTTCAAGTCAATAAGTAAGTTTAGTATCGATCTTGAAAAAGGTATCGATAAAAATTGTATGGGTATTGATACTTTATGAAAGGTATTGATACATTTTGTAGGCAGCAGCTTTTCAATTGATTTAAACATGTTTCAATTGAGATAGAAAAGTTTAAACTGTTTTTGAACTTAGTCCAAAATTTTTCTAAGTCTTCAAAACATTTTTTAAGATGTTTGGAAATCTTCAAATTATTTTTAAACTTTATAATTTATTTTTTCAAAAACAAACTTTATTCAAAAATATTTTTATTTGTTATACCAAAACATTTCATCAAATAAAGCTAGTTTAACAAGATCTCCTCTCGGTCTCACTTGCCTAAATGTTCCCTTAGGGTCGTCAATCCTAAGTTTTTAAGTTCATTCAAATTAGTCCAATTTATCATGATTTGGCCCTTCATCCAAAAATCAGCTCACCACATCTCCATCAACTAACCCCTTTAAAGTTTAGCTACTCATGCTAGAAATAAAACTAACAACGATGAAAATGAAGAACAAAAGAACCCATTAAAGAAAGCTTGAGAAAAAAATATAAAAGATAAGATTTTTATGCAAGAAAAATTAAAAGGCATGTAAAGAGAAGCACTCAAAAAGAAATTTTAAAGAAATAAACATAAAAGGATTAAAATTTAAGAAGTGCAAAATAAACGAAACTGAAATACATTAAACTAAATCTAAAAATATCTTACAACCAAGGTTCAGAGATTAAAAGTGTAAATAAACCTAAGCTACAGTGATAACTAACTTAACAAACACTAAGAACAACTAAAAAAGAAAAGTTGCTGGGAAATGTAAAATCTACAGTTCAGGAAATTAAAATAAGAAACCTTAGAACAAGAGGAAGAAAAGCTAAGAGCAAACCTAGAGAAAACTAAGCCTAAACTAAGGTGATATGGCCTTTTTTTCTCTCTCAGCCAAATTTTGGCTAATATAGCAGCTATTCTGACCCAATTTTGGTGATACCATTAAAGGGTAGTCTCCAATCCCGGGTCTGTTGGAGGTATCATAATTCCAAGGTTTGGATATCGCAATACCCTCTCCTTTGGTGTTGTTCTCACTCGATTTTAGCCTCCAATATGTCCCTACATCACCCAACCATACGTTAAGGCCTCCAATGGCACTATTGGCCAAATTGGGTCTCGCAATGAGTAAAAATAAGGCATTTACACTTATTAAATTAAAATCTAAAAATTATGAAAAAAGAACAATGAAATAAATGCAACTTTGCTTGAGAATAAACTCCTTAAGTATATCGACAAAGCCTAATTTGCCATATCAAATTATGACAGAGAAACTGCTTCAAGTCTTATAATGATTTCTGAAAAAGACAAACATTATCTTCCTTGCCATCAGTCTTGAAGCCTTCTAGTTGTTGTATATAAATTTCCTCATCCGAATCCCCGTGAAGGAATGCAGTCTTTATATCTAGTTGTTCTAATTCAAGGTTGTATGATGCAAGAAGGGCTAACAATGCCCGAATGGATGTATGCTTAACAACCGAAGAGAAAACATCACGGAAATCAACTCCCTCTACTTGGCTATAGCCTTTTGTGACCAACCTTGCATTATACCTAGTGTCGTCTTGACTCGATCATTCTATCTTTTTGAACACCCACTTGTAACCAATTATTTTCTTTTCGATGGGTAGTTTAACGAGTTGTCAAGTCTCATTCTTATAAAGAGACTCCATCTCTTCTTTCATAGCAATAAGTCACTTTTTGCAACCAAAAGCCCGATCTGCCTCTGAATAATTTGAAAGGTCAACTAAATCGATGCTCTTTGCAACACTTAGAGTATATGCCACTAGATCTCCTTCACAGTATTTTTGCGGTGGTTTGATCTCTCGCCTTTTTCTGTCTCGAGCTAACTTATAGTTTTGTAATTGAAAGAATCGTTGATTTGCATCAAACCTAACATCTCTACTGACGATGATCTTATTAGTTTTTGGGCACCATAACTTATAGCCTTTTATCCCAGCAGGAAAACCCAGAAAGATTCATTTTACAGCCCTTGGTTCAAGCTTTCCCTGATTGACTCATACATAAGCAGAACAATCAACTATTCTAATGTTAGAGTAATTAGGATAATCACTAGACCAAATCACTTCAGGAACCTTTCCATCCAATGCTCGATGTGGAGACCGGTTCACCAAATAACTTTCCAAGTTAATTGCTTCGACCTAAAACTCCTTTTCTAAGCATGCATGGAAAGCATAAATCGGGCTTTCTCTAGTAACGTTCTATTCATCCTTTCAACAACACCATTCTATTGTGGGGTACCAACAACTGTATGATGTATTTCAGTTCCTTCCCATTTGCAAAAATCATTAAACTCAATTGAGTAGAACTCGAGACCATTATTTGCTCATAACCGCTTTATGAACTTCCTAATCTACTTTTCTAGTAAGGTCTTCCACTGGTTAAAGATCCCGAAGACTTCATTCTTGTGCTTCAAGAAATAAACCCAAACCTTCCTGGAGTGGTCATCAATAAAAGTTAAAAGATATCTACTACCTCCTTTAGAGATAGCTGAAGTCGGACCCCATAAATTGGAATGAATGTAACCGAGGGTCCTTTTTATCCTGTGCACTTTCGAATCGAAAACTCACTCGGGTTTGCTTCCCATACACATAATGCTTGCAGAAATCTAACTTTCCAACTCATTTGTCTTTGAGAAGACCTTTTTTTACTCAAAACAGTCACACATTTTTCACTCATATGACCGAGTCGCACGGGCCACAACAGAGAAACTTTTAAAAATACTTTATCGCCTACCAAATACTCAATATCTTTGTGCTTTAAATCAGCATGTAATTTTTGCTTATCAAATACTGCTTTCAAACTGTCCCTGATAACTTTAATCACATCTTCAGTTTCCTAAATCAATTCTGACTCACTAATCTTTCTTTCACTTAACTTAGACCAACAAGTGGGCGTTCTACACCTTCAACCATATAATTCTTCGTATGGAGTCATTTGAATACTCGATTGGAAACTATTATTATAAAAAAAAATTCAACCGGTGGTAAATAACGTTCCTAACCTGATTCAAAATCAATAACACAAGCTCGAAGCAAATCTTCCAAAATTTAAATTACTCATTCGGATTGACCATCAAGTTGAGGATAGAACGTTGTACTGAAAATTAATCTCATACCTAAAGATTCATGCAACTGTTTTTAAAATCTTGAAGTAAAGCAAGGATTTCTGTCCGGGATAATAGACAATGGCACACTGTGGAGTCTAACTATCTCGTGGATATACATTTCAGCAAACTTCTTAAGTGACCAATCCGTTCTCAAGTCAATTTTAGAAAAGATTGAAGTTCATTTCAACTGATCAAATAAATCATCGGTACAAAGTAAAGGATACTAGATCATCAGCTTATTCAGTTGCCGGTAATCTACAAAGAGTTGCATGGAACCATTTTTCTTTTTAACAAACAAAACTAGAGCTCCCCAAGGTGATATACTAGGGCATATAAAATCGCGGTCCAATAAGTCTTGCAACTAAATTTTCAATTCTTTCAGCTCCGTCGGCACTATTTGATAAAAGGCAATCAATACCGGAGTTGTACTAGGAAATACTTTGATTGTGAACTCAACTTCTCGATCAGGTGGTAATCCCAACAATTCCTCCATGAACACCTTAGAAAATTGACATACCATTCGATTCTTGCTTATTAGGATAACCTTCATGCTAGAATTGATAATATAATCTAGAAAAGCTTTACAGCCTTGATTCAAGAGCTTACTAGCTAAAACTGACGAAACAATCCGAGTCGAACCACTCATTCTAACGTCATTTACCTCTATGATCTCACTTTACCAGCTCTAAACAGAAAACTTCTTCTTACGGAAATCTAAAATCACCCTATACTCAGTTAACCAATCCATTCTTAAAATCATATCAAAGTTGCTGAATGGCATAATCAACAAATCTACAGGAAATGCTATGCTTTGGATTTCCAATGGGCAACGCCTACACACTAGATCAACTGACATTGTCTGACTTAAATGACATGATACAGACATGGCTACTTTTGATGTTTCAAGTTTCAAACTTCCATATATTACCAATTAAACATTTATATACGAATGAGAGGAATAAGGGTCTATCAAATCATAAATAGGTGTAGAAAATAATAGAAATATACCCATTACAACATCGATAGCATCGCCTTTTTCTCGAGTTCGAACCATATAAGCTCACGCTGAAGCTCTAGACACTGATTGTTGCGCTACTAATTCATTTCCTTTCCTTGAACCACCTATAGATACTGAACCACCACAACGATTACCACGGCAACTAACTGAAGGTGTAGATCTTTAAGTAACATCAGAAGTAGCATTTTAATTTTTTAGGCAATCGCAAGCAAAGTGTTCTAGAGATCCACATTGGAAACAACATTTAATAATTTCCAACATTTCCCCCAATGTTGCTTCCTATAGTGTTCACAGCTTGGCACATCAAAATTTGTAGTCAGACCCCTAACACTCTCTACTGAAACTGATGGTTGGTGGTCTCGAGTCCTGTCTGGTCTAACGGATCTCGTTGGCACTCTTTAGGAATCACTGGTCTCCCTAGTCTGCTTAGATTGTAGGTGAGAACTAGAGGTCCCCACTCGTTTCCCAACATCTCAGGAAAGTTTGATTTTCTTCTCAAGTTTCTACTCCACAATTTTAGCTCATTCAGCCAAATCCACAAATTCTTTAATTCTAAGGGTAGCCAATTGCACTCTAAGATCACTTCACAACCCTTTAAGAAATATTTTACAGATTTCTTCCTCATTCGGTACCAACTCAAGGGCATATTTACTAAGTTGTTGAAATTCATGCTCATAGTTGATTACTGACATATCACCTTATTTCAACAACAGGAACTCTTATTTTTGGTCCTCAAGATACAATTCGCCAATATAATTTTTTTGGAATTCGAACTAAAAGAATTTCCAATCGATTTGATCAATAAGTACGTGACGGGTAATAGCTTGCCACCAGGTATATGCCTCACCTTGTAACAAGGAAATGATGCAAGTAACACATCCTTGAGAAGTACATTCTAATTGTTGAAATACTCGATTTTTTGCTTCTAGCCACATTTCGACCACTGATTGATTGACCCATTTAACCTCCATAAACTCTGTGGCACCATACTTTCGTAGCTATTTTATTGGTGCTTTACAGGCTACAGGCATATGTACTATCGTTAGAGTAACTGTCATCCTCTGAAGGGCCTCGACAATAACTAGGAGTAGGTTTTCATCACTTCACCCTCTATGCCTATGCATTTCCACTCTAGGCTGACTAAAACTAGCTGATTTTGTGTTGTGTGCCTCGGATACTACTCTATTCTCGTTTTCAATGGAATGGCCACTACTTCTTATCTTGTTATTAGGACCATTTATGGATTCACCAGACATCTTTAACTATAAAACAAAGAAATTTTATATTAGCAACCAAATCCCAACTCAGACTCAACTCAACTTTGGCATGCATCTCTAAGCTCAATTCTAAGCTCGATTTAGTCTGAAAATCGGCTAACCCTATAGCTTTGATACCACAAAATGTAACACCCTTACCCAATTTGATTGTAAAACTCGAGCTATAGGATGCTATAGAAATTAACAGAATAATTACACGCAATTCATAAATGAAAAATTCTATTAAACATTGAATAACTACATACATTCACAAAAATCATGCTTTGCAAACAAAATCAAGTTTAAATTGAGCTTACGAAAGCTCTAGAATTGACTCGGAATCAAATAAGGACCATTTTAAAACTTCTACAAAAAAAGAAGGGTAATTGTGCAAAATATGGGGTCACAGGGCCGTGTGCCTAAGCCGTGTAACAAGACGTAATTGTGTAGAAATGGAGTTACACAACCATGTATCCAGACTGTGTAACTCACTATAGCCGTCTAGGTCAAATTGCAAATATTCAACAAAAATCACACGGTTGTGTGGCTAGGCCATGTAACAAACTAAGACCGTATGAAATCTAAAATGACCAACTCTACAGCATTCACACGAGCGTGTGACTAGTCCGTATGACAATAAAAAATAGTGTACTTCTAATGCACCCTAAGTTTCAGTGGCACACGATCGTGCCACTAGCCCGTGTGTGACACACGACCATTTGGCTAAATTGTGTGGCACAAAATATGTCATTTAGGACCTACTTCATGCCAAACCATATTCAAAGCATAATCTATGTTCAATTGCACAAATATGCCTACTCAAAACCTGTATAAACTCAATAAAACACATACCAATTTGTCACATTCATTAGACTTGATCATGGGCCAGGCCACCCAACCAAGCCCGAAGGCCTGAAAAATGGGCTGGGCAAAAAAGCCAGTTTTCAAAATGGGTTGGGCCTCAAGTAAGTTTTTTTGGCTTGAGCCTGGCCCGACTCAATTTTATATACATATTATTTTATTATTATAATTATCTTTAATTTTTAGGTTTACCATACTACCTCCCGTCCCCTTCCCCTATTCCCAAATCAGTTCCAAAACAAAAATTCCTAAGTGCCTGACTGCTTACCACTCACCACCTCCACCTGTCTAGTTGAAACACCCCACACCCGGCCCACGAGCCTGGACCGGATCTGGTATGTTCCTTAAGTAAACCGGTTTTCAAATTCTTTATTACTTAGAGAAAATTTGTAAAATTTTAGGAAAATATTGTTTTGGATTGGGCTTAGGTTGGGAAACCCATTTAATTAATTTTAAAAATCCAATTTTATTAAGGTGACAAAATAATTTTCTTTAGGTTTATAAAAAATATATTTCACTTAAAATTTAATCCAACAATCGTGTGTAACAAAATAATTAAAAATAAAGCAGAAATAAAGAAAATCCACTGGGCCTTATGGCCTTATTACATCAAATAAAACCCAATAATAAAATTAAATGTACTTAGAAAATATAAAGTCCAAATTCTAAATAAAGTCTTCAAGTGAAGCATGGCCACCTCAAGGTCTACCGTCCCGGTCCGTCACTGTTCATCACCTGAAAATAGTTCCCACAACGGGGTGAGTCAACAGACTCAATGTGCACACAGTACTAACATTCAACAAATCAGGCATACATGTTCATATCAAATCCATATTCATATAAAGATAAATGATGATGCAACCCAAACCCAAGCCTATTTGTCCATCCGCTACACACCACCCGTACCTGCCAGTCACACCGTGGGGACTACTAAGTCAACCCTTCACCGCTACACACCATCGAAGGCAGTCGCTGCAATCGACGTGCTCATCGCCCATATAATTTGTGTCAATAGACACCATATTCAAAAAATGTAACCGAAGTTACCAAATTCAGATAATGTAACCGAAGTTACCATATTCAAATGTTGTGACCGTAGTCACTATATTCCGTTGGTGTGACCGAAGTCAACACCTTCTTCCCCTTTCACATAGATCCCGAATGCCCCATATATTTTATATCATGCATAACATACTTAATTCTCATTCATGCTACTATTCACATGTTCAAAATATTTCATATTTGCAATCCTATCAAAAGTAGGAAACGTACCTGGGTACTCTTTCACTTGTGGTACTTAACCACATTCACATTCTTATGCATATTCATACATTTAATAATTGCCATATAATTTATTGAAGATTAGTATGGATACACACCTGATTCGCTTATTGGATTCCTTGAGATCCCGAAAATCCCGATTCAACGATCTAGATTTTTAACTCCTATATTCGGCCAAAGCATATTAATAAATGTATTTGGCTTAAAGAAAACCAAATCCTAGTAGGATTTGTATTACTAATACTCACCTTGTTTGCCGATTTGACTAACAATCAAATCCCAAAGATCTGTGTTCTTCTCCCTTGAAATCGGCTAACTGTTAAATCCATTGATTTGGTTAGTCTCTGATTAAAACGAGTAGATCTAGACATTCAAAAGAAACCTTGGCCGATTATAACCACTTACCTTATGATGAGACCTCAAAAATATCGGTTCCTTGCTCCCTTTATTGATATCGAAATTCCTATAATTCATATGTTAGATCTAACATAAAAAAAACTTTCGGCCATATATATATATATACTTATCTTACCTTAGATCCGTGATCCTTGTTTTCAACAATTGTAGAAACCCTTTTGATGTTGTAGTTGATTGCTCATTTACTTAGAATCAACAAAGATTCGGCTTTGACAGTGGAAACAGAGAAGAAAATAGAAGAAAAGAATATGGATCTCGCTTAAAGAAAAATTCGGCAGAGAGGGGGAGAGAGCTAGGAAAATTTCGGCACAGAGCAAAAGTGGATGAGTAGCCCTCCTGCCCTCCTTTTATAGCCGAAGTTATCAGCCTAGGAGTCCCTTACTTGGCCACCACTCCTCTTTTTGATAATATTATCTCTTTTATTTAAAAGATAAAAGCCTTTAATCCATCAATTATCTCCTCAATTATCTTAAAAGAAAATCCTTTATTTATCACTTATTATTCACATATTTATGCAAATAAAACTCTTCCTTTCTAGAATGCATGTGTCGTCCACCTTGGTGTCTCTAGAAGCAAAAATAAAACTTATTTTATTTGCTTCCCAAGTGACTCGAACCCAGGCCCATTCCTCTTGCACATGGCGCCATTTCCATAGGCCCTAAGTGACATCTTCAGGCCACTTTTCCAAGCCTGTTTGTGTGTCAAACTTTACCAACTTTTTCTTTTAAGGCCCTTTAGCCCTTATTTCCTATTTTGAACTTTAAAATTTGACATTTCGGCATCATTTTTAAGTTTCCTAAAATTTTCGATCGGCTCTGTAACTTGCCATTTTTCTTACATTTCCAAGTTTCCAGAAATGTTCACTTTCCATTTTTGAATCATTTCCAAAAATGTTCAGGTTTCCAAAAATGTTCAAGTTTCCAAAATGTTCAAGTTTCCAAAATGTTCACTTTTCTCTTTCAAACTTAACGTTTCCAAAGCATTTCCTTACATTGCCTTACATTTCCATACATTTCCATACATTTCCACACATTTCCATACATTTCCATACATTTCCTTACATTTCCATACGTTTTCAAAAGTATCAAAAATTTATTCTTAGTACTTGAGACTTGACATTTCGTACAATTAAACTGAAAATGCATAGGCCCTTTTCAGGATGTTACACTAGTGCTACTACCCGTTGACAGTCGTTTCCACTCCAGCCGCCACTCCGTCTCATGCTTCCTCTGTCGTCGGCACACTCCTAATTTCCTCAATCAACCCATCCTAAATTTCCTCATCCCTAATTCATGTCTCCTATTTTCTGTCGCTTCCTTTGTCGCCTGCTTTCTATCACTTCCTCTATCAGTTGCTTTCACTGTTGCAATAGGATTAAGAACCCAAACCCAACTCAGGTAGGAAATCTCCCTTTCCCTCTTCCTTTCAGAATATGAAGTTTGGAGCATCTTTCAACTTTCCTTTCCTAGGTTTAAAGCAACCTCATTCTTTTATAAAGGTAGGCCTTAATCATATCAAATAAAAAGAATTTCAGTAAGCAAATATATTAAACATATAAAGAAGCTTCTAACTAGTTTTTGACTGATGACAATTGTGTTCCACATTTGATAAATCACTAACTCTGATGCTAAAAATAATTGTTTGAATCAAATTGTTGGAAATGCTAAAGATTTTAAGGGATTTTCATTTTTATCCCGATGCGGGTTGGCAGGTGGAAAAAAGATGCTTCAGTTATCAGGTGGAAATATTGTTTGCGTCTACTTTATCGTAATCGAGAAATTTGTGGATCAAAGCTTAAAGGCCGACTTTAGGAAAATTACAATTGATTGTAATTGTAATAGTTGGAAAGTGTTAATACTTTTGAGTTTGTGTTTTCCTTAATCAGAATAAAACTGGCATCTAATTGTTTGAATTAGACAAATATGTTGTTCTTTGTTGTATTTGACTTAATGTGATCCAGCTGTACAATTTAGCTGAGTATTAAGATTGCATTTTTTTAAATTAGAATAATTTTAATATACAACTTCATCTTCTCAAAAATACATATAAAATATTTCATGCATGGTTTCAATTTCCAATAGATTTTGTTTTACGTGAATAGAAATTAAATGTTGTAGAAAAGAGTTTATTAGTTGAGGTGAGTAAAGATTACTAGAATTTTCTTTCTTTGGTAGGTACATGACTGAAAATTGTTGGTTGTTCTAATAATTTATTTTTGAAGATTGAGCTAGTGAAGGAATTGAGTTATTTTCAAAGTGTTTTTTAAAAAAAAGTTTAATATAGAATGATATTATATTTTTTAAATTTATTTTATATAATAAAAATTTTATTAAAAAATTAATACAGGCCAGGTTGGGTCGGGCCCAAGTTTGACATATATAAATTAGGCTGGGCTTGGGAAACATTTTGGGCCCATTTTTCGAGTTGGGCCGAACATGGGCTGGTCATTCAGGCTTAAATTCCTGTTAAGGCTTGGTCCGAACCCAACTCGACCCAGCCCATGATCATCTCTAACATTCATACAATATACCAATATGCCTCAAATGGCACCCAAAACATATCAATTCACATTAAAAAAACATTACCAAACTCAACTAGACAATATCATGGTGTTTTCAATCCTACTTGTACTAAAATTTCAACTTATACTTCCTACCACCATTCATACATCTATTGCTTACCCTATTCATATTCAAAAATCACTAAATATACTAATTACTCATTAAACATGATTCAATTCAATCTATGATTCCATAGCATAACTACTACTACCATATTTGTATATTTATACATTACTACCTTATCTTATACCATTCAATCTACTAAAGTCTAACTTACCATACCATATGTATCATAATCCACATCACATTCACTATAACATTATTACTTAGTCAATAATTATCAACATCTCCGTTTACATACACAAAACACCGCAAAATACCAAAATGACACACTTAGGTACATGACATATACTTTAACGAAAGGAAATTCACCATGCTTGTTGAGTTCGAGATTTTTGCTGGATGCTAATGTTGAAAGATGTTTACAATCAAAACCCAACATGCACACGAAAAACAAAACCACACGGTGAGTATGAACTCAATGATGTTTCTATAATCCTAATATTAGATTATATATAAATCACACAAAAGAAAATAATTTAAGATCATAAGATGCATTGCCATTTAAATATTATACCAAGCCATTTCATAATTTTTTAACTAATATTACAAAATTTGATACATTTTACTCTATAGTTGATATTTCAACAATATAATGCCACATCTCTCATTCAACTTCGAATTTTCTATATCAAATAACACAGTCGATTGTCATACCAATTCTTTTCACAATTCATTATTCCGTTTTTACATTTTTAACTCCCTATTAACCTAACTCAGACTCGGACGAATACGTGGATCCAACCAATCACACTGATTTGTGCCTCTCAGATAAATCTAAAAATAGTAAGTTGCTCCCAGTGCTGGTCAGTATAATCGAAAAATAAGTTTGCCCAGCACTTCTTGACTCGTAGTCGTAAAAACCCTGAACTCTTCCTATCCTAGGGCATGCCAATTATACCCGATCCTGCCTGAACAGTTAATAGGGTAATCATTTCTTAATTACATTTATATTCCAATATCTCAATTCATATTATAATCTCATCATCAAATCATTGATTCACACATATGACAGTATAATTCATCACAATATAGATTCAATTTCACTTTTGTCTCAATATACAACATTTATCATAACAACCAATCTCAATCACTTAAATTCAAATCTTTTTATCATTTGCATCTCACCTTATGATCTCACCATACAATATAGTTCATAATAACAACAATCAAAGTAGTTTCAGATTATAGAAACATAAATCGTAAACTCTAAGCTATTCCTCAACAACTTTGTTTTTTCCTTTCTTTTTCGAGGAAGTCGGGTCAACGTTAGCTATGGATTAACATAAACACAACAATTCATCAATGCACAATCAAATTCACACACAATTGTATATTTATACAACTTTTACATTTTATTCAATTTAGTCCTTAAAACCGGGACTAACATAACTTTCAATCTAGAACTCATATTTTCAATTTGTTTTCACTATAGTCCAACTAGGAATTCCTATTTCTCATTTCTATCACAAATTTTGAAATTTTTGCATTTTAGTTCCTATTGTACAAAACTATCAAATAACTTTTCAATTTAGTCTTGTTGACTCTTAAGCTTAAAATCTATCAATTTAATACCTAAAACTTTAACCGTTTCAAAAAATAACACACGAGTCAAGTAGATTAAGCTCCCGGGATTTCAAAAGTATAAAAATTACAAGAAAATGACTAAATTGCACTAACCAATTTGAAGCTTGAAATCTTAGAACCCTAGGACGATTTTCACTCTTCTTCTTCTTCTTCAAAATTCGACATAGATGAATGAAAATGAGATGAGCTCTCTCTTTCCATCCATTAAGTTAATTTGTGAAGGTTTAGATCACTTTACCATTATTTATTAAATTACCCTTTTAGCCCTTATATAAATCCCATAGCTAGCCATAATTTATTACCCTTAATAATGCTCATAGTCTAATTGCTAACTTGATCCTTATCCTTTATTTTTAATAACCACTTCTTTGGCAAATTAAACTTTTACTACTTTTACAATTTAGTCTCCATACCATAATTAATTACTAATTTGGCAAAATCACCTACTCAAAATTCCATTCACCTATGATATACCTCAGTTTATGAAAATGGGGTCCCAGAACTACATTTTCTAACACCACTGACTTTGGGGTTGTTACAAAAATATCACTAGAACAATTAAAGTTAGTTTGGGAAAAGATAACATAATTTAACTAGGAGAAGAAACCCGGTTTAGTAAAGAATATGTTGCCACATTGTGACGTCGTTTATTGGCTCGTTGAGATGTCACACGTCGCGTCATCAGGATGCTAGTTTTTTTCGTCTAAACATCGGCTCTTCCTCGCCACGACGTCGACTCTATTTCGTCTAAAATGTGAGACACATTTCATATGTTCCAAAGTGAAAAATATAAAAGGAACGTGCTAGGGGCAATGCTATGGTCAGTTATAGATTGTCCTCTCATCTTAAAGGAATAGCCAACTAAAGGATGCTTCAAAGATGTTGGCCTTGCTACGTCAGAATTATAGTTGCCGATAAATAATGTCCCAATCCTACAATGAACTAGAGAAAATCTAATGCATATTGGAAAAACTTTCTTTAATACCACAACAAGTGACTTTAAAGCAAGTGAAAGCAATGGCGATTTTTGTTGGAAGGAAGTTTTGAGTCTAAAAGGTGTTATAAAAGTGGAGATCCTTTACCTAAAGGTTTCAAACTTCGATTCTTAGGTAAAGTTCTTATTTTTTTTTTCTTTTAAATATGAATTGTTGCTAGACTTTTATTATGCATGTGGAAGGTCAGGTCATAGTTTCAAGAGTTATTGGGCTTATATAAAAGGGTAAGTGAAAAAAGAATCTATGGTGATTAGATGGAGGCAACTCCGATGAACAGGCAAGACACTTGTGATCGAATCCTTAACCTCGACATACAATAAGTTGATAGAAAAAGTTGGGTAAGTTGTGCACTTACACTTAGAAAATAAGTTGGCAAACTTGTAAAGTGCACAAACACTAAGACGAATGTTCCTTCAAATTTAACGAAGTAGGTTGAAGAGGTAAGTGGTTCAACTACTGATGGTGGAGAACCTTATACAAGTTTAACCTAGTTTAACAATGTAAGAAAGGAGATGTTAGAAAGTGAAGATGAACTAATTAAGCCTAACATGGATATTGATGTTTGCAACTTGGGATAAAAAAAGTAATGACCAATAAAAATGTCTAAAAGAGGATGGGAGGTCATTTATCTAAGCCATAATTGCAGATGATACGTTCATGGATGCCAAAGCTTTGATCAATTTGGATAGCAACATTGAGGATATAAGGCTTGGAGTTTGGCATTTTGCGGCCACGCTCTTTATATATCCCATAGTTCCAAAAGACTCTAAAATGATTAGTTCACTAAAATCAAAGAACGAGGAAAATGCAAGCATTTAGAAGCTTTCTACAAATAAATTAAAAAGCTCGATTCAAAGTTGTGAACAATAAAACTAGATGGGAGAGAAAAAAAGACAAAGAAGTGTTCAAAAGTGTTTTCAATCTAATTAGAAATGAGGAAGTTTACTTTATATTGGTTTACCCAAAAATAATGTGTCTTTGGAAGAAATTCTAGACCCTTTTATGTATTTGAGCTAATGTGCTCTTTTACTAAGGAAGGAAGGAGACGTAACCTTGGTTGAACCTTTTATCAAATGGTCTTTGGCATTACTCTATTGATGTAAAATGGTTAAGCTCTTTTCACCGCTCCTTAGGATGGGAACAATATTATCATCCCTTTCCACTCCGTGGAAATTATAGTTTAGGTAAGGGATTGTACCTACTATTGTTTGTGCAATAACATTTTTTTTGGAATTTGAGAAATGATCAACTCTTTCCTTAGGTTGGTGATTGAAGATGTATCCTTTTATCCTTCATTTTTGAGAACTGTAACCTCAATTCAAATAAAAACTTTTTAGTGGGGATCCATACGCCTTATTTTCCATAATGATGGTAGGAGTGTAGTAGGGTGATTTGTATGACTGCTTGGTAGTGTCTTTTGAGTTCTGGGCCATTGGGTTTGGACCTCTTTGGGCCTTTGTTTTGTGGCTAGACTTGTCTCGTTTTGTTGGCCATGGTTGTTTGGATTTGTTCTGTTTTCTGTATATATTGTCTTGCTTCTTTTGTATTGTGCAATATCGATATTTGATAATTTTGAAATGCTTTTTTCATAAAATTATAATTATTTCAAAATAAATTATATTAGATTATTGCACACTCGTGAGTGAAAAAAAACCTATTTAAAACATATTTATAAATAAAATATGTACAAATAAAATGAAAATTTATTTGAAATAATAAAGTTAAATATTTGAAAATAATAATGCCTTAAATTAAAATCTCATTATTATAAATTTATTTTATTAATTCTAAATAAAAATATAATATTTAATTTATTTTAAAAATTGGTGTAAATAAAAATTTCATACTAGTACAAATAAATATTATGTTGATGTGTATCTTTCCTCAAAATTAAGGCTCTGTTTGATTGCTGGAAAATGTTTTCCGGAAAACATTTTCCGGATTTTCCAGCGTTTGGTTGATGGAAAATATTTTCCTCAAGGAAAACATTTTACAAACAAGGGTAAAATGGCTTCATTATTCCTGTAAAACGTCTTACCGATTTTTTTTCGGTAAGACATTTTCCAAAGCTTTCCCCTTCATCATCCAGGTACGTTCTCCTTCTTCCCTTCTTCATTCCTTCTCCTTCCTTCTTTCTTTCTCAACCAACAAATTTCTTAAGTTCAGGTAAGTTTTACTCCCTCTTTCGCAGTTTAGAGCTTTACACTTTCTAATTGATTCAACCTATTTTTTTTTCAATTTCTCTGATTCATTTCATTTGCTCCTTGATCAAATTTTAAGATTTATGGAAGGGATTGGGCATTCGAACATGATTTTAGGTTTATTTTCTCCAATACTAAACCAAGTCCTAATGTTTAACCTTTATGTTTTGATTATCAATTTCCTAATCTATCTTTTCCTTTTACCCTCTTCTGATCGCTAATCATTTACATCATCTTATAATCAACAATTCTTGCTAACAACATTCTAGGGCTTTGGTTTAGGGATCTTCGCTCCCAAGTCACAATCGATGATCTCTAGGGTTTAATAAACAACGGACCTGTAGGAGAACCGATTTGGAGTTCCGGATCCATGATACCTGCAATAGTAGTGAAATTGGAAATAAAATGAGAAAAGATTAATTATGTCTTTTAGTTATAGTCTGGTTAGTTAATTGGTTTGGTATTTGTTTATTGTAATATCCTGAAATAGGGGTTAATTGTGATTGTATTGTTTTACATGAGTTCGGATTGTCGTGTTGTTAAGTGAGATGTTCTAGGGTTTAGGAATAAGCCAAGGGTAGGCCCGAGCTGTAGGAAAATTTTCGTTTTTAAGCTTTAGTTAGAAGGAGTTGAAGGAGCTAAGGGTTAAGTGTAATTCGTGGGGAATTTAAACACAAGATTGGGCTTGGTAAAGTGGCAAGGAGGAGCCACTTAAGGCCTTAAGAGGTGACGCCACAAGCAGTGTGGAGGGGCTTAGGTTCGAATCCCATGGATGGCAATAAGGTGACTTTTATTTTTGCTTTTGTATGGCATGTGTTGGTCAAATTTTATTTATGGTAAGGATGGACTTTTTCACTTATGGATAGTAGACTAAGGAAAAAGGCAAGTGCTTATTTAAGGTATGGAATCAAGGAGTTTTGGTATGATAAGGGGACATAAGGCTTGAAGTATGGAGTGATGTTTTGGAAATTTTTCTATGGCCATTTGACCATAAATGTAGACGGTATAGGGGGCTAGGGGGCTTGGCTTAATTTTGAATGTGATTAGGAGGAAATAAGGAGGAGGCCGAATATGCATAGTGAGGTTTGGGCATTCTTTTTGTGCAATTTCGTTATCTAGAAAGCTTGTGTGTTCTTTTTTCTTTTGGATACCGAAATAGGAGATCACTTGTGCACTATTTTCTTTCTGGACCTAAAGCCGAAATCCCCATGGGTGGTTGTCATTTATCCCTTGAGCACTTAGCCGAATGTTCCTCTAAACTTCTTTAGTTTTACTTTACTTCTTTTTCTCCTAAGTGCTTACCTCTCTTTCTCTCATATCTCTTTTCTTTCTTTTCATAACTGTTCAAAGATCACATCTTCTCCTTTTCTTCCTTTTTGTCGAAACGCTTTGAATCTCTTTTCTTTAAGCCTAAGCCGAATACCCATCATCTTTTCTCCCATCTCTCTTAGTTTTCTTCCATTGTTGCTCAAAGCTGAATCCTCCTTCTCCCATTTTGTTTTACTTTGCCACTCTTTTCTTTCATTCTTTAGCCGCATCTCATTTGTTTTTTTTCTTCTTTCAAAACCTTAGCCGAATCATCTTGATCACTCAACCCTTTGCCGAAATCTCCCTCTTTCTTCTAATTTTGTTTTGGCCGAATATCAACCAAGAGTGGATCTTCTTTGGTTTCTTCTCCAATCGGTTTTGAGAAGGGTAAGTAGTGTTGGCCGAATTTCTTTATTCCTTTTCTCTTCTCTCTGTCAATTTTCTTGTGAGCAAAAGTCAAATTTTGGGCAATTGTTAGCAAGATTCTAACCATTCATAGGAATCGATTTCTCTTAGATTCTTCGAGACTTTGGAAGCAGTCGATCTAAGCCTCTATTCTCTGACAATCGGATTTGGTAAGGTAAGTGGTAAGGATATCTATGTTAGTTCATCATTCTTTAAGTTGTTGAAAAGCCGAAGGCTTTTGAGACTAAGGTTTGTTGTTGGCCGAATGGTCTATGTATTGATCTAAGTGTTGGCCGAATGTAGGGCAAGGAGATCTAGTGCAGTAGATCGGGTCTTCGGAATTTAGAACTTGCGTTAGTAACAGATGTGTAACTTACACACTTTATAACTTGGTTATATATTAATAACTTAATCTTGATTAAAAGCCGAAAACTGTGAGATCTCGATATGATACCGTATGGGTATGAGCAAGGATTCGGGTAAGTCCGTTTCGATATGATTTGCTATATGATGCTTAATACCATGATATGTGATATATTTGCTTTATGATTCATAATAAAGCATGATGGCATGATTTGCATAATAACTGCACTGTTATGGGTAATATGAGAAGAGGGGGAAGGATTTGATATCCGTGTCTTTGGGACACTAGAGGTTTGGCACCTCCAGTGGTTTGGTACCACAGATTATTTTGTGTCTTTGGGACACCAGAGGTTTGGCACCTCATAGCGACTCGTCCCAGTGGCTTAGCACCACAGTGGGTTGGCCCCACATTTGATATATCGGGATTGTCGCCAGTGATTTGGTATCACAACGTGGGTTGGCCCCACAATTGGAATATTCGTGACTTTGGGTCACCAGTGGTTTGGCACCACACTTTTATTTGGATATCGTGACTTTGGGTCACCAGTGGTTTGGCACCACTAGTGGTTTGGTACCACACGGGGTAGAAACAGAGTTATGGATGGCTAGGTTTGGGTGCATTATATATATTGCTTGGTTATGATTTGTGTAAGCATGTTGCATTAACCGGGAGAGGGATTATGCACTGAGTCTTGGTGACTCACCTACTCCCTTATCTTTTCAGGTGATTCGTAGATTGCGGATGAGGAGCCGGATGGACTCGAGGTGGCCATGCAATAGAAATTCGGTTTTACACGGACTTTGGTTTGGGTACTTTATTTTATTTAAATTCGGTTTTCATTTTATTTGAATTTGTAATAAGGCCTTTTAAATTATGTTTTGAATTATTCATATGTTTTGGATTAGACTTCGAACATGGTTAAGTAAATTACTTGATTAATTTAATAATATGAGCGCAAGGTTTTCTAAACTACAAAACGCAAAGGTTTTCAAAACTTTACCATCGGGTAATACAAATCACTTGATAATAAATGACAACTCAAATGTTTTCGACAACTTAAATGGTTTCAAAATTTAAGTTTCTACACTCAAATGCAAACGGTTTCCAAATTAATCATTCAGGTTTTCTTAAAAAGGACGTAGATGTTTTCTAACCTATGGATCGACAACTAAGTTTTAAAGATTTATTTCCGGGATTTCAAAGTAAACTATCATTTTTAACTGATCATGCACCTGATTTCGTGTTACATTTATGGTGTTAATACTTGGACTTCGACTTTTTGTTGGTTTTGCATTGTTGTATTGGGTAGATGGATTCGCAGAGGCAAAAGCTAGCAGAGCAGATAATGCAGGTGATGCTATTGGTATTTGCAGTGGTTTCATTTGGTGCTGGGATCATTTCAGATGCTGATGCTCGTATATGCCGGTGGCGTGACCCTCACCGCATTGATTACTATTCCAAATTGGCCTTTCTTCAACCGCCACCCACTCAAGTGGTTGGATCCAAGCGAGGCTGAGAAGCATCCCAAGCCACAAGTAGCCGTGAGTTTAAAGAAGAAATCCACCAAGAAGTAGGGTCATTTTGGTTTCATCTTAGCATCATTAGAAAGTTGTTAGGGGTATGAATTGATGTTTTCTGCTTTCTTTCCATCTAGTCGGCTAGGTTTCTCAAAGTTTTTGAACTATAATAAACAATTAGTTGAAGAGAACCCCTTTATGCAGCTCTCTATCTTCCTTCTTTTACCTTGATCAATCAGTTGAAGAGAATCTTCATTTGCATCTATTCTCCTCCTCTTTATTCTTGATGCTTCTAAGACATATTACATCATTAATTTGCTTGAACTATGGCTTCAACCTTGCTACTGTCTCTGGTTTTCCTTCTTCTTTGTTTGCTTGAACTATGGCTTCAACCTTGCTAGTGTCTCTGGTTTTTGTAATTGATCTGATTGCTTTCGCCCTTGCTGTTGACACTGAGCAAAGGAGAAGTACTGTGAGTGTTCTAATTCTCCCCTTTATATTTACTAAACTGCCTTATTTTTTGTTATCTCTTTGCCGTTTCAGTTTCGTTTCTTTGTCCTTAGATGACCATTTTTTTTAACCTGCTTTGATTTGCTAATTTCCAGAAATTTGATTAAAAACTTTAAGCCTTCCCCCCCTTTATTGTATGCGAAAAGTTCTATCTTTTTGGTTCCTCGCATTGTAAAAGACAGATAATTTTTCTATTATTTGTTAGATCTAGAATGAATCTGCTTTAACCTGTTGGTCAGGCAGGCCAAGATATTGCTATTAAATTCCTCATGTCATGGCTTCTGTGCTTCAAATATTTTTGGGTGCAAAGTGCAAACTATTTTATTTAAAAGATGGGTTAACAGATTTAGCTGTAAGTTTAAAGAGGCCTATATCCGAGTACTGAAGAGGGAATATTGTTTTGCTACAGTCCTTATGGAAAAGGCTTTCTCGATTAGTCATGTACAATGTTGTTATGAAAGAATATCATAGAAACATGTACAATGTTGAGAACATTGTCTTTCTTTAATTTCATTTTAAATGCTTTGTTTTTTATTTTTTAACACAATTATAAAATTTAACTTTGGTTGGTTGTTTTTATTTTATGACGGTTAATAATGTAACTCATAATTGAGTATTATTATATATTTAATTTAATTTATTTATTTATAAATAAATTATTACAATATATGTAAAAATAATTTAAAATATAAAAATTTATTAATATGTATATAAAATTTATTAATATATGTAAAAACAGCTTTTCCGGAAAATATTTTCAGGAAAACTGCCAAACAACAAAAAATATTTTACACAGATTTATCCAAATACCATCTGTAAATCATTTTCCAAAAAAATAAATCATTTTCTAAAAATTATTTTCTAAAAAATATTTTACTGCCAAAAAAACAGACCCTAAACTTCCAACTAAAGAAAAAAATCCGACGCCGTTCTCATCGGTCTTCACTTCACTATCGCTTTTCTAAAATTTAGGGTCCCAAAATCTCTCTTCCTAGAAACTAAAATAAGAAAATTAAATAAAAAAAAGGGTAAAAAGCGAAAATACAAAAATAATAAAAGATTTCAAACTCTCTTCCAAGCTCCGTCCGCCTCACTCCCTCTTTCTTTACGTTCTGCTTCAATTTTAAGCTATCTATTTTTTTTCTTTTAAAAAAATCACTCTCTCTCATATTTATATACAAAATTTCTCTTTCTCTAATTTTATTTTTCAAAAACCCTCCCCTCTCCTTCCATCTTTCTAGAAGATCCTCTATTTTCCTTTTCTTTTTTTAGTCTTTTTCATACTTCTCTTTTTAGGGTTTGGCTGGTACAGTATCTAGGGTTTTCGTTCACCAACATTCTAGTGGAAGAGATATAGTGTTGGATTTTATTTTGGGGGAAGTGTGTGATAAGAGAGGTGAACTTTTTTAGATATGGCGGCTGAGAGGCTTAGGGATTTGAGTCAGCCGATTGATGTTTCCTTGCTTGACGCCACCGTTGCTGCCTTTTACGGCACCGGATCTAAACAAGAGGTTTGATTATTTCTTTCCTTTGCTTTTTTTGTTTTTACATTTTTATGTTTCCGTTTATTGACTCTTTGACTGGGAAACGGGTAAATGTGGTTTTAGTTAAAAGTGATTTTCTGTTGGTTTCGCAGAAAGTAAAAGGGAGAGTGTGGGGGATTTGATTTTCCTGGGGTTTAGCATGATTGGGCATTTACTTCAAAACGGAGATATGTCCTGGGGAAATGTTAGGGGGCGACCTGGGTGAAATATTATTTTGAATTTCTAGGGTTTTATGTGAGTGAGGTTTTACTTGAATGCATCTATTTTCTAAATTAGAACTTTATATTTCTTTCTGATTTTGCGGATAAATGTGCGAAAATGCGGTGGTGGTTCGGGAGGGTGGAGGTTAGGTCTAATTATGGCTTTTAGTGCACTGTCCTTTGCCTTTTTGGGAAGTGCCATATGATGTAAACGTTTATAGTTCAAATTTGCCCATTTTGATTTGTTCATTTTTTAAGATAACTTTTAAGACTTCTTCTCAACTATTATGGAATGAAGGAAGGTTGAAGTTTTTTAGCTAATGTAATTTCCAGGTTTAAGATTGGCCTTTGCATTTGAGTTTTGTCCCTTTTGGTTTGATATTTTATATTTCTTCCATTCAAATAGAATGATTATGATAGTAGTAAAAAGAAAAGAAGTGCCCTTCATATTTTTCTCACCTTAATTAGGCCTTTTTGAAGTCAACATAGCAGGAGATCAGTAGTTATATATTCTTTTGTATAATTTTTGTACCCTGTTTTCTTTGTAGCAAATTACCTTTAAATATCAGTGTTTCCCTTAGGTAATTAACAATCAAATATCAGTGTTTCCCTTAGGTAATTAACAATCCCAGGTCTATCTACCTTGAAAAAAAAACCTTCAGTCTTCAGCTAGTTTACATTTCAGAAGTAGTCCTAGCTTCACCTTGTTGATCAAACATATTTGTTTTATTTGGTTGCTCTACTGATTAAAGTGAATAATTTGTCAGATGGTGTTATTTTATTTCTGGCACTTAATGTATCTTGTGTTTTTTCATATACGACATGCCTCATAAGGCAATAATTATATTTGGCCTGTCTCATCTTCACTTCTTATTGAAGTTTTCCCTCTTAATTGTACATCAATTTACAGAGAGCACATGCTGATCAGATCTTGCGAGATCTGCAAAATAATCCAGATATGTGGCTTCAAGTTGTGCACATCTTGCAGCAGACAAAGAGCCTTAATACCAAGTTTTTTGCCTTGCAGGTAAATGGAAATGACTATTTGCTTTGTAATCTTTAATTGTTAGCAAGGAAAACTTGCTCAAGAGAGTCTTAGTTCACATTCCTCTGTTGTGTATGGTTCTTGTAACCATGATTTAATCTTGACCTTATAGCTGCCTAGATGATTGTTACTTTGGGTGAACCTTTCCTAGCAAAAAAATGACTGTTGTAAAATAATGTAAGTAGAACTGATCCTCAGTTCAATCTGATGATTCTGCGACCTTTATTTCATGCATGTCTATAGGTTCTTGAAGGTGTCATCAAGTATAGATGGAATGCCTTGCCTGTTGAGCAGCGAGATGGAATGAAAAATTACATTTCTGAAGTCATTGTACAGGTAAAGGAGGAATTCCTCTCAAAGGTTTGTACATTTTAGTCCATATTCTTTCCTTTGGGTATTCATTTCTGCATGTACTTTTCATGTGCTAGTTGTCAAGCAATGAGGCATCCTTTCGAGCAGAAAGGCTGTATGTCAACAAGCTGAATATCATATTGGTTCAGGTATGATTTATCTGCTTCAAGAAAAGTTACTTCATATACAAGGGACAGGCTTGCTTTAGAGTTCATTGAGTAACAATTACGCAACTTGCAGCTGGAGCTTTATCTTTACCAATTTTTTATTGCACCCCTTTTTTAGCAATGACAACCTCAGTGTTGTCAAAGGCGCAAAGCGCACCCTAGGCACTAGAAGCACTAGCCTGAGTGAAGTAAAGCATAATGTATATGTATAAGTTTCTGCAAGTCTGTGTGTATATAATATATAAAGCTAAAGATATATGGTAAACTCTAAAGTGTGGTCTACAAAACATGCAATTTTTTATTGGTCAACATGCATGATTTCCTTATGGTAAACTTTTGTTGTTGAATGCTTAAATATTGAGAACTATAGAGTTCGGTATTATCCCTTTCTTACTAGTAAAGGTATATCAAATGAAACAAGTGAAAAATAAAAGAAATTACAGAGAAATTCAATCAGGTGGGCTTCTTTTTTATGAATATTGTTTTACAAAAGGGCACCTCGGCGCACCAGGTGTGTGCCTGATCAAATGGGCCTCACCTGGAAGGGTTTGAGGCATTTTTGTTGAATAATGCTAAGGCGTAAGGCGCACACCTTGACCACACTGGACAATCTTTACAAGTTATAGCACCAAAAAGGCAAAATGTATTTTTTCATTAGTGGTTTCACAAGTATTGTTTCTTTAATCTAACATGAGGGGAATTTAATGGCATCATTAGATTTTGTTGTTATTGTCTAAAATGTTTTGTTGATTGCATTTTCAGATTCTAAAACATGATTGGCCAGCTAGATGGCGAAGCTTCATTCCTGATCTTGTTGCAGCAGCAAAAACTAGTGAAACAATATGCGAAAATTGCATGGCGATACTGAAAGTAAGTGAAGAATCTTTGATGGTAGTGAAATCTAGTGATTCTTAGTAACCTGGTTGCAGAATCTTTGATGGTAATGTGAGCTTTTCTGTGGTCAGCTTCTAAGTGAAGAAGTTTTTGATTTCTCAAGGGGTGAAATGACTCAACAAAAGATCAAAGAGCTTAAACAATCTCTAAATAGGTTGAACTATTTTACTTATTTTCAGCTTTTAATCTTTTTGGGATGTCTATTGTTGTGATTTCTGTTTACATTTTAGTTTCTGTTTATAGATGTTCGATTCTTTACCATTCTTAAATGTTCATTTGTAAGATCTCTGATTGTACTCTATTTCTGTTACACTTGAATTGATTAGTTTTCAACTCTTTTTTTACTGGAAGAGTTCAAAGTTTAGTTGTCAGTAATCATATGTGATCAAAATTTGCATGGAAAGTAGACATGGCATGTTTGGGAATGTCTTTTGATTTTGTGTTCACATGTTGACGTATGATATGGTTTGCACGGTAAATTGGCAACAAGATCTGAGATTATTTCAACAAGTAAAATAACTGGTCTGAAAAGGAACAGGACCAAAATGACTTCTCATCAATTAAATACCAAGTTGTCCCCTCTAAGCTACCTAATGCGGGGAGAGATATCTTTAGTTTACGTTTAAAAATTGTTAAATGAACTATAACCTGAAGATATGTTTTTATTAATTATATCATTTACCTTGCTTTATTGTATTAAGCAATGTGAGGCCTTGATGATAATTTTATTCTTCCAACTTAGTTTTGTCTTTGATATTTGTTTGTTCTCTGTGCAATTCATCATGCTAAATGTTGTGTTTGTTTTTAACAGTGAGTTCCAACTCATTCATGAGTTATGCTTATACGTATTATCAGCTTCGCAAAGAACAGAGCTTATACGGGCTACACTGTCCACCTTACATGCGTTTCTTTCGTGGATTCCTCTGGGCTATATATTTGAATCAACTTTGGTAAATAATTCTTGGTTTCTTGAATGACTTAACTGTTTGTTATGCATATAACCTTTTAAGGTGGTTTTTTTTTATTTTGTTAATTTTTGTTTCACCTTGCATGCTGTATTTATGTGTTTTACAGCTGGAAACACTCCTAAAATTTTTCCCTGTACCATCATACCGGAATCTTACCCTCCAATGCCTAACAGAGGTATTTTTTATGAATATTTTTCCTAAATGGAATGAATTAGTATTGTTGTTACCCTTAAGACTGGAAATTTATTCTTAGATTTGTGGATGATTGCAGGTTGCTGCCTTAAATTTTGGGGACTACTATAACGTGCAATATGTTAAGATGTACAATATATTTGTGGTCCAGTTGCAGGTTTGTTAGAATGTACTTCATAAGTTCATTGATATTTGCAGTTAGAACTTTGGTTTGCAGATCTGCGCATTTTTTTGGCTCCCTGTTTTGTTTTGTACTATTGGGTTGATATGTATATTTTATGTTGCTTTTTTTCATCTGTTTTTCTTTCTTTCCCGTTTTTCCTCTGTTAATAAATCAATACATTTTGGGGTGTTTTTAGACTATCCTTCCACCCACTACAGACATCCCTGAGGCTTATGCACATGGAACCAGTGAGGAACAGGTATGGTTCTAGTCAGATTGTTCCTATCTGGCATGCATTTTTAGATACTTAAAAATTTAAATGTTAACTCTTTCTTTTATGTTGTTGCTCTAGGCATTCATTCAGAATTTGGCACTATTCTTCACTTCATTCTACAAGGTATGTTGCCTATGAAATTAAGAAAGCTCCTGATAATAAGGTGGAAGATGGCTAATGAGTAATTGGCTTTAGTCCTGAATCTGATGTGGTTAACGAGTTCCTAAATGCTTTTGATGAAAGAATAATCTGAATTACTAATAGTATTGTCCTAAACATGTGTTTTGTGGTTGTTTTTGTACTTTTTTTCTTTGGTTAAGCATATTGTTAAATGTATTGATTAAGCTTAAATGTTCTTACAGTTGATAGCTTGGTTGCACCGGATGTTTTTGATGATTATATTGCTAATTGTTCTTTGTTTTCAGTTTCACATTCGGGTGCTAGAGACTGCGCAAGAAAATATTTCTGCACTGTTAGTGGGTCTGGAATACCTTATCAACATATCTTATGTGGATGATACAGAGGTCTTTAAGGTATCATAGCTTTGTTATATTTGTAAATTATTTGTTCTATCTGCTTGTACTCCTTTTAACCTATCAGAAGTGGGTTTAAAGTATTCTGTTGCTTATCTTGTTAAATAGGTTTGCTTGGACTATTGGAACTCCTTGGTCTTGGAGCTGTTTGATGCAAATCATAACATGGATAATCCTGCTGTAACTGCAAACATGATGGGACTGCAGGTATCATGATATTTTATGTTGCCTTTAAACCATTTTAAAGGATTTGAAATGTAGAAAACTACTATAATCTCCATTACTGCTCAGGTGTTATCAATTCTATGTGCAGCATATCTTGCAACTTTCGTTTTAGCCACCCTTGTGGGAAAAAAACTTCCTCAGGTACTTCTCTCAGTTCTGAGAGGTGCCAACTGGAAACAAATGTACGCATCTTTTAGTGATTGCCTTCAAATCCGGCAATGACATATATCATAAGATGTGGAAA
Source organism: Gossypium australe (assembly GCA_005393395.2). Lineage (NCBI taxonomy): Eukaryota > Viridiplantae > Streptophyta > Magnoliopsida > Malvales > Malvaceae > Gossypium > Gossypium australe. Next base: position 13,437,753 of record CM016615.1, on the reverse strand, counting down.
AAAAATCATATTGAGCTCATATTTTTGCAGCTTTGTGCTATATACATATTTGGAATGCTTTCTTACTTGTCTATGAAAATTGTTGTAGAATTGGGATTGCTCACTATAGGTAGCACAGTAGCTTTTTTGTGATTATTTCTGTGAATAGATGTTGCCTATAGTTTGTGAATGTTAAATTGCTACAAGATTTGCCACTTGTGGGTTACTGTGGAATGATCAGTCATTTCTTGTCCATGAATTGAATCTGGCAGGTGCCTTTGCTTCCTGGCCTGGTCGATGGCCTTGGTGCCCAGCTTCTGCAACGAAGGCAACTTTATGCTGGTACAATGTCAAAGTTGAGAATGCTCATGATTTGCCGTATGGCTAAGCCTGAGGAGGTTTTGATAGTTGAGGATGAGAATGGCAATATCGTTCGAGAGACGATGAAAGATAATGATGTTCTTGTTCAATATAAGGTGATAAATATCCAATATAAAAAATCTGATGCTTAATCTTGATAACTAAATCTAATTCCCAGTTGGGAGTCATTAGCCCTTTACAGTTTACCAGCTTAAAAATATATTTACTACTTATGGCTAACTGGATTTGATGATAGGTTGAGGGTTTTTTTATATGTTGGTCTTAGTAATTTTCTTTTTTCCATTATTTTTCAACTTCAGCTAGTAAGATGTCTAGTGCTGAGCAAAAAAAAAGTATGATGTCTATTAGGCATGCAAATTATTTTGCATGCCTATAACTTAAATTTCTTTTATCTTCTGAACAATATGCTAGTGCTACACTTAATATTTGGGGCAAAACCATAAAAGCTTTGCTTTTCAAACAGCTAATATTTTAGAAGTTTATGTTTTGGTAGTCTTATGTATTATTTTTAAATTAGTTGTTTTCTCTTGAATTCCGTTGTTAATACAGTTATATGTTGCAGATTATGAGGGAGACATTGATCTATTTGTCTCACTTAGATCATGAGGATACTGAAAAGCAGGTATAGAACCATGAGACATTTATAACTTTCTGTTTTTCTAAAAGTTAAACGATGTTATTTACTGCGGTTTGACCTAATTTATCTGAGGCTGGGATGCATTGCGTTCGCTAAGAAAAATGATATTTTCCTTTTTCTTCTCTAAACAACTGTAGCAATCTGGCATTTAGGTATTCAGTTGCATATGATATGACCAGGTTTTGGTAAGGAATGGTCACAAAAAAAGAAGTCAACTCTAAAATTTGACAATCTAGGGAAAATGGAGTCCTCTTTGTAGTTCATGCCTGCATTTTTTAAATTTTCTCTAGGAACATTTTGCATCAACTATATTTTGTTGTTCATTCTTTACTACATATAAATTTATGGCAGATTTTTAACTTCTAAAATTCTATATGGATTTGTTTCATTATCTATGTAATGTAGATGCTAAAGAAATTAAGCAAGCAATTGAGTGGTGAGGATTGGACTTGGAACAACTTGAACACATTATGTTGGGCAATAGGATCTATTTCTGGTTCCATGATGGAAGAACAGGTATCCTTCAATCTACACCAGGAAATTTTAGGCAGCTGGTCATACTCATGTGATATAGACACATATGCATATACTTGCATGAGTTGCTATTCATCTTCCTTTATATGCTTTTTTGCCATGCTAGTTAACATATTTGGTGTTCATGGCAGGAAAACAGGTTTCTGGTGATGGTCATTCGTGATTTGCTGAATTTGTGTGAAATCACTAAAGGGAAAGACAATAAAGCTGTTATTGCTAGTAATATTATGTAAGAATATATGATATCAAGAGTATTTTGGTTGGTCTATGTTTGTTTTTCTTTGGACTCTGGAGTCACCATTTAAAAGCATGCCACATTCTGATATGTGGTTTTATATGAATGGCATGGCTATTTTTGGGCACTCATAACATGTGCTTATTGGTGACTTGGGGAGTGTGAAGTAACTTCTTTGATGTTGTCTTCTTAGTGATATATTTTAAAACTTCTTGTCTCAACTCTTAACCTAATGTGTTGTTGGTTTTGTTTACAGGTATGTGGTTGGACAATATCCAAGGTTTTTAAGGGCGCACTGGAAGTTCCTGAAAACTGTTGTTAATAAGTTGTTCGAGTTCATGCATGAAACACATCCAGGAGTTCAGGTAAAGTCATTGGGAAAATGAAATAATTTTGATCTGAAATGTTTGACCAAATAATTCAGTGGTGCAACACTTGTACAGTTAATGTTGCTGATGTGCTTGTTATTTAGTATACTTTTGTTATTGGTAACATGGTTTGCAAGTTGCAACTGAGTACATGTAGGTTGAATTTTTCCATGTGTAATTTTGTTTATTATCTCATAATGTTATGATTTTGCTTCTTATGATGATAAACCAGATTGTAACTATTTTTTCATGGTATAACCCCTTAATATAACAACTTGGGTGCTTCAGGATATGGCCTGCGATACATTCTTGAAGATTGTTCAGAAATGCAAGCGAAAATTTGTGATTGTGCAGGTATCAGTTACTTCCAACATTTTACGTCTATGGCTATAACCTTATTTATATGTGAGGTCAAAACCTGTTATATTGATGAACTGTATGTTGGGAGTTCAGGTTGGAGAAAATGAACCATTTGTATCTGAACTTCTATCTGCTCTTGCAACCACCGTTGCTGATCTAGAGCCTCATCAGATTCATTCATTTTATGAATCAGTATGCCACTTTTCCATGCCTTCTATTTGATCTTTGCATACCTGTTATGTTGGTGGATGCGCTCAATTTTTCCCTTTTTAATTTTAAATTTTAGGTTGGTCATATGATTCAAGCAGAATCTGATCCGCATAAGAGGGATGAATACTTGCAGAGACTGATGGAACTCCCCAACCAGGTTTGTCACTGATAGAGGAACAGTTGGTTTTTGGTTTCTCTTACATTAGGGTGAGGTTGTTCTGGAAGCCTGTTCTTATGATGCTGCTTGTTATGCAGAAATGGGGTGAAATAATTGGGCAGGCACGTCAAAGTGTTGACTTCCTTAAAGACCAGGATGTGATAAGAACTGTGTTGAACATATTGCAGGTAAGTCTATTTTCATATGAAGTGTTTTCTTCAGATCTTTTGTTCAATATTATCGTACATGATGCACCTAGTTTTTCATATTGTAAATGAGGGTCTGCCGTTTGCTTAAAGATAAACTGTGCTGTTCTTTACCGTTTCTATTGCAATTTTCAAAATAAAAGTAGAAATTTAAATGGTTGGTCGTTCTTGAAAGTGTCATTGATATGGAGTTGCAGATTGTTATTTGTCATGACATTTAATGCTTTATGTCTGTGTATCTGTTGACTGGATTCTTTGGTGGTGGATTAGTGCTATTCTTTCCTTGCAGACTTGTTATTTCTGTTTTACATCTGTGGTTATAATTCAATGCTTCTTGGGATTTAGTGAGACTTAGATTTAGTTTTTTCGCTCTGCAGACAAATACTAGTGTTGCCAGTTCTCTTGGAACGCACTTCTTATCTCAGATTTCTTTGATCTTCCTAGACATGCTCAATGTATACAGGTATCTGATTTAGTGGTTCAGAATGCAAGTTTGAGCTTGGAAATGGAATAGTTTCTTTCTAATATGGGTAATCTATGGTGATGTAATAAATTGGACAGAATGTACAGCGAGCTTATATCAAGTAGTATTGCAGAAGGTGGACCCTATGCATCAAAAACATCCTATGTGAAACTTCTACGGTGAGATTGATTTTTGTGGACTTGCTTTTGTTTGTTTGGTTCAACCAAAAATTTGTTTATTTAATGTTCTTTATGAAGCAGATCTGTTAAGAGGGAGACTCTAAAGCTCATTGAAACATTTTTGGACAAGGCAGAAGATCAACCACAAATTGGGAAACAATTTGTGCCCCCAATGATGGATCCAGTTCTTGGTGACTATGCTAGGAATTTGCCTGATGCTAGAGAATCTGAAGTTCTTTCACTTTTTGCCACAATAATAAACAAGTATGATGATCACTGCATACATGCTTCCATATTTATGGTGTAATTGCAATTTTGTTGAATATATAAAGCACTTGTTGGTGATTCAGATGTTGAGGGTAGGATGGATTTGTTGTCTAGTGCTTGTTATAGCAAAGAATCATGCATGTCAGATGTTGATATTTGTTCTTTCACTTTTTGCCACAATAATAAACAAGTATGATGATCACTGCATACATGCTTCCATATTTATGGTGTAATTGCAATTTGTTGAATATATAAAGCACTTGTTGGTGATTCAGATGTTGAGGGTAGGATGGATTTGTTGTCTAGTGCTTGTCATACCAAAGAATCATGCATGTTAGATGTTGCTATTTCTTCTAAGCAGAACTAAGAGGATGTGTGAAGGCCTTGTTGTCTCTGCACATTATCTTGCCCTTTCTGTTGCTGAAAGAGCTATATCTTTCTTGGTCCCTTGTGGATGAAAATGGTTTCATTATTGTACTGTTACCTGTTGAAGTAATGCCTTTTCTTTATACTTTGTTCTGTTATTTTTATTGTCATTTTTAGTATCAAATCTTTGCATTTCTTATATTTTATTCTGTTATTTATGCATGAAAGGTATAAAGTTACAATGATAGATGATGTTCCCCGTCTATTTGAAGCTGTTTTTCAGTGCACACTGGAGGTGAGTCTTTTATCTGTATATTTATATTTATTTTAAGCATGCATTATTGAAAGGAGGAATCTTACTCATGGGGGATGGGTTGAGAGGGTGTTGCATGAGCTCCTTAAAGCTTAGGATATGGTGCTACAGGCAAAAGCTGTCTATAACTTCTTGTTGCCGTGCCCTGCAGATGATAACCAAAAATTTCGAAGATTACCCAGAACATCGCCTCAAATTCTTTTCACTGCTTCGTGCCATTGCTACTCATTGTTTTGCTGCACTTATACGGTTATCAAGTCAGGTTGGTCTTGAGTTTCTTCTTTTTGCTGATCTCTTGTAGCTCTTATTTAATTAAGAACATGAAGTATGTCTTTAAATTTCTGTTTCAATAATATATTATCTAATGTCATTTATTTTTGGATGTTTGAAAGAGTTTCATGGCAATCATTGTTTATTACTATTGTTTTTTCCTTGCATCTGCATCAGCAATTAAAGCTTGTTATGGATTCAATCATTTGGGCATTCCGGCATACAGAGAGGAATATTGCAGAAACTGGTCTAAATCTTCTATTGGAGATGCTGAAAAACTTTCAGGTCTGACAATGTAGGGGTTTCTCATTGGTTGATAGCTTGTGTTTACATAAAGATTCTGAGTTTTTGGTTTTTGCACCTTGCTAGGCTTCTGAATTTTGCAACCAGTTCTACCGAACATACTTTTTGTCAATTGAGCAAGAAATATTTGCCGTCTTGACAGACACATTTCACAAACCTGGCTTCAAGTTGCATGTCTTGGTTTTGCAGCACCTGTTCTGCCTGGTAAAGTATTTTGCTGTGTCTTGATTTCTCTGATTTGCATTAGTTTAATCTTAGTCTTTGACATTATTTTCAGGTTGAGAGTGGTTTGTTGACTGAGCCATTGTGGGATGCTGCTACGGTTCCATATCCATATCCAAACAATGGAATGTTTGTTCGTGAATACACGATAAAGCTTCTGAGTACTTCATTCCCCAACATGACTGCTGCTGAGGTACAATGACTGGTTCACTTCCAATCTATTGTTTTTGTGTTTTATTTACTGAGTTGGCATCACTGATATGATGTGGGTTTCAGGTTACTCAATTTGTGAATGGATTATTTGACTCGAGAAATGATTTGTCCACTTTTAAAAATCACATACGGGACTTCCTTGTGCAATCAAAAGAATTTTCAGCTCAGGTAAAGCTTTGAAAGAAAAAGGAGAAGTCTCCTATGCTAACGATTATGTAAATTGGTCCATGCTTAGCATTTGTGGGGTTTAAATCTACTGTTAGTTTTAGTCGAAACTTGGAAGTTCCATTTTGGTATTTTGATAGGAGCAATTATCATCTCTGTATGTAGTTTGCTTTGATGAACGAATTGATCATGTGATTCTACTTTCTGCAGGACAATAAAGATCTCTATGCAGAAGAGGCTGCTCTACAGAGGGAAAGAGAGCGACAACGGATGCTTTCTATCCCAGGGCTCATTGCCCCAAATGAGATACAAGATGAGATGTTGGACTCGTAGATGTGGCTAATTTTGGCATGGAGGCTAATTTGTTTAATTTTGACTTGGGAGTTAAGGTTGCGCCTTGGTTTTATGACCTGTATCCCTGAATGTAATCAGATCTGATACAGCATTTTCACCCATTGTTTTTCCCAAGGTTTCTTATTTTTGTTGAAAATGGTGGTTGCACACGGGCTATATATGTGGCGGTTCGGTGATGTAGAATATTTAGGTGTTTGACTTAGTACAATCTGGGTCATTGTAATCCTTTCCTAGCTCCAGCTTGATAGTTATATTCATCATGATAGTTGGGATGCACTGAAGATCTTTTAGATGACTTGTTTTCAAGTATTGTTGATTCATCCTATAGGTTTTAAAAAGGAAATACTAACGGCAGAGGGTTGTGCAGAGAACCTTTCTCTTTTTTAGATTTGATTGAAAGTGTTTGGCCACACGCTACACTGCTTTGTCTTTGTTTTTAACTTCACAATTTCAAGTGAAGGTAATGAACATTGGTTATCTTTTAAAATCTTGCTTCCAATTTTCTTATCTGAAGTCTGGTGTTCGTGGGGGTTGGTTTATCTAAAAATCAAACCTAATTAGGGCGGAAAGTAGACGCACTATCCAACAACAAAAAATAACGGGGGTTGGCATGTGCATCTTTCGATGACACACTAATTCAATGTGAGCGAACTATATCAAATCCCAACTCTATTTTCTGTGTCAACTAATCATTGATTGAAGAGGCGTGGAGGAATACACTGACGGATGCTAACCCCCAATATTGTATATCCAAATTATCAGTGTACGGCACCACACTTACCAACCTGCACGGGCCTATGGCTATTTAATAACACTGTTTCCTGCACTTACCCATCCAAACTCAACCCTTACCGCGCAGCAGTGATGTCACAACTTGTTGATCCCCATGTTGCTGTTCTCGCATTCCCTCACGGCACCCACGCTGCTCCACTCCTCGCCATCATCGACCGCCTAGCCTCGGCGTCCCCAAAGACCTTGTTTTCATTCTTCGGCACTGCACAATCCAACAACTCTATCTTCTTCTCCACACCCCAACTAACTCCACCGAACGTTAAAGCTTATAACGTAGACGATGGAGTACCCGAAGGCTATGTTTTCGTGGGGAAGCCTCAGGAGGACATCGAGTTGTTCATGAAAGCTGCACCCCAGAATTTGAGGAAGGCAATGGAACTGGCAGTGGAAGAGAGTGGGAGGAAAGTGAGCTGCTTGGTTGCTGATGCTTTCTTTTGGTTTGCCAAAGAGATGGCGGTGGAGAATGGTGTGCCTTGGGTATCCTTTTGGACTGCAGGGGCTTGCTCCCTCTCTTCCCATGTTTATACTGATTTAATAAGGGAAAAATTTGGTGTTGGAGGTAACTTCCCGTTCTTTTTGTTTTTTTCTCACCTAAGTTTCAACTTTAAGCATTTTCCATTAAAGTGTACTTTAAAAATCTATCAAAAAAATGGAAAGCTGCAAAATAAGGGAAACATTTTGAAGAAAATTTAGTATATTATCTATAGCTTAAATAATCTACCTTTGGCCGATAGATAGATATCTCATTTCAATGACTTCAAAGCTGACATGCACCACCATTTATCTTCTAGCTTGTGTACAATGTTATGAACATATACGTATTGGTTTCAAATATGGATTTACCCACAATTGTACATGTAAATTATACAGGCATCGTTGGGCGAGAAGATGAAACCCTCAACTTCATTCCTGGAATGTCTAAAGTACGAATCCGTGACTTGCCTGAAGGAATTGTCTTTGGAAACTTGGAATCATTCTTCTCGCGCATGCTGCATCGAATGGGTCAAGTTCTACCAGAGGCAACTGCAGTCTTCCTAAACTCTTCTGAAGAACTAGACCCTGATAGGACAACTGATTTGAAATCCAAGTTCAAGCAATACCTGAATGTTGGACCGCTCATCCTTGCAACACCACCACCATCCGTTCCAGATCCATATGGTTGCCTGACATGGCTCGACAAGCAAAAACCTGCAACCGTGGTGTATATCAGCTTTGGATCAGTTGTGACCCCACCTCCAAATGAACTTGTTGCACTAGCAGAAGCAGTAGAGGCTAGCCAGGTTCCTTTTATATGGTCTCTTAGAGATAAATCAAAGGTACATCTGCCCAATGGGTTCCTAGAAAGGGCAAATGGTATGGTAGTTCCATGGGCTCCCCAGAGAGACGTGCTAGCCCATGGTTCTGTTGGGGTGTTCATAACTCATGGCGGTTGGAACTCACTAGTAGAGAGCATAGCAGGTGGGGTGCCAATGATTTTCAGGCCGTTTTTTGGGGATCACGGGGTGAATGGAAGAATGGTGGAGGATGTATGGGAGATTGGTGTGATTGTTGAGAGTGGAGTTTTGACGAAGAATGGAATAATGAGGGGCTTGGATCTAATTTTGGCACAAGAAAAAGGGAAGAAAATGAGAGAAAATTTGAAGGAAGTTGTTGCACTTGCACAAATATCAGTTGGAGCAAACGGAAGCTCCACTAAAAATTTCAAGAAATTGTTGGATTTGGTATGTAGCCAAAATCATGCCTAGATTTGATTTTCGAGCATATTTGTAGTTTTCGTTAGTGTGTGGAATCATGATGTTTATGTTTAATTTTAATAATGTCTTTCTTATGTATTAAATAAATGACAAATTTCGGTTGTTAGTATGAGTAATATGCGAATATTTGAAACGGTCTCAATTTTAATGTTGAGTTTGGTGATGGAAGATCGGAATAATTCTAATATTGTTTTGTCTTAGCTTTTTTTATTGTATTATAAAAAAAAAAGTCTATCTTGATAAAAAATAATGAGGGTTTGCATTTAATGAAAAAATATAAAAAATAAAATAAGATGGCATCATTTGAATTATTGACAATATATGAGTTTGTATATATCCAAATAAAAATTGCATGTTTTAATGTTAATAAAATGTATTATTTAAAAAGCTACACATTATTAGCAATAATATAATTATATTGTTTTTGTATTAGTTTTATGCATTACTATCATCTTTAAAAGGTGTACATGTATACGTGTTATGTAGATTTTAAAATGTTGTGGGTTAGTTTCTACGAGGTTTGTGAAATGAGCAGATTGAAATGCTTATGGAGTGTCTATTGCAGGGCCAAGACTCATATTATATAACGAATCCACCACAATGTTGGATATGGTGATGCAATAACAAGAGATATTTCAATCTTGCTATGAAGGTATTATTTCGATTGTTGGGAGCAGGAAATTTTTTGATTGGAAGCACCTGCAATTTATATGGTTAGATCTCTTCAAAAATGTAATTCAGATTTATATCACTCCAGTTAATCGACGGAGTCTTGATTTCAGATAAGTCTCGTAATTTTGTTTAGAGCATGTATCTCATTGTTAGCCATTTTCAAAAGGACCAGAAGATACAATTGGGGATTAACATCTACGGTATTAGATTATTTTTTTATATAATATCTAAAATTACCCATAATCATTCCTCAACCCTTAAATAGGAGGATAAACGCGCTTTAACACGTTCGAACCCACGTCCTCCTGTACTAATAATAATGTCGATGCCAAACTCAGTCGACAAAGGTATTCGATTATAAATGCTTTATAATACTCCTTACATTTAATATTTTAATAGATAGACTATACAAATTATAAGAAAGATCATATTTGACTGTAATCACAAATAAATTAATTTGCATATGGTTAGAGAAATTGTTGATATATTCATATTTAATTAATATAATTGTTAATCACAAGCGAATTTAGTAGTATTAATTTAATTATTTACAGTTTTTGTTGATATCGTAACAAAATGATGTGATTATTGTCGTATTACCACCGAAAATCTATGCACATGCTAAACTTTTTAATGCATGCATAGCAATTGTATGTTTCCACATCATTAAATGGCATCAACTTGATTAAGTTTTAGGATCATTCATGGCATTCCATTGGAGCCCAGGAATCTTGATGAGCTTCACAGGATTGATTTCTGTCGGGCGAATGTTTAATATTCCCAATCGATCGACAAATAAGCCACTCGTGTTTAGCATGTTGTTCACAGTGAATTGATCCATAATGATAATTTTGCACCATTAATTAGTGTATTATTGTGCTTGGTATAAGTCTATTATATCTTATTAAGTGTAAAGCCCCTTATCCATATTCAACGCCGGAATAGGGTACGAGACATTACCGGAACACATATACTTGTAAACGTATTAAACTGAGTTATAAAATTTTATCCAAATTAAAACTTTTCAAATTTTTATCTTTAAGTCCCTAAATAGGGCCTACGAGGCCCAATACATACTTTGGAAGTGGTCCGGGACTAAACCGAGAATTTTGGAAAACATTAGAAAATTTCTTGAAAAACAGGGGCACACGCCGGTGTCCAAGGCCATGTCCTTCACACATCCGAGATAACGCCCGTGTGTTAGGCCGTGTGGCGTTTCGAATTTCCGAAAATCAAATGCAAACTTCACACACCCTTGGCACATGGTCGTGATTTACCAAGCCCTTTGCCACCCCAAAACACTTAATACACTTATACAAATTTATCATCACACAACATGGTATTATTAAGCATTCAAACATCCACACTAAGACATCCACATACCAATTACAAATCACATTCATCATGCACAACCACACATACACTTAACTAATCATAGCATATAACTTACTCAACCATTCACATTTAGTATTTGCCACACATAATTATCACACATTCACTCATCCAACGCAAACAAGCATGCACATCCATGTAATGCTTCATTATAGACTTATAACATAACAAATATTGGCCACATCAAATGGCCTTATACAACAATGACCTTCAATTAGCATAGGCCAATGTTCTAGGCCAACTCATAATAACATGTACACAAATGACCAAGTCCCTATACATGCCATAGACTTAAAAAGCTAGAATAAAAATCATCGATACCAATCCATAGCTTCTTAGTGTGATAGAATCTCCGACGACCTCCAACTCGAGCTAGCATTTGTGACACTATAGGAAAAAAAAGGAAGGGGGTAAGCATTATAGCTCAGTAAGTAGGTATGTAAATAATAAGTGATTTATTAACAGGCTTTTATAAATCTTCACAACATGTTCTGAAGATAATACAATCATAATTGCACATAGTTCCACTATTTATTCATGTTCATCTCAAGCTGTCTACTTGAGTCACAGTCACTAAATTATTTATATCTCAAGCTACAGAACTTCAAATTGAGATCCACTAATTTTACCTAAAACTATACTCACATATCTTCTTACCATAAAATTTTCAGAATTTTTGGTTTAGCTAATAAGTACAGTTTATTCTTTAAAATTTCTCCTGTTTTGTTGTCTGATAGTTCCGACCCCTCTGCACTAAAAATTAATTATCTCATTGTAAAGAATTTGGATAATGTTCCTTTTTGTTTATTTTGAAAGTAGACTCATTAATAAATTTAATCATATAAATTATAAACCATAATTATTTTTATAAAATTTTTAATGATTTTCCAAAGTCGGAACAGGGGATTTCGACATCATTCTGACCCTGTCTCACAAAAATTTGAATATCACAAAATATGAAATTATTTTGTTTACACCGTTTCTTTTATGTGAAAATAGACTCATTCAGATTTAATTTCATATCTTATTCAACCTCTAATTCAATTTCCACCATTTTTGGTGATTTTTAAAAGTCACACAACTGTTACTGTCCAAAACTATTTTGTTGCTAAATTTACTCTTTCATAATTTCACTTACTCCATTTCATCTTACCGAAGGTTCGATCAAATATCGAGCACATTGTTCATAAATTTTCACACTTATAACTGCACTTATTCAGCACATAGTCATATTCAATTACACTTAGTCGTTACATGATCACATGTATTTTCATTTAGTCAATTTCCCATTGAACGCATCGAAATAATAACAGATACACGGAAATTTGCACATAAGTGCCACACTTGTAGCTAAAAATACTTCATATCACACTTTTCACATAGGCTCGCTCTCGAGCTAATCACATTCACTGGTCTGCTCACACAAGCTGTTGGTCATACGTAACTACTCAGTGCTGCTCACACAAGCTGTTAGGTATCTGCAACACATGCCAGATTACCAGCCACTGGTAGAACTTATAAGACTAGCATCCGTTTCACATAGTCACAATCTCGGGTCTGCTCACACAAGCTTCCGGTCATGACGAAACTACACGGTGCTGTTTACACAAGCTGTCGATTATCACATGGCGGATAACTTAGCCACCGGTAGAACGTACGGACAAGCACCCGGATTGCTTATTTCACTTAGATTACACATAGGTTTCTAGTGAACATGTCACTTGTATCCATTTTTATTCCTAAGGTTCAACCGGGAAATTTCTCACATTTCGATACTTTGTCAATTTCATTCAATATTCAGCCACATCTCATAAAATATATCAAAACATAAAAACGTAAGTAAAAACGATGCATTATTTACATACAAACTTACCTCGACACCAAGAATGGCAAAGAAGGACCTAACCATCAATTTCATTCAATATTTAGCCACATCTCATAAAATATATCAAAACATAAAAAAGTAAGTAAAAACGATACATTATTTACATACAAACTTACATCGACACCAAGAATGGCAAAGAAGGACCTAACCATCAATTTCTCCTTTTTCCCCCGTTCTAGGTTCGAACCTCATATTCAATGTGATCAAAAAAAATATTATGGTAAAATTACATTTTTTGCCCCTAAGTTTCACATATTTACACTTTTACCCCTAGGCTCGTAAAATAAATTTTTTTCAATTTCCTTGTGTTTTAAGCCTAGCCAAACCATTTTCATAACTATAGAAATCCAAAATTTCCATTTATTCACACACATACACACATTTTACAACTTTTTACAAACTAGTCCTTTTTGACAATTTCACCGAAAATCACTTAGTAAAAGTCATTTATTACACACCGAGCATTCATATTCTACCATTAAATATCAAAACACAAGCATTTCTCATATGGGTAAAATTTCAAACATCAACCCTAGCTCAAATAAATGGTAGAAATAGAGAGATCGTGTTACGAGGATTTCAAAAACGTAAAAATCATTAAAAATGGAGCCAGAACGGACTTACAGTCGAGCCTGGAAGCTTGAAAAACCCTAGCCATGGTTTCCCCTTGTGAAATTCGGCCATGGTGTTGAAGATGGACAAAAATTGGCTTTTAATTTTGTTTTTAGTTCATTTTAATTACTAAATGACCAAAATGCCCCTAACTTAAAAATATTCTATTTCACCTATTTCATGTCCATTTTTGTCCAAAAAATTAAATGTTGGTCTAATTATCATTTAAGGATCTCAAATTTAAAATTTCATAACAATTGGACACCTCGAACATATAGAACTCAACTTTTGCACTTTTTACAATTTAGTCCTTTTGACTAAGTTGAGTGCTCAAACGTCGAAATTTGCGAACAAAATTTTCAAAAAACCATTTCGTTAAATTGTAGACCATAAAAATGTAATAAAAATAAATTTTTCCTCGTTGGATTTGTGGTCCCAGAACCACTGTTTCGACTAGGCCCAAAATCGGACTGTTACATTAACTATGGACCTTATCCTCGATTTTCACGAAGACACGTAGAATTGAGCCATCGAAAAGTGCATGTAGAGGATATCGAGCTTGCCCAACCCAATATTCCTTCAAATCCATCTCCAATTATGTTGGATTAATATGTCAAACATCCTACCGAACTTTTGTGTAAATGTTGGTGAGTATAGCAAACTCATCCACATATTATGTAGGTTCATAGCAAGGTTGAAGGGTTTGGAGAAAGGTTTTGTGATTTTAGGGAATAGGATATCGGTGAGTATTGCAAGCTCATCCACATCTTATGAGTTTTGAAGTTGATTGAAATACCCAATTGCCCAACCACATGGCATCCACAATCCCCTCTCTATATGACTTTCTTCATGTGGCAGGTAAGTTGGTCATATCCTTTGTCGAAACCATTTTTTTTATTTGAAAACGGGCCGACTTTAAAAAGAAAAACGGAGTCGCCACCAATATTTTTTTGAAGTGTAATTGGGTCACTTTGAAAACATTTTGGTCTACGAATTTTAAGAAAACGGGCTCGGGAGTCGGTTACGTGCGAGGAAGAATTAACACCCTCGCAACGCCCAAAATTGGTACCGTATTGATTGATTAATGTCCTTAATGTCGAAAATTAGAAAAGATTTTAAAGTATGGATTATTTGGAAAATGTTTTCGAATTGGATATCGAAACTTTCTTGTTCCGAAAGGATGAAATATCACATCCAGCACGTTAGGACACGATGTTTCAGACCTTTGGCACCAAGATCATTTCATGGTTCCCAAAATTCATGCGTCATTTTAAAAAGGGTATTTCATTATTTGGCCAAACGAACGAACCGAAACCCAGCATGTTAGGGCACGATCCCTCAAATTTCCAAACATGAAATATTGCCTTATTTTTAAAGTTGAGAAAACACGATCAAAATTTTAAAAGGATATTCGGTCCTTTGGACGGGCGAAAAATTGAAACCCAGCACGTTAGGGCATAATTTCTCAAAACCTCCCAAGCACAAAATATTGCTTTGCTTTTGATTTTGTAAAAACGAACACAGTCTTAAAGGATATCTAAGGATTTGGTCAAACAGAAAACCGAAACCCAGCACGTTAGGGCACGGCTCTTTGAATTCCCAACCATCAAATACTACCTTTATTTGGCAAGAACCATGTATCGACTAAAATGTATGAATGTAAAAACATAAAAAGGGTAAACATATAATAATTGAATAATAATACGATAGCAAAAACATCAATAAAAAAAATAGTAATGACATTAGAATAATGGTACTAACTAACAAAAGTAGTGTTAATAATAAAATAATAACAATAATATTTAAAAGCAATAACAGTAATAATAATAATAATAATAATAATAATAATAATAATAATAATAATAATAATAATAATAATAATAATAATAAAGCCAAGTTGATTAATTCAATAAAAAATGGCGTTAATAATAAAATAGTAATATAAGTATAAAAAAAATAAAACAGTAATGGATATAATATATATAAAATAGAAATTGAAGTACATAATAGTAATAATAATATAATGGTGATAAAATTAAACTTAATAGTAATGGTGAAATTTAAAAAAAGTTATAATAAAATAATAATAATATAGGTATAGGATAGTAATAATATATATATATATATATATATGTAAAATAATAGTGATATCTATATAAAACAGTAGTAACAACATAAATAAAAAAATAATTAATTTAATTGCAAAATAATCTAAAAAAGGATTAAATTAGAACCAAATCAAAAGCTTTGGGGCCAAATTTAAAAAATAAAAAAAATAAAGGGCTAAATTACGATATGCGCACAACTTGGGGGGACAGAAATAGCAATTAATCCCCCCTGAAACGCAACACCTAGATGTGGACGAAATTGAAATAGCGAGCAAGATTTAGGGGAAATTTAAAAGAAAAGAAAAAAGTTGAAAAGTGATGCAATCAAAACAGGGGAGCAACAGGAGGACCGAAGGCGCAATTTACCCATTAAGGGTGGAATTGAGCTAATTCACTTGCAAAAGCAGGTGATCACGTGGGGGCCTTCACCCCTTTTAATTTCCAAAACAAAAAAACACATTTTCCTTCATTCTTCTCTGTTTCAAAAACAAAATAGAACTCCCCTTCCAAATCTATTAGGGTTTCAGCCCCTTTTAAAAAAAAGTTCTTTTCTCTTCCACTCTCCCCTTTCAGTCTTATCCGACTAGGGATTCCGGCGAACACCGCCACCGATGCCGTTGATCGCAAAACAGGTAAAAGTCTCCTTTTTTTAATCGCATTTCATACATGCATATATATATATATCGTATAACCTTTTTAAAAAAAGAAAAGAAAATAAAATGAAGTAAAAACAAAGTAACGAAAACAGCTATTCGAAAATGAGGAAAAAGGGAAAAAAAATAAAAGGAAACCTTCTTCTTTTGATATTGATTTCTATTTCCTGTAGAAATGTGCTCTATTCCTTTGTATTCTTTTGTGAGTGTTGTGTAAAAAAATGCCTACTACTATTTTGAATCTTCTTTTTCTATTCAAAAAACTGTGTATCTATGTACCCCGTTCTATTTCTTTTTCTCTTGCTGTAAAAAAAAAAATCGATCCCCTTTTTACACCAATTTTGAAGGTTTTTATAGCCTTCCCAGAATACCAAAAAAAACTAAAACTCTAGTGTTTGTTGTGCTGTTGCTTTTCTATTTGTAGGTGAATGTCGTGGAGGAGTAGGGCTTTTCACACGAGCACTGGAAACGCGCACGATTCGGAGGGGTGGCAACATGGTTGGTGAGGCTATGGCACTAGTCACTGCGAGGGTTTCTGAAACCCTGAAAAGTTTTAGGTTACTAGGCTTGGTATCTGGGCTTTAATGTTGGGCCATTCTTATTCCAATCGGTTATTATAGTTTTTGGTATTGACATGGGCTTCGGGCCAAAATTGGATCGTACAGCTGCCCCTCTTTGCTTGTTGTCGTGTAGCGGGAACGAAGCAAAGATTCTAAAAGAGCCAATTTTGCCCGGTCTTGCTGAGCCCTGATTCCTTGATGCTCTTCTTTCCTCAAGTAGCTTCATTCTATCAATTGCATCTTCAGGGGTATAGGAATTTTGTTTCGATCTGCTCCACTACTGCTCAGTGGAGATAAGATCTGTTATCTTCAATCTACTCCGCTCCTGCTCAGTGGAGATAAGACTTGTCTTCAGTCTGGTATCTTTAGCCTACTCCACTCCTGCTCAGTGAAGATAAGGCTAGTGGCTTAAATCTGCTCCATTGTCGATACATGGAGATAAGATTTATCATTTTCGATCTGCCTTACTCCTGCCCAGTGGGGATAAGACCGGTACTCTTCAGTCTGCTCCATTACCAATACATGGAGATAAGACTTGTTGTATTTGATCTGCTCCACTCCTGCTCAGTGAAGATAAGATCTGCTGTTTTTTTTATCTGCTCTACTCCTGCTCAATAGAGATAAGATCTATGGTTTTTGATCTGCTCTACTCATGCTCAGTAGAGATAAGATCTGCTGCTTTCGATCTGCTCTACTCCTGCTCAGTAGAGATAAGATCTGCCATCTTTAGCCTGCTCCACTCTTGCTCAGTGGAGATAAGGCTATAATCTTTGATCTGCTCCACTCCTGCTCAGTGGAGATAAGATCTGTAATTTTCAGCCTGTTACCCTACTGTTTTGGGGAATTAAGGCTTACTGTCTTCGATCTGCTCTACTCCTGCTCAGTAGAGATAAGATCTGCTATTTTTAGCCTGCTCCACTCCTGCTCAGTGGAGATAAGGCTATGATCTTTGATCTGCTCCACTCCTGCTCAGTGGAGATAAGATCTGCTATTTTCGATCTGCTCTACTCCTGCTTAGTAGAGATAAGATCTGCTATCCTTACCCTGCTCCACTCCTGCTCAGTGGAGATAAGGCTATAATCCCAAATCTGCTCCACTCCTGCTCAGTGGAGATAAGACTTGTTGTCTTCGATCTGCTCCACTCCTGCTCAGTGGAGATAAGATCTGTAATCTTCTGTAACTCCTATCAATTTTGCTACATTGTCCTCTGGGGAACCTACCTGTAGCATTGATTTCATGGGGTCTATTCTTATGTCAAATGATTAGGATGTCATGAAAATGCTCCTAACCATATGTATTATGAATGTATAGATGCATGCAAAATGTCATGAGTATGATCCAATTTTTTAACTCTTGGGTTATCATTGCTCGCTGCTTGTTAGGGCAATATCCCGTTGTATGCCTTCTTGTTCTGTTGATATTTCTAACACAAAATCTGAAGATGTCGTCACTGCTTAGACTCTTATTTCAGGGGTTCCAAGCCCCTTAAGCCTGGTGAGTTCTAAATAATTGTCCTGTTTCAGATTCTTGTATTATTTAGAGACTTTCAGAGTAATACACAAAACTTCTTTTGTGAAGGTATTATTAGTTCAGTAATCATTACTTCGATGTGAGATGCTTGGAAAAAGACTGTAGAAATGAATAAAACTGAAATTTATTCGGGATAAAACCCGTGAAGAATGGATTGAACAAGGAGAACAAATTTCACTAAGGTGCAAAATGAGTAAGAATGGCATTGATGCCCCAGATATCACAGCCTGAGCTTCTCTGTACGTACTTCTTAAAGTCCACTCTAAGTTCAACATGTGTCTAGGAGATCCGAGGTACTTTGTCGATGCCCCAAGATGTAACATACTTCCTCATTATTAATTCAAGCGTAGCGAAACTACTGTATGCCCCATCACGAGTTGGTCATAATCTGAGCCGCCCTTTTCGAGTTTTCAACTCAAAGCCCCTTTGGTCTCAAAGCGCCCTTTACGGGTTTTCGCCTTGGCCTCTCCATTTTTTTTTCTTTTTTTTTGAACTCAAGACGCCCTTTGCGGGTTTTCTCCTTGGCCCATTTTCATGCGAAGTATTTCTTGACTGAGTCTGCATTAATTGGATTTGACAGACTTTTGTCGTCCATCTCGGCTAGTATCAAAGCTCCTCTAGAAAAGGCCTTCTTTACAACATAAGGTCCTTCCCAATTAGGCATCCATTTTCCCCTGAAGCCTTTTTGCATAGGAAGGATCTGTTTCAACACCAAGTCTCCCTCATGGAATACTCTAGGGTGGACCCTCTTGTTGTAAGCCCGCATCATCCGCTTCTGGTACATTTGACCATGGCGAATGGCTCTTAGCCTCTTTTCCTCAATTAGATTCAGTTGATCATATCGAGATTGAACCCATTCTGCTTCGTCCAACTTCAGCTCTGACAAAACCCGGAGAGAAGGGATTTCAACTTCAATAGGCAAGACTGCCTCCATCCCATAAACCAACGAGAAAGGAGTTTCCCCAGTAGAGGTTCTAACCGATGTTCGATAGGCGTAGAGGGCAAACGGTAACTTTTCATGCCAATCCTTGTAGGTCTCAGCCATTTTCCCCACAATTTTCTTGATATTTTTATTAGCCGCCTCAACTGCTCCATTTATTTTCGGGCGATATGGCGACGAGTTATGGTGCTTAATGTTGAACTGACTGCAGACTTTCGCTATCGCGCTGTTGTTCAAGTTTAGTGCATTGTCAGACACGATCCTTTCTGGCATACCGTAGCGAAATATGATCTCTTTCTTCAAAAACTTGCTAATTGCCGTCTTCGTGACATTGGCAAATGAAGCTGCATCTACCCATTTGGTGAAGTAATCAATGACCACGAAGATGAAATGATGTCCATTAGAAGCTTTCGGTGAGATCGGCCCAATGACGTCCATGCCCTATATTGAGAAAGGCTACGGAGAAGTCATAACATGAAGAGGTGAAGGAGGCACATATATCTTGTCTCCATAAATCTGGCACTTGTGGCATTTCTTGGCGTAACGGATGCAGTCTCCTTCCATCGTGGACCAGTAATACCCGAATCTCATGATTTGTCTGGCCATTGTAAACCCGTTGGCATGCGTTCTACAGACACCTTCGTGGACTTCTTCCAGGATTTTCCTAGCCTCCACAGCATCGACACATCTTAACAACACCTGATCTTTTCTCTTTTCATACAGGTTATCTCCGTCTAAGACATAACCATTGGCCAGTCTTATCAATGTTCTCCTGTCATTTTCTGTTGCTTGATCAGGATATTCACGGCTCTTCACATATCGCAGAATATCATGATACCAAGGATGATCATCTCTCTCCTTTTCTTCGTCGATATTGCAGCAGTGAGCCGGAGTCTTATAAATACTTATTTGGATGGGCTTCATACCCTCTTGCTCGTTTACTCTGATCATAGAAGCTAGGGTGGCCAAAGCGTCAGCCATCTGGTTTTCATCACGCGGGAGGTAAAAGAATGTGATATCATCAAACTCCTCAATTAGTTCCAAAACTAACTTTCGGTAGCTGATCAATTTGGGATCTCTTGTTTCCATTCTCCTTTCAGCTGATATATTACCAACGCGGAGTCTCCATATACCTCTAGCAACTTGATTTTACGGTCTATAGCAGCTTGGATTCCCATGATACATGTTGCGTATTCTGCCATGTTGTTTGTGCAATCGAAGTCCAACTTGCAAGTGAATGGATAATGTTCTCCATTTGGGGATAGCAGGACTGCCCCAACCCCGTTACCAACGGCATTTGACGCTCCATCGAAGTTTAGTTTCCAAGGATGATTTTCTAAGGCATCTTCCTCAGTAGTTGCTACAAACATCAAATCTTCATTTGGAAAATCAAAGTTCAAGTGCTCGTAATCGTCTAGCGCTCTGCTGGCTAGAAAATCCGCTATTGCACTCCCCCTTCACAGCCTTTTGGTTCACATAGACTATGTCAAATTCAGAGAGCAAAATTTGCCATCGGGCCATTCTTCCATTCAGAGCGGTCGACTCCATCATGTGCTTGAGAGGGTCTAGTTTAGAGATTAACCAAGTCGTGTGATACAGCATGTATTGCCTCAACCTCCGAGTTGTCCAGACCAAGGCACAGCATAATTTCTCAATTGGCGAGTATCTCATTTCACACTCAGTAAATTTCTTACTGAGGTAATATATCGCCTTTTCTTTCTTCCCTGTTTCATCATGTTGGCCGAGCACACACCCCATTGAATTGTCGAATACCGTCAAATACAAGATCAATGGCCTGTCAGGTCTAGGGGGCATTAGCACTGGCGTATTAGACAAATATTGTTTGATCTTGTCAAATGCCTTCTGGCATTCATTGTCCCAAACGCCTGGATTGTGTTTCTTAAGAAGACGAAATATGGGGTTACACTTCTCAGTCAATTGTGAAATAAATCAGGTAATATAATTCAGCCTTCCTAGAAAACCTCGAACCTCCTTCTGAGTGCGTGGCGGAGGCAATTCTTGTACAGCCCTGACTTTATCCGGGTCGACCTCAATCCCTCTTTCACTGACTACGAAACCAAGCAATTTCCCTGACCTAGCCCTGAAAGTGCATTTGGTTGGATTGAGTTTCAGCTGAAATTTCCTCAACCTCAAGAATAGCTTCCTCAGAACCTGTACATGCTCATCTTCTGTTCGAGACTTTGCGATCATGTCATCAACGTAGACCTCGATCTCCTTATGCATCAGGTCGTGAAACAAGGTTACCATGGCCCTTTGGTATGTGGCTCCCACATTTTTTAACCCGAATGACATCACCTTGTAGCAAAAAGTTCCCCACAAGGTTATGAATGTGGTTTTTGCCATGTCTTCAGGATGCATCTTGATCTGGTTGTATCCAGAAAAGCCATCCATGAAAGAGAACAACAAATAACCTGCCGTGTTATCCACCAAAGTGTCGATGTGAGATAGTGGGAAGTTGTCTTTTGGGCTAGCCTTGTTTAAGTCCCTGTAGTCGATGCACATTCGTACTTTCCCATCCTTCTTAGGAACAGGGACAACGTTGGCTACCCATTCTGAGTAATTCACCACTCGTAAAAACCCAACATCAAATTGCTTCTTGACCTCTTCCCTTATCTTTACCGCGACATCGGGTCTCATCCTTCGGAGCTTCTGTTGGACCGGCTTGCAATCTTCCTTTATGGGGATACGGTGTACCGCAATGTCAGCACTCAACCCCGGCATATCTTGATATGACCATGCGAAGACATCTTTAAACTCTAACAAAAGTCTAATAAGGTCCTGCCTTGTTTCCTTGGTGATGTGGGTTCCAATTTTCACCTCTTTCCCTTCCTCCAGAGTCACATTCTCAATTGTCTCTTTGTGAGGTAGAATCAGCTTTTCTTCCTGTTCTACATCCTCAACAAATCTAGGGATACACTACAATCTCCGTCATCTGCAACATCCTGAGATCCCTCTAAACACATGTCTCGTTCACAGGGGAATTCTGGGCCCGTAACAGTATTGCTTATGCCATCGACATCTGGGGACCTATGGTAGGTATGAAAGAATATTCAATGAAATGAATTTAAGAATAGATTATTTATGCGTTATGATTATGGATGGATTAGAACAGAAGTAAAAGAATAACTACACGGTATGAAAGAGAAATGCACTTTTATTGAAAATAACGATGCTTGAACATGAGCCTATTTCACAAAAGATTCTTATTGTTCCTAGGCTTGAAACAACAAGTGTGTTTTGAACATTACTTTGTTTTAGTCCTAAAAACTACAGGAATTTCTTCTGCAGTCCAGTTGTCCAGAACACTTCCAGGCTCGTAGGGGCGAATACCCGCCAAGTTTCCTCTCCTGGAACTTTCTTCAGACACAGCATTAATGTTCAAAGCTCCCATCATATCTTCAGCTGTTTCCTTATTCATGTTCTCCAGTCCTGAATGGATAATTCTTCCCGACACGAATGTATTAGATATATGGGGAAAGGTCATTGAACCCCACTCGATCTCTGCACCATTCAGTCGTGCCATTCGTCTTTCGCGTTTCCTCTCCAGCTCCTCCTTTCTCTGTCTGGCATCTGGCCTATGCCCCAGGCCAAAACGATCATGCTTGTCAACCAATCCTAGCACTCTGACCGGCCCCTGGAGATATTTTTCGAGTCTCCTCCCAGGCAATGCTCTTTTTCCTACTGTCAGCTGTAGGCCCATTCTTGTTGCTTCAGAAAATTTGGGCACCGGGATCTTGCTTCCTTCACTGATGAAAGTCGCATTTACAAACTCCAAAGACCTGAAGGAGCACTCTACAGCCTCCGTATCACTTTTTATATATGGTGCATTACTAGTAACGGACGCGATGATATCCTCCTTCGTATTTATGGTTATCAACTGGCCATTTATCACCAACTTTAACTTTTGGTGCAATAATGAAGGTACAGCTCCCGCTGAATGGATCTAGGGCCTTCCCAATAAACAATTGTAGGAGGGCTTGATGTCCATCACGAGGAAGTCCACCTCATACGTATTTGGCCCGATAAGGAGGGGTATCTCAATCCTCCCCGTTACTTTCCTCTCGGTGCCGTCGAATGCTCTCACTATGTTGTGGCATGATTTCATATGAGAGCTATCCACGGGCAACCTATTCAGCGTAGATAGGGGCAAGACATTCAATGCCTATCCGTTATCAATTAATACCCCCGGTAGTGTGTACCCTTTACATCGGGTAGTGATGTGTAAAGCCTTGGTGGATCCCATGCCACCCGGTGGAATTTCATCGTCACTGAAAGAGATGAAATTGTCTGCGCTTATGTTACTAACAAGGCGGTCCAGCTTATTTACTGAAATGTCTTCAGTGACATATGTTTCGTTTAACACCTTCATTAGTGCGCTACGGTGTACATCTGAGTTTAAGAACAAGGCTATCACTGATATGCGTGCTGGCTGCTTGTGTAATTGTTCCACAACACTATACTCACTGTGCTTCAGGAACTTCAGAAACTCCCCAGCCTCATCCTCTGTTACTGGTTCATTAACCAGTGGCCCTGTCTTCTCGTCTCCCCTTCTCATCATAGAGGACTCAGCTTTTGGGTTGGGTGTGCTGGCCGAACTCTCTTTCCCGGAAACTGTCACAGTGCAATTGTAATTCCAAGGTACCCTTTTGTCATCTTTATAAGGAAAAGTCACGGGTTTCTGAATTACAATCCTCGGTGTATCCTTATAAGGAGAAGTTACGGGTTTTCTGATTACAACCCTCGGTGTATCCTTATAAGGAGAAGTCACGGGTTTTTTAATTTTGACCCTCGGTGCCATTTTCACTCCTGCTACGTCGACTCTTGGCCGTGTGATAATCACTATTGGGTGATCGACTTTAGGGATCCTTTCTGCAGACCCACCCTCTGTGGCGCATACATCCTCCTTTTCGGAAAAGTCAAAAAACTCCAGCTCTTTATTATCCATTAACCTTTGTACTAAGGTTCTGAATTCGTTGCACTACTGGATCTCATGGCCTTCCTTGTCATGGAACTCACAGTAGTTCCTTGCATCTCGAGATCTGTTCACATTCTCTTGTAGAACTAACCCCATTTTCTACATTGCTTTCCAAACTTCCCTCAATAGGGTTCTGACCTCAGCAACTTCCTGCTTGGTTCTCCTCCCCCTGTTCTCAACTATCGCATTTACCCCATTATCCGTATGATTGGGTAACGGATTTCCTCCCCCAGGAGCGTTATTGAACTCTACCACCCCCGCTTTGATAAGTCTCTCGACTAGCCTTTTGAATGAAGTACAATTTTCTATCGAGTGACCTACTACATCTGCATGGTATTCACATTGAGCGTTTGTGTCATACCACTTGGGAAACGGAGGTTGCAACGGCTTCAAGTAGAACGGGGCTATGGCGTGTGCATCGAACAAGGTTTTATACAACTCCCTATACGTCACAGGTATGGGGGTAAACTGCAACTTCTCGGTTTTCTGTCTCGTGTTGGGCTCTTGTCTTGGTGGGGCCTGCTGGCTCGCGGTCACCGCTCTTGGTTGATTAATAGTAATGGGTTTGGGATAACTCGAGCTTATATTACCCACTTCATTCTCCCTTTTCTTTGGAGACATTTTCTCATGCTCTCTCCAGCTTCAATTTTCCCACACCTTATTGTGTTTTCTATCATTTTGCCAGACATCACTGTGTCTGCGAAACTCTTGGTGGCACTCCCCAACATATGGTTGATAAAAGGTGCTCTTAGGGTATTAACAAACAGCATGGTCATTTCCTTCTCCAGAGTGGTGGTTGGACTTGTATGGCGACTTCCCTCCACCTCTGGGCATACTTCCTGAAACTCTCACCCGACTTCTTTTCCATATTTTGTAGCGTGATTCTATCAGGCGCTATATCAGTTACGTGGCCATAATGCTTCATGAAGGCCTGTGCTAAGTCCTTCCACGATTTGATTTGTGTACAACTCAGCTGGTTATACCATTTCGCTTCAGCCCCAGTCAGACTATCCTGGAAACAGTGAATCAATAACTGGTCATTGTTGACATATCCTGTCATCCTCCTACAAAACATTGCAATGTGGGCCTCAGGACAACTTGTCCCACTATATTTTTCAAACTCTGGCATCTTAAACTTTGGTGGGAGTACCAGATTTGGGACTAGACTCAACTTCCTAGCATCCACTTCACATTGGTAATCGACACTTTCCAATGCCTTAAACTTCCCCTTCAGCCATTTGCATCGATCCTCGAACTCCTTTGGGAGCTCTACTTTTGGTTTTTCCTCCTCTGCTGAGTCATCGAAATCAAGGACCATCGATTTTGTCAGGTTGCCTCCAGGGTTAGAGCTCGAGCCTACAGGGAAATTTACCGGCGCTGGGGTATCAGATTGATACTGAGGTCTGATATTGACAGACACTCTCGGTGGTTGTGCTTGAGAATTTTCCGGGGCTAAGCTTAGAGGATAAGCAGAATTTTCATTTTCATTTCCGGCATCGCCCATAGGGCCCTTTCCTTTATCTTGCCCTTTAGTCAACAAATGCGTTAATTGGCTCATCATACTCCTCTGGGACTCCAGCACTTGATCCCTTATGTCCTGTTGGATTTTAGCCAGCTGTTCTTGCATCTGAGTCTGCAGTTGGTCCTGCATCTCTTTCTGCATCTGCTCTAACTTTTCTATCCTTTGATCCATAGCTTTTGCTTTTTTCTGAGTGTAATAGCGGTGTTCCAGGATAACTATAATTTAACCTCTAGTTAATAGGGTTGTCTTATGATATTTAATGCAAATGATGTGATGCAATGTAAATGCATGAAATGCAATATAAATGAATGAATGCAAAAATAAGAGGAGTCGATTTTGATTCAATTTCTTTTAGAATACTTATTGAAAAAAACAAAATCCTTTACATAAAACAGAGTCACATATTCGACCTAGCCCTTATGCCCAAAGTTTTAACTTTCTCAAGAAGCGAAGCTAACTCTCGACCCTGGTCTGACTTTGACTCATATACTATACTTAACACATCAGCCTGAACCGCTAAGGTTTGTAAATGATCAGCCACTTCTCATATCTGAGCCACAGCTTCACCCATAAGATAGTCTCTTTCTCTGACTTGGTTCTGAGATCGTTGAAGTTGTTCTTTCCATCGCTGGCTATCTGCCTCTAATAGCTGGATCCGGAGCTCACTGTTCTGCAGCACCGTTTCGAGCTCCACCATCTTTCCTTTCAACTCTTCAATCTGGCTTAGGCTTGATTCCAACTTCACCGTAGAGTCGCGACTTTGACACAATGCCTTCTCTAATTCTGCTACTCGAGCTCTTAGCATCTTATTTTCGCTTTGGCTCTCACCCACAATCTTTTTCAGAGTATCCTTTTGTGCTTGAGCCTCATGGAACCTCTTCTTCCACTGGTCCACCTTGGTCTTCTCCTCGCGAATTTCTTGACGCCATTGTTCTGAGGTTTTACCCGACCCTGCAGTCCTCATGGATAAATGTAACTTTTTATAGTCGGTCTTCAAGCTATCCAAATCCTCTTCGGCCTTCCTTTTCCCTTTTCTCAGTTTCTCCGCCTCTGATTTCTGGATATCAATATCTAACCTCAGATCACTTTTTCCTCTTCCAGTTGTTCTATCTTTTTCATTAACTCCGAATTTTTACTTCGAAAGTCTTGTTTCAAGATTTCCAACTCGGACGGGACTACTTGCAGATATTCCTCTATCGGTCGAGCACCATCCTGTGTCGGTCTGGGGACATTATCATTGCTTCTCCTATTCCGCCATGCATTATACTCGAGGGTTGCCATCGGACTTACAACAACTCTCTTCATTCAGCGAGTCTGCTTCCAAGCATCAGAAATCTCTCGAACCTTCTTCTTATAATGATCATCCCTATATGAAAACTCAAACTGAGCTAGCCCAAATGTTACCGGTATGAACTGTCTTGATCTATACTACCTCAACACAAGCAAATGAGCGTACCCAACGGCTCCCCAAATCTCTGATAGAGGGACCCAGTCATAACTTCCACACCGATAGAGAATTTCGGCGGGAACCAACTAAGGAGTTCTCCGCTCAACATCCTCTTCCTTGAAATTTTTAAAGAGTGCAATCTAATTTTCTTCTGATACGTCATTTTTTCTAGGAGTGGCTGCTACTTCTTTTAGTGGTGAGTAATTCTCGAAAAAAACTCGACAGGAGACTTTATCCACCTTCCAAAAATAGCTATGGAACCAAGTTAATAATAACAGTGCGCAGCCTATGAATCTGCCCTCACCGGCTCTCCTGCATGCATTCAAAGATCTAAATGACTCGGCCAAGATCACAGGAACAGGTGTGACCCCTCTATCAAGTCGGTCAAAGAGATCTGAGACTGCCTCATCTACATATCCCAATGCCCTAGGGAAAACCATTAATCCATAGATGCTTAGAGTGAAAACGTCAACTCTCCTCTTCGTGTCAGGATGTACTAGAATCAAATCCTTCAGAATCCTCCACGGGATGCACTTGCACTCACCTTTTTGCTTGATCCTCGCTGCAACCCACTGTTCACTCATCCCTATAACATTCATCATCCTCTTTAAAAAGGTTGGGCCAAAAGTAGCTTTAATATAGACCTTATCAACTTCGACCTTCGGGCAACGAAGTAAAGCCGTATATTCTTCTATAGTAGGTACCAAATCTACCCCTCCAAAGGTAAAACAGCTATAGGCAGGATTCCAATACTGAGTGAGGGCCCGAAATAAATGCTCATCTATATTGATTCCAAATAAGTGAAGCAAATCCCCATAATTCCCATAAAACAACTGCCTAGTCTCCTGATCCCACTGATCCCATATTTCCTTTAATTCCTGAAGATCATTTTGCGTCACACTGATGCGAGTGTAGTTACATAACTCCGATGTATATCCCTCAGATAGGCTGTCCCCCTTTTCTAGTTGCGTTCGCTCTGACCATATTCGGATGGCCGCATTATCCTCTACTTTATCAAGGAATTTATTCTCCATGACAAGCTTCCTAAATTAGAAATCGAATGTGAGTCGACCCTCTTTAAAATGAAATGACATGCTATTACAAGAAGATGCCACAAATTAATATCATGTACCAGAAATAAAATAAAGAACAACAATATATCACTCATCTGCGTAAATACTAAGGTTTGGAGTATCTCTACCTAAGGTAAGTTCATAGGGCTCTCTATATGCGGTTTGGATCTAAAGCAAGGGTACCTGAACCAGCAGATTCCTCGATCCTCACCCATTATAGGCTCATACGGACAGAGATCAGTTCAGGGGAATACATTTTCCTATGGTTGCACGGAGGTGAAAACCTCACGAAGACATAGGTACGGATGTATCCTGAAAGTGGTCCACTATCCTGCACGGAGGTGAAAACCTCACGAAAGAGTAGCTTCTCACTTTCACTTAAAGGTGTGACCACTACGGTCATGCAATATGATGCAACTGTATCCTAGACACTTAAAATGTAAAAAACATATGCGATGAAAAAAAAGTTAAAAATCAGATTTTAATTTTCAATAAGAGGGCATTAATCAATCAATTCCACGGCTTGACTCTCTTATTGGTCCCCAGCGGAGTCGCCAAGCTGTTGAAACCATTTTTTTATTTGAAAACGGGTCGACTTTAAAAAGAAAAATGGAGTTGCCACCAATCTTTTTTTGAAGTGTAATTGGGTTACTTTGAAAACATTTTGGTCTACGAATTTTAAGAAAACGGGCTCAGGAGTCGGTTACGTGCGAGGAAGGATTAGCACCCTCGCAACACCCAAAATTGGTACCATATTGATTGATTAATGTCCTTAATGTCGAAAATTAGAAAAGATTTTAAAGTATGGATTATTTGGAAAATGTTTGGGCAATTCGAATTGGATATCGAAGCTTTCTTGTTCCGAAAGGATGAAATATCACATCGAGCACGTTAGGACACGATGTTTCAGACCTTTGACACCAAGATCATTTCATGGTTCCCAAAATTCATGCGTCATTTTAAAAAGGGTATTTCATTATTTGGCCAAACGAACGAACCGAAACCCAGCACGTTAGGGCACGATCCCTCAAATTTCCAAACATGAAATATTGCCTTATTTGTAAAGTTGAGAAAACCACGATCAAAATTTTAAAAGGATATTCGGTCCTTTGGACGGGCGAAAAATTGAAACTCAGCACGTTAGGGCACAATTTCTCAAAACCTTCCAAGCACAAAATATTGCTTTGCTTTTGATTTTGTAAAAACGAACACAGTCTTAAAGGATATCTAAGGATTTGGTCAAACAAAAAACCGAAACCCAGCACGTTAGGGCACGGCTCTTTGAATTCCCAACCATCAAATACTACCTTTATTTGGCAAGAACCATGTATCGACTAAAATGTATGAATGTAAAAACATAAAAGGGTAAACATAATATTAGAACAGCAGATATAATAATTGAATAATAATACGATAGCAAAAACATCAATAATAAAAAAAAAATAGTAATGACATTAGAATAATGGTACTAACTAACAAAAGTAGTGTTAATAATAAAATAATAACAATAATATTTAAAAAGCAATAACAGTAATGAAAATAAAAGTGATATTAATATTAATAATAATAATAATAATAATAATAATAATAATAAAGCCAAATTGATTAATTCAATAAAAAAATGGCGTTAATAATAAAATAGTAATATAAGTATAAAAGAAAATAAAACAGTAATGGATATAATATATATAAAACAGAAATTGAAGTACATAATAGTAATAATAATATAATGGTGATAAAATTAAACTTAATAGTAATGGTGAAATTTAAAAAAAGTTATAATAAAATAATAATAATATAGGTATAGGATAGTAATAATATATATATATATATATATATATATATATGTAAAATAATAGTGATATCTATATAAAACAGTAGTAACAACGTAAATAAAAAAATAATTAATTTAATTGCAAAATAATCTAAAAAAGGATTAAATTAAAATCAAATCAAAAGCTTTGGTGCCAAATTTAAAAAATAAAAAAATAAAGGGCTAAATTACGATATGCGCACAACTTGGGGGGACAGAAATAACAATTAATCCCCCCTGAAACGCAGCACCTAGATGTGGACGAAATTGAAATAGCGAGCAAGATTTAGCGGAAATTTAAAAGAAAAGAAAAAAGTTGAAAAGGGATGCAATCAAAACAGGGGAGCAACAGGAGGACCGAAGGCGCAATTTACCCATTAAGGGTGGAATTGAGCTAATTCACTTGCAAAAGCAGGTGTTCACGTGGGGGCCTTCACCCTTTTTAATTTCCAAAACAAAAAAACACATTTTCCTTCATTCTCCTCTGTTTCAAAAACAAAATAGAACCCCCCTTTCAAATCTATTAGGGTTTCAGCCCCTTTCAAATAAAAAGCTCTTTTCTCTTCCACTCTCCCCTTTCAGTCTTATCCGACTAGGGATTCCGACGAACACCGCCACCGACGCCGTCGATCGCAAAACAGGTAAAAATCTCCTTTTTTAATCGCATTTCATACATGCATATATATACCGTGTAATCTTTTTAAAAAAAAGAAAAGAAAATAAAATGAAGTAAAAACAAAGTAACGAAAACAGCTATTCGAAAATGAGGAAAAAGGGAAAAAAAATAAAAGGAAACCTTCTTCTTTTGATATTGATTTCTATTTCCTGTAGAAATGTGCTCTATTCCTCTGTATTCTTTTGTGAGTGTTGTGTAAAAAAATGCCTACTACTATTTTTAATCTTCTTTTTCTATTCAAAAAACTGTGTATCTATGTACCCCGTTCTGTTTCTTTTTCTCTTGCTGTCAAAAAAAATCGATCCCCTTTTTACACCAATTTTGAAGGTTTTTATAGCCTTCCCAGAATACCCAAAAAAAACTAAAACTCTAGTGTTTGTTGTGCTGTTGCTTTTCTGTTTGTAGGTGAACGTCGTGGAGGAGTAGGGCTCTTCACACGAGCACTGGAAACGCGCACGATTCGGAGGGGTGGCAACGTGGCCGGTGAGGCTACGGCACTAGTCACTGCGAGGGTTTCTGAAACCCTGAAAAGTTTTAGGTTACTGGGCTTGGTATCTGGGCTTTAATGTTGAGCCATTCTTATTCCAATCGGTTATTATATTTTTTGGTATTGACATGGGCTTCGGGCCAAAATTGGATCGTACATCCTTCTTTAGAGAAGAATTCGATGAATACCACAACTTATATAACCGAGAGTATATAACCATGAATTATAAAACATCAATAAACTATTTAGGAATAACTTAAATTAAGATGATTTTAAAAATCTTAATTTTTAGATACAAATATCATCAATTTTTTAAAATATAAAATATTAATATACACTCATATAAACTTGGTACTAAATATGTTTAAAATATGTTTGTGCTAAATTGTAGAGTAAAAATTTGGAGGTTAAAATATGTTTTAAGTCCCTGTAAACTTTGTACATTTGAGTTTTATATTTTTTACTTTCATTTTTAGGAATTTAATCCTTATTCTTTTCAAATTCAAAAATTCAACTGTAGACGTTACCTCTATTAAATTTTTTCTGTTAAATTCACTGGTGCAACATTAAAAAAAAACACATTACTTGGTAGTGATGAAAAAAGAAAAAATAGCATCAACTTTGTAATTGAAATAGATAACAATATTAATTATTTAGACTAACAAATGTCACTATACAAGTAGCGGAGTGAAATAAGTCAAAAATTAAAGTATTAAATCCAAGTTTCCGCATAGTATAGGGCTGAAAATGAAGCTTGACCATTATCTTATACTAAAAAAAAAAAGAAGAGCAAGACAAACTCAAAAGATGAGTCGATTTTTAAAACTCTTAAAGTATTCAAATTATATACAACCTTATAACATTTTAATCAAGAAGTTAACAATATTAATTATTTGGAGTAATTAATAATTTTAAAAATTATAAAAATAAAATTACATTAGAAATTAAAGTATAAAAATTAAGGTATAATAGAAAGTAGAAAAGTCATAGAGTTTCAAAATTAAAGTTGAGGTGTTGCATGGTAAATGCTATGGCCAATCTTTTGGGTAAATATCCCATATATACCAAAAAATTGAATTATTTTTGGAAATGGGCCAGTTTGAAGAATATTTACGGAAAAGGGCCGTTTTCCCCAAAAACGCGTCCACGTCAGCGTGTTTTTGGGGGAAACAACAGCAAAGCGCGCCCATGAGGACGCGCTTTGTGCCACCTCAGCAAAGCGCGCTTACGTGGGCGCTCTGCTGAGGTGGCACAAAGCGCGTCCTCAGGGGCGCGCTTTAGCCCTGCAACGGTCAAAACCCAACGGCCAATTTTTTTCTGACCGTTGGGGGTCCAACGGTAAAAAAAAAGTACAAAAACCCCCCAACCCTTTATTTTTTTCACACTTCAATCATTTCTCAATATTCTCTCAATTTTCTCTCAATTTTCTCTCAAAGTTCTTGAAATTTACGCTCAAATTTCAAAATAGTCCTTTACTATTTACGAAAAAGCCCTTTATAATTTTTTTAATATATTTTTTTTTGGAAAATTTTAAAATTTTTTATCGGATTACAATGGCCGGGGAATTACTTCGCCTAGACAACAAGCACATCTCCGTCGAGCAAATGAAAATGGTAAGTTTTAATTTTAATTTTTCAATATTATTTAATTTTTTTTCAATTTTGCAGTTTTAATTAATTTTTAATTTTATAATTTTTTAAACAGTCTGTAGATCGTGTGTTGGAATGTTATATTCGCAACATGCATGGTCCTCCATCGCCGTTGATCGAGAATTACCTGCGGGAAGCGGGTTTTTGGCACGTGGCCACGATAGGCCGGGGGTTCAAGTTGGAGCCGCCTTTGATCAGCGCATTAATAGAGAGGTGGAGACCCGAGATGCACACTTTCCATCTGCCATGCGGAGAGTGTACCATCACTCTAGAAGATGTGCAGTTGCAGTTGGGATTACCGGTGGACGGGTCGGTAGTCACTGGGTCCGCAACATCTACCAATTGGATGACCGTATGCTACGAGCTTCTGGGTGCCATTTCGGATAGAATTCAAGGAGCTCGAATCGATATGGCCTGGTTACGAGACACATTCCCGGAGCCGAACGAGGGTTCGACCAAAGTAGAAAGAATACGGTATGCTCGGGCATACATTCTTCAGATAATTGGAGGCTATCTGATGCCGGACCTCTCTAGAAACCTCGTCCACCTGAGATGGCTCTTGAAACTTGTTGATTTCAGAGCAGCCGGTAAATTGAGTTGGGGGTCTGCCGTGCTATCGAGGTTGTACCGGGAGATGTGCGGGGCGACGCCGCCGAGTACAACAAAAATCAGAGGTTGCCTATCACGGGCATGGTTTCGATTTCCATTTTTACGTCCTCGACTTGACCAGCCATATTCATTCCCACTGATAACGAGGTAAATTTAATATTATATTTTACAATTATTTCGTAGATTTATAGTATAATTGCATGCTAAAAGTTTATTTAATTAGGTGGAACCATTCACCGAGTCATGTTGGAATACCTAACTCGCTTGAGGATATACGGCTCCTATTGGACCAATGGTCGGAATCACAAGTAAGTTTCAAATTTCGTTATTATAATTTAGTATTTCGTATGTAGTGTCTAGTATTATGTATAGAACTAATATTTTGGTAATGTTAATATAGTTTCAATGGACACCTTACGAGGATCTAGAAATTCAGGCAGTAATTCCGGAGGAGTTTTTCGAAAATCCGAACAGTTGGCACGTTAAGGTCTCATTGATCACCTACGCGACTGTGGAGATGCACCAGTCAGATCGGGTTCTGCGGCAATTTGGATTCCGGCAACCGACTCCCGTGCCACCTGAGGTGCTCGATGATAAGCACAAAGTAGACTTACGGCAGCTGCACACGGATTGGCCAAGATTTTGGTCAGGTCATATCGAGACGTGGGAGAACCGGTATGACTTTTTACCTATCCGGGAATCGATCATCGTTCCTGAGTTAGCGTGCGTGCCGGAGTACATGCCATGGTTTAGGATCCATGGCAAGCCGTATATGTTGTCGGAAGAAGAGAGGCGACGGAAACTTCGCGAGCGAAGGGAACGTCGGGCCCCTTTAAATCCAAGGAGAAGGAGTGATGAGACGGGGCCATCAACAGCACCGACACAGTCACCGGGCCCAGCAACAGCTCTTATATAGTCACCGGGCCCATCAGTTCAGTCGACAACACCGACATTACAGCGTCTACCATTTATGCCAGGTGCGTACCCTACCCCCTATATGTATCCTCCTAACCCATATATGTTTCAGTTTTCCAGTCCTACCCCAGGTTGGAATGCATGGCCGGGTTCGAGTCCGTTCCCGACTACTCCCGCTGGCCAGCCGATCGTGAGGCCGACGTCGCATGTGGGATTAGAGGAGGCACCGTCGGGGAACACTTCTTTCTACCAGGCTCCTTCGCTGTACGGGATGCAGTCACCTCGCCGTGGTTTATGCAAACACCTCCGGGGTCATTATTTTATCAAGGTGGGTCATCATCGCAACACCCAGAACCAGACCCACTGCCGGAGGAACTCGATTCCCCACCCGAGGTTCCACAACCCCCGCCGGAAGCTAGAAGAAGGAGGAATCCAGCGCGTAACCGCCGACTGCCCAGTGTGGCATTGGTTCCCACCGGCATCAGCCCTAAACCCAAAACCCTCGAATTTATTTTGTTATTGTAATTTAATTTTTATTTGTTATTGTAATTTAATTTTAATCTCTTTGATAAAATAGAAATGGTTTAATTTTTTTTTTGTAATTAAGTTTTAATATATTTAATAAAATTTGAGTTTAATTTTATTTTTTTTGTAATTTAATTTTAATATCTTTGATAAAAGAAATGGTTTAATTTTTTTTTGTAATTAAGTTTTAATATATTTAATAAAATTTGAGTTTAATTTTTAATTTTTTTGTAACTTAATTTTAATATTTTGATAAAATAGAAATGGTTTAATTTTTTTTGTAATTTTGTAATTTAATTTTAATAACTTGAATAAAATAATCTTGTACAAAAGTTCACCGTTTTCCTCCAAAAAAATAGAAATTACATAGCCACCAGGAGACAAAAAAGCTAAGAACACGGTCAACTATTCCTATTTGGACACGAGCGAGATGTATGGCCCGGGTTCCTACACCATCCGCACAGCTGACTTTGGTTGCTCGTTTCTCGGATATCCATATTGTTGCGTATTCTACTCGAGCAAGGTCGACCTTTTGGTTTGCGCCTCAATTGTCTATCCGGCAACAGCTTATACGGTGCAAGCGATACCGACGGCCACTTACGTTCATCTGGGACTGGTGGGAATACGTGTCTCCACACGTTGTACATGTTTTCTAATTTATACACTTCGTCGACATAGCTCATGGGATCAAGACGGAGATTCTGACAAGCCGCAAGTACATGAGCGCATGGGTAACGAAGTACATCAAATATCCCACAGTCACAGGTCTTATTTGTCAAGTGTATACGATAATGCTCGCCAACAATACCTTGGTTCGGTCTGTCAAACTCCGTAACACGAAACCATAGGCTGTCGCGATCGTGACACACTGTGTGCATGGTGTTGGCCCGTGCCTTCCCACGGTTTATTTCTTGCAAGACCTTCGGGCTCCATACATGGCCTCATTGCATATGCCCTCTATAACTCGCTGCTCTCTTCGGAAATAGTACCGCTAAAAGAAAATATGTCTCTCGCACAACCGATGTAATCGGCAGATGACGGGTTCCTTTTAGAACAGAATTTATGCATTCGGCCAGGTTTATGGTCATATGACCATATCGTAGGCCGCCGTCGTATGCTTGTGTCCACTGTTCAAAAGGAATATTGCACAGATAGTTTGCACCTTCGGCGTTATCTGAGCACAAACTGGCCAACATCTTGTGAAAACGGTCTTTATTGATATCGTACCCTACCAATATACGTTGATAGCGAATATTACATACCACTCTTCAATTGAGGATAAATTGAATATTACAAACGAAATTATATTAATAGATATTTCATACCCATATCGGTCACTTGCTGTTTCTGTCTTTTAGATCGATGTTGCCCATAGTAGTTGGATGAAACATGCCTCAGGCAATATCGATGGTGTGTACGATGCCACATGCTTCCCTGGCGTTCTATTACCGCAAGTATTCGAGGGCCCCGATCCGATATAACGCATATGTCAGGTTGGGGGTAGACATGCCTCATTAACCTAGATAGGAAGAAGTCCCAGTCATCAGCTGGCTCCCCCGGTGTTATTGCGAACGCAATCGAAAGGATTCTCCCACAGCCGTCTTGTGCCACAGCTAGCAATAGCCGATGCGTATATCTACCATACATAAAGGTACCATCAATTTGTACCAATGGCTTGCAGTATATAAAGGCATCTCGGTATTACTTAAATGTCCAGAACAGACGCTTGAACACTGTGCATCCGTGGAGCAGACGATCGTTGTAGTACGCCGGTTCCATTTCAAGGTCTGTTGTGCTGCCTGGGACATATCTCTCCAACACTTGACACCACTACCACACTTCATTATATGAAGTGTCCCACCGACCGTGCAACTTTTCTAACGCCTTTTGCTTGGCTATCCAAGCCTTTCTGTAAGAGGGCGTGTACTCCAATTGGCTACGAATATTGCCAATTAAGGCCGGCACCGTAGTCTTGGGATCGACCTTCACCGTCAGGATTATTAAGCCAGCCAACATGTCTGAATCCATCCTCGGATGATCTTGTATTACACCTGTCAACGAAGTACGTTACATAATGCAACATTACATAATATTAGTGTTATTCGAAATCATTGAACACATAGTGGTACTGTACCGGCAAGACATGTATGTGGACCTTTGTACTTTTTGATCTCCCACAACCCTGTCCTTTTCCTCAACGACGCCATGATTTTCCATGAACATGTACCGTCTTGCACTGCACACTTCGCCTCGTACTTATCGAGCTTGGATTTAACCACATTGTAGTTAACCCCGTTCCTGATGCTGTATTGTTTCAATGTAGCAAGAAAAGTATTCTTGTTGGAAAACTGGTTACCAACTTCTAATTGGTCCGAATCCAACGAAGAATTTGTACGGTCACGCGTCCAGTGTGGTAGTTCAGGAAACTCCAATGCATCATCTTGAGATAGATCGACATTATGCATATGGGCTGGAGGCGAGTACGCCTTGAATAGCGGATCTTCTTCTTCTTCGTCTGAATCGCCTTCAACGTCTTCAGGTACAATTAGAACGGGCTCCGGTTCAGAAAATAATCCAACTTCTGCACCGTCGGGCCTTGGCTCCCGAGGTGGATCCACATCAGACTCATCGTCCGACCCTCCATAACCTGCAACAAACGAGGGCCCCTCGCCGGTGGATGTCGTCGGGAGTACATCATCCCTCCTTAAACATCTTTCGTAAAGATCCCAATCATATGTGGGTTGCCAACCACTAGAAGTTGATGACATCCCCCAATACGTATTTCTATCATCGGACGTCGAAGGACAGATATGCATGTCTTATCCACCAACTGAGTGTCGTGCAGAGGTTATGTTTTCCATACTACCACCGCACACTGGCACTTCTGTGTTTTGCCTCCCACTTACAGAGTGTCGGCTTGGGGTCGTGTATTCCCCTCGAACGGCAGTAGATGTTGAGGTCGCAGAAAGATCACTTGGAGATTAAAATTCTACATATACCTCAATATAGGGTGATCCACTGGCAAGATGAGTCTCCACCATTGCCTCAAAGCTCCGAGGACCTTTGATGTCGAATGAGTCATATCTCACCAGATCAACCGAAGCGCAAAATCTATACTTAATAGACTGAGCTTTCATTGGCCTTGTTCCGAATATTTTACGCCTAATTCTTTTGCAAAGTTCTACCAAATCGACGTTCCGATTAAAACTCAGTCGCGCTGTGTTCTCCGATAAGAAAACAACACCATTTTCGGTGTCACGGATTTCACCATCGTAGTAAATAACAGCATTAATATGTTCACTCATTTTCATTTTTTTTTTCTTTTGCCTCAATTTCCCTTATCCAACCTGAGAATGAAATTTGGCTGATTTATAGCCTAATTTAGCCGGAGACTACTGTAGCAAAAGAGCGTCCACATGGGAGCTCTTCTCAGTACTCCTGCTGACAGTGCACCCTGCTGGAAGCATTTTTGGCCACTGTTTGTTTAGAAACGTCTCCTCAAATTAATTTTGCCGGAGACTACTGTAGCAAAAGAGCGTCCACGTGGGAGCTCTTTTCAGTACTCCTACTGACAGTGCACCCTGCTGGAAGCGTTTTTGGCCACTGTTTGTTCAGAAACGTCTCCTCAAAATTATTTTTCCGGAGACTACTGTAGCAAAAGAGCGTCCACGTGGGAGCTCTTTTCAGTACTCCTGCTGACAGTGCACCCTGCTGGAAGCGTTTTTGGCCACTGTTTGTTCAGAAACGTCTCCTCAAAATTATTTTGCCGGAGACTATTGTAGCAAAAGAGCGTCCACGTGGGAGCTCTTTTTAGTACTCCTGCTGACAGTGCACCTTGCTGGAAGCCTTTTTGGCCACTGTTTGTTCAGAAACGTCTTCTCAAAATTATTTTGTCGGAGACTACTGTCACAAAAATTCAATTAATTTTTTATGCTAATATATTTTGCCCAAAACCCTATATATATTTTTTCCCTAGCCCAAAAATTCAATTAATTTTTCATACAGTAAGTGGACGGGAAGGGAGGGCAAAAACGCGTCCACGTCAGCGTGTTTTCCTGGTTATTCAGCAGCAAAGCGCGCCCCTGAGGACGCGCTTTGCTGTTGTTTTCCCCAAAAACATGCTGACGTGGACGCATTTTTGGAGGAAACGGCCCTTTTCCGTAAATATTCTTCAAACTGGCCCATTTTCGTAAATAATTCAATATTTTGGTATATATGGGATATTTACCCCAATCTTTTAATATAGAGGCATATAGGTTTGATGGGAAATTCTAAAGAAAGCTCTCTACAATTAGCTTCCCATTAACTCCCTTGAGATTTCATAATTTTGAAAAATAATTTCCTCCACATTTTTTTGGTATTCTCTCTTGATTTTTATACACTTTCATAATTATTGTTAATCTCTTATAATTTTTGATATTTTTTTTATAACATTGGAATTTTTAGCATGCTTCCAAAATTAAATTTTGGTTTGAGAAACCAATTTTTAGTATTTTTGTATACTAATAATATTTGTTACATATAGATAAATTCTAAATTTTAAAAAGTAAATTTTAAAAGATGAACCAATATTTCATGGTCCCTCGTACTCCAATCATAATTTTTTGTAATCTCATAATTTTTGGTACTCCTCATGCCTTTTTTTTTCTTGTGACTTTTGGTAGTCCCTCGTAATTTTTGAAACTCTTTCATATTTTTTTTTTGGTATTTTCTCGTTTTTTTTATATTCTCTCATGTTTGTTTTTTTTTTTTTTTACTTAGCTCATAATTTTTAGTATGCTCTCAAAATTAAGTTTTGACATGAGGAATTAATTTTTAGTATAAAAAATTTATTTTTGCATACTCATAAAATTTGTTATATCTATTAAAAAAATTAAAAATTAAAAAATTAAATAAATAAAGCAAAATTTATAAGATGAACCAATATTTAGGGGTGCCTTCAAATTTTTGGTAATCCCTCATATTTTTGGTTCGTCTTATCAAATTTGTTTCATTTATTTAAAATTTAAAAATTATCATTATATATAATTTATTCCATACCAAATATTAGGGGCAAATGACTAGTATATACAGTTTTTAAAAAAAATTACGGAAAAGGATCGAAAAAATAATTATTTACCGGAAAGGGCCATTTCTCCCGAAAACGCGTCCATGTCAGCGCGTTTTCAGGGGATGAACAGAAAAGCGCATCCATGAAGGAGCGCTTTGTGCCACATCAGCCAAAAACGTGTCCTTGAGGGCGCGCTTTACTGATGTGGCAAAAGCGCTCCCTCGTGGACGCACTTTAGCCCCCCTTTTTTTTAAAAAAAAAGCTATTCTCGAATTTTTTAAAAATTTACGAGAATAAACCTTTATAAAGGCTCAAAGTGACAACACTACTTTTTTAAGGTGTCATCAATTAATAAGGAAATATAACTTACAAAGGAAATCTTTATATAGACTCAAAGTCTCATTTCCCTTGTTTTCTTGAGCAAAGTGAGATATGAGATATGTGTATATATAGACTCATGAATAGTTTTGCAGCTTGTTCCTAAACAATGTGGGATTCCTTCCTCTTTTAACTAACAACATGAGATTAAAAGGTTACACTATATTTGATATTTTTTTTACAAAACAATTTCTTTTTTTATTTATATTTTGTTAACATTTTCTTATATTATAAAATTATCGTTTGAGATCTTTAATCTTGTTGCATTTTAGAATTGTTAACAAATACAAAAGAACTATTAAAAAAAGAGAACAAATTGCACATATGAAACTTGTACATGCAATAATCTTCTATTCAATTTTAAATGTTTGAAGTTAATATCAATGCAATTCCAATTTTTAAAATAATTTTCCATTATTTAAATTTAGAAGTTATAGTTTTAATTTTTTATTATTTATTTTATTTATATTATGAATGTTGATTAATAAATAAATGGTGATTATTTGGTACTCAAATAGTATTTTTTGTAATTTTAAAAAATTGATATATCTTTTTAAATATTTATTTATTTTTAATTTTACTATACTAATTAATTTTTTAATTCTAATTTAATTTAATTTTCATCACCTAATGAATGCCGATAAATTTATTTCAGATATATTTTGACTAGATAGATAATCTATTTAAACATAGTATATAATTATGTTAAATTAGTTTTTTTATAGAAATATATAATATACATAAAATATAATAATTATTTTTCATATTTTATATCTAAATTAAATTACATTAGTAGTCACTTAACTATATTTTTTAGCCATCGAATTATAAAAACTTACAAAATGATCACTCAACTATTAGTAATTTTTTAAATATTTATTTTTTAATATTTTACCATACTCATTTTATATTTTATATATTTTTTTACTTATAGAGTTTAAAAGTTTTATTTATAATGTAACAAATGTTAACTTTTTGTAAAAAAATTTAAACTCTAAGTAAAAAAAAAAATCAAATATAGTGTAGCATTTCATCTCATGTTGTTAGTTAAAAGAGGAAGGAATCCCACATTGTTTAGGAACAGGCTGCAAAACTGTTCATGAGTCTATATATACACATATCTCATACCCACTTTACTCAAGAAAACAAGGGAAATGTGACTTTGGGCTATATAAAGATTTCCTTTGTAAGTTATATTTCCTTATTAATTGATAACACCTTAAAAAAAAAGGTGTTGTCACTTTGAGCCTTTATAAAGGTTTATTCTCGTAAATTTTTAAAAAATTCGAGAATAGTTTTTTTTTAAAAAAAAAAACACGGGCTAAAACGCTTCCTTGGGGGAGCGTTTTTGCCACATCAGCAAAGTGCGCCCTCAAGGAAGCGTTTTTTGCTGATGTGGCAGAAAGTGTTCCTTTGTGGATGCGTTTTCCTGCTGCATCCCCTGAAAACGCGCTGACGTGGATGCGTTTTCGGGGGAAATGACCCTTTTCGGTAAATAATTATTTTTTGGCCCTTTTCTGTAAATTTTTTTAAAATTTGGTATATTTTGGTCATTTGCCCAAATATTAGCGTGAAAATTTTAATAAATTTAAACTTATCTTACAAAATCTTAATGAAATTTCTTAAGATTCAAAAATAATATTTTTTAATCCAAAATTATATTTCTCATTTTAAATCTTTATTTTGAAATCATATAAAAAATTTCTGAGACCATACCAAAAATTATGAGGAAGTATCATAAAATTTGAGGGATTACCAAAAATTTCGAGGGTGTACAAAAGAATATAAGAGAATACTAAAAAAATGAGTAAATACCAAAAATATAAAAGGATATAGAAAAATATGAGGAAATACTGAAAATTATGAGGGGATACAAAAGACATATGAAGTACAAAAAATTATGAGAGAAAATCAATTAACTTGAGGGGATACCACAATTTTTGCTTCATCTTAATAATTTTTTCATTTATTTAATTTTTCATATTTTAAAAAAATTATCATTAAATACAATTTTTTCAGTACCAATATTTAACCTTAAAATTTTAATTTAACACTTACAAACTTTTCTATTACAAATCTCCTTAAGTTTCTTAATATTTAAAGAAAATATTTTTATTTACTCCAAAATTATATTTCGCACCAAATCCTCTTTTTGAAACAAAACAAAAAAAATTACGAGGGAATGTTAAAAATTATGAGAAAGTACCAACAAATAAGAGGAAATATAAAAAATTATGAGGGAATACAAAAAAAAAAAACTAAGGAAATACAAAGAAAATATGATGGAAAACAAAAAAATATGAGGAGATACAAAAAAAAAATGGAGAAGTATAAAAAGAAATGAGGGAATACCAAAGAAAAAAAAATAAATCATAAGGGGTTAACCAAAAATTGTAAGGGACACCAATTTCTTACAATAAGTCAAGTATTATACCGTGACGACGCTTTTACCAATTTCTCTACTTCCGCCTTTGTGGAGGACTCATCTGAAACGTAACCCGATCATTTTGTCAACTTACTTGCTGCACAAGTCATACACAAATCTCCCTTTTTTTCCTTGTTAGGCTTCTTATTTACCATCTTGGCGGGTTCCGTTTTTGCCATAAATTGTACCTGTTCGCCTCTAAATCACACTATGAATTAACCATGGACTTTTGATTTCGAAGAATCGATAAACCCCTCTCAAGGTGTCGCCCCGAAGGACACATATACCGTTTACACGGTGTCGCCTTAAAGAACCTATCGATAATCGCCGTCACGGTGTCGCTCCATTGAGTCGATAGATCGTCGTCACAGTGTCGCTCTAGTGAGCCAGTCGACAATCGTCGTCACGATGTTGCTCTAACGAGCCAGTCGATAACCATTCTACGATGCCGCCAAACTCCCTTGAATCCTATAACAATCCACCCATTCCCCCAATACTCTAATTTTTCCTATCTTCATCTACTCATCAAGGTAATTTCCTCTATACTCTGCATGTAATATAATCATGCATTTCACGCAAATTAAGGTATTTATTACTTACCATACAATACACCACTTATTTAAACATTAGTTCACAACCATATGACATCCAACAATCATACTTACCATTGTTACGCATACTCAGCATGCTTATTTACCATTTCACACACATTAACGAGTTTAGACAAACTCAGAACAAACATAACACAGATCGTTCAAGCAACATATTATCATCAATCACCCCAAGATGGAGTGAAAAAACTCACCTGAATTGAAATTGATTCCATCTTAACCAAACAAGAATTGAAACTCAACTAATTGCCCACCAGCCATAAAATTTCCAAAAGAGTTCGCCAACTCACTATTTTATTCAATTAACTCCCAACGCTCCTTTAAATTCAGGACCTCAAAGAAAATCGGGTGTGACAAAATCACCCACCGAAAAGTCTCATTTACATCAAATATAAACTCTCCAAAAAAGCCTAACACAAGAGTGCAAAAATAGTAAGTAAAAAGTACACAAATAACAAACCAAAAACACTCCAAAGGCACACCCAAATGTGGGGCACAACAACCTAACTATAGGCAAAAAATCAATAGTTTCTCCAAGCAGTCTTAATAAGGTAAAACTCTCAATTATAATTTGAATATATCTTCTTGAATTTTCTCCAATAATTATCCCAAAATAAAGCTTTTTAAACCAAGTAAAATCAATAGACAAAGCACCAAATAAGTAGCTTAAAGGATAAGGCTAAGGTTAAGGATAAGCCTTAGTAGATAAGGCATGTCGATCTCATAGTTCCTTCAATCATCCAAATTCGACCACCATTGTTTAGGACGAAATAAAACACATTCTAAGACTCATTTGCTTATAGAGAAAACAATCATAGAGGACCAAGTTAAAAATCCAATATTTCACATAGATTGTCCCAAAAGTCTTGCTTGAATAGTGTTTAAAAAAAAAAAACCACCATTTAAAAATAAAAAAGATTTTTCTTCAAATAAAATATTGTATTCAAGAATTAAATTTAATATTTTCCAAAAACTCATATATGGATATTTAAATAACCACCACTCTCATATCAATTTTCTGAAAACATAATAAAATTAAATAAAAATTAATTTAAAATTAATCTCAAAATCTGAAAACAAAAAAAAAGGTTCTATTTTAAAATGAATAATTGAATACTCAATAAAAAAATAGGTTCTATTTTAAAATGAATAATTGAATACTCAATTCAACTTGACCAACAAAATTCAATTCAAGCCCTTAAATTTTAATTCTAAAACTAAATAAAAATTTAATTTAGTTCAATTTTATTCAAGAAGTCTAAATAAATCTCTACTTCAATAAAATCAAATCTAAATAGGTTTGAAATTGAATCACCCCGACAAAATTAGGTATCATCATTATTGTTGTGTAAGTCACTTGATAACAACATTTTATTGTTGATTTTGATATCAGTGGAACAAAAGATTTGGGGTAGAGAAAAGGATGTGTCCTGCATATCTTTTTGGCAATGCTTCATTTGAAGTATTTTGTAGCAAACTTAGTCTGGCATTTCAATTTTAAGTGTTTGGGAGAAGGTGTGAATTTGACTGAAAAACATGAATTCACAGCCTTAATGCAAAATCCTTTAAAGGTCCAAATCGCTCCTAGATTGTATGTCCACTGATTTATCTTAATTTTTGGTCTATCATATTAAGTCACATTTTAAATATTTTGT
This sequence comes from Gossypium australe, assembly GCA_005393395.2. Lineage (NCBI taxonomy): Eukaryota > Viridiplantae > Streptophyta > Magnoliopsida > Malvales > Malvaceae > Gossypium > Gossypium australe. The sequence continues at coordinate 13,392,842 of CM016615.1, read as the reverse complement.
TATACTTTGTTATAAGTCTTTTGGTTATATTAAAAATTTGTAACAATAATATTATATACTATAATTGTTTTGTTTTATTTTAAAGCATTTTAACTATATTTTTTAGATCTTCCATTTTTTAAAAAATAAAATACTGGCTTATTATTAATAAAAAACACAATTCAGCTGCCCAATAAGGCCAAAGCACACAACCCAGTGGACAGAAACAACTAAGATGATTAAACAAGACCTTCCCTATACAACAAAGGAAGAAAAGAAAAAATAAAACCAGTCAAAGCTGAACCATTGACAAGAATATTGATAGATCTTAAGAGTATACATAATAATTATATAGAAAAAAAAGTGTTGGCAGAGAGAAGGGAAGACATGGGTGAGACAACGCCAGTGCCAAGGAGAGAGAGCCCATGGGGAATGCCAAAAGTCGAAAACATAAGGCTCTTCGTTGCAATGATCGAGCTGAAGATGTTATCCAAGTATTTCTTTTTCCTTTCCTTCTTATTCTGAAAAAAAACGGAAAATGGGAAAAAAAATTTCATATTTCATATGTATAAATCATATACAGATATTTAAAATTAAAAGAAAGTTCCAGCGGGGGTGGGCCCTGCTAACGGATTGGATTTGATGAATATGGAATGTGAATCAGAAGATGATCCAATCATCAATGAGGAAGGCAAAAAAAGACAGAGGTTTGATTCTTTGATCTTTAAGGTTTCTTCTGGTTAGGATTCGTTGGAGGTTATTGGTGGGCATTTAGCTCATCCTCAACAATTATTAGCGGCTGCCAATGGGTATGCCGACTGAAAGAAATGAAAATATTTTGCTAGAATGTTTGTGGATTGGGGAGTCTGCGAGCAGTAAGAAGACTTTAGCATATGTTGAAAATTTATCATCCCCAAATTGTCTTCTTTATGGAGACAAAATTGAATGCTAATAGAATGGAGATTGTTAGGAGGCAGTGTGGATTTTTTAATGGTGTTGACGTTCTTGCTGATGGTAGACATTCAGTTACTCTGAAAAACTTCTCAAAAAATAATATTAATGTTGAAATTCAAGAAGTGGAAGGATATCTATGATGGAGGTTTACGGATTTTTATAGGGCACTGGATGTAAGGAATAAACCACAGACTTGGGACTTACTTCGACACTTGGGGAGAAATAATTTGCTACCATGGCTAGTTGGTGGTGACTTCAATGATATTCTCTTTGCACATGAAAAACATGGAGGGTTGTTAAGGGATGAGGCTAGAATGGAGGTTTTTCGTCGAACGTTGAAGGAATGTCAATTGGAGGACATTGGTTTTTCTAGGACATGGTTTACTTGGGAGAGGGGTCGAGTAATGGAAAGAAATATTAGAGAAAGAATCGACAGAGGGGTTGCTACTGATGCTTGGTTACAACTTTTCCCAACTTATTCATTGAGGCATCTCTCGCATTTTTTCTCGGACCATTGTCCTTTGCTTATTGAGACGGAGGCTGAAGGATTGAGTAAAAGACCTGGAAGGTTTCATTTTGAAGCAGGGTGGGTTTTAGAGGAGTCCTGTGAGGAAGAGATTAGAAAATTGTGGGAAAGAAGTTTGGGTTGCTTTCAAAATCGCATTTCAACTCTTGTTAATGGGTTGAAAATTTGGGCGGGAAAGATTAAGTACAAAAGAGGACAAGATGTGAAACAATTAACAATGAGTCTCGGAGAATTGAATAGTGATGAGAGATCGGGGGAGTCTTTGGCTGAGCTTGTTAAGGTCAAATTACACCTGAATATGGAGATGGATAAGGAGGAGAGATATTGGGAACAACGAGTAAGAGTGAATTGGCTGAAAATGGGCAATAAGAACATTTCGTTTTCCCATAAGTATGCTTCTCAAAGATGGCGTATTAATTGGATTCGAGGATTACAAAAGAATGATGGTTCTCTAGCTACGAATTGTATGGAGATTGGGAATATCGCTAGGGACGATTTTTCAGACCTATTTACTTCTAGAGGAATTGGCAACTTGGATCATATATTCTCGGGGGTACCTTGTCGTATTTCTGACAGTATGAATCAAAGCTTGATGGCTACTTACACAGAGGAAGAAATTGTTGAGGCGCTAAAAGGAATGGGGCCTACAAAAGCTTCAGGTTCAGATAGTTTTCTGGCAGTATTTTACCAAAAGTGCTGGCATATTATTGGTAAAGATACTAGCGTTTTTTGCTTGGATATTCTAAATCATGGTAAATCTCTACAATAAATTAACATATATCACTTGGTGTTAATCCCAAAAACTGCAAATCCTCTCAATCTGAAAAATTTTCGTCCTATTAGCCTTTGTACTGTTATCTATAAGATTGTTGCCAAGATTGTTGCCAACCGATTACAAAAGGTTCTGGATGATTGTATTGATGACTCTCAGAGTGTCTTTGTACCTAGCAGACTTATAACTGACAATGTGTTGCTGGCATATGAGGTACTTCATTCTTTTAAGAATAAAAGATTAGGGCGAAAAGGATTTATAGCTCTAAAACTAGATATGAGCAAGGCTTATGATTGAGTGTAGTGGCATTTCCTTAAACGTATGATGTCAAAATTCGATTTCACAAGTCCGCTTATTGATTTTATTCTCCACTATATTAATTCAGTTCAATACTCAATTTTACTTCATGGTGATGAAGGCTCAAGTTTCAAGCCATCGAGAGGACTGCGTCAAGAGGATCCCTTAAGCCCTTACTTATTTCTGTTCTGCGGAAAAGGGTTATCTGCGTTGATGAGATTAGCAAGTCAGGAAAGGAAAAATCTTTAGTGCAAGGGTATGTAGATCTTTTCCACCAATCACCCACCTCAAGTCTGCGGATGATTGTATACTGTTTGGAGAGCTTTAGGACAGGGGAATTAATGTGCTTAAAGAAATCCTAAGTGAATATGAATCTTGCTCGGGGCAATGTGTAAATTTTGAAAAATCCACGGCTTTTTTCAGTTCGAATGTGAATGATCAGGATAAGAGCTTGGCTTTTCGGGTTCTCAATGTTCGTTGTTCAACAGATCTGGAGAAATACTTAGGATTATCGAATTTGGTGGGGTCGAAGAAGGAAAATGGCTTTCCAAATTTTGAAAGACAGATTGAAGCAGAAGATTAACAGCTGGAGCATAAGACATATCTCATAAGACATATCAAGGCTGTTTTGTAAGCAATTCCTACATACACGATGTCTTACTTTCTTTTGGCAAAATCTTTTTGTATGGAAATGGAAAACATAATAGGGTCTTTCTGGTGGAAAAAAGTCAAGGAAAGAAAGGTATGCACTGGTGTGATTGGAGGTCTTTATGAGCACTTAAGGTAGAAGGTGGTATGGGTTTTCGTAATTTGAATCTTTTTAACATTGCTTTATTGGCCAAACAGGGTTGGCATTTGTTACGTAATCCTAATTCTTTACCATCGCGTACTTTGAAGGTTAAATATTATAAAGATTCTGATTTTTTAAATTCTAGTTTGGGAATTTTACCTTCTTTTACATGGCAGAGCTTATGGGCTGCAAAAGGGCTCCTTTTGAAGGGTTTGGGATAGAGGATTAATGATGGGAGGCAAGTCTCTATCTGGGGAGATGCTTGGGTTTTTAGAAATGACAATTTTAGAATTCAGAATATGAATGATAATTCGAGTCTAATAAAAGTTGTAGATTTGATTGATGTCAATACAAGAAAATGAAAAGCTGAGCTGATTTGTAATACCTTTACGGAGAAGGATGTAGAGAGGATTTTATGCATTCCTTTGTCCATGATTCCGCATGAGGACCATATATAATAGCCCAAAATAGGGCCTAGTCAGAACATTGGTTTCGAGACCACAAAATCGAAGTAAAAATATTTAATTTATGATTGTTTTAGAGTCTATGATATGTTGGGTGATGGTGTGCTGTTAGGTAATTTTTATCGATAAAGTGCCCAATTTTATTATTGGGATTAAATTGCATTAATTGAAAAATATAAGTTCTAGAACATAAGTACTTGATTTAAATGGGGGTTTAAACTAGAGGTCTTTAAATGGCAAATAAACCATCATATTTTGTTATGGACAAAACTAGTCATGGAAGGGTAAAAATTGAAGGTTTAGTGAAAAGGGTATTTTTCTCATTTGGGTGTTTTAAGGCATAAAAGACAAAATTGAAACCCAAAAATCTGTTCATTCTCTTCTCCATGCTGCCGAAATATTCAAGAAACCATGGCTAGGGTTTCAAGCTTTTTCAAAGCTCAATTGTAAGTGCATTTAAGCCTCGTTTTTAATGTTCTTCGTATTTTTGAGATCCTAGAAGCTTAACCTTTCTATTTTTACCATTTATTTGCATGAAAAATGAAGTTTAAAAATTGACCCATGCTAGATAATTGTGCATTTTGATGTTTAATGGTAGAATAAAGGTGCACGAGGTTAGGAGAACGATTTTTACTAAGCGATTTTCGTTGAAAATGGTTAAAACGGGTTAATTAGTAAAAGTTGTAAACGCTCCTAAAAGTGTGAAATAGTAAGAATTTGAGGTTGCTTTGAAGAGAAGAAGGTTCGGCTGACCTTGAATTTTATAGAAAAAATCATATTACGAGCCTAGGGGTAAAATCGTAATTATGAGAAAGTTTAGGGGCAAAATTATAAATTTTCTGTAGTATGATTTTTGTATTAAAATGAGTAATGTGAGTGATAATTAAGTGAAATGTGACATTTTAGATCAAAGAAATCGAGATTTGGACCAAGTACGGGGAAATGTCAATCAAAATGACCGATTCGCGTTGAGGTAAGTTCATATGGTTAGTCTATAGTGAACGGTTATTAAATTTGAATTGAGATGATGTATTAATTTATATATGTTTATTATCTAACCATGACTTTTTGCAAGTATGAGATTGGATTGAAGGATCAATCGTGAGAAATGTAGGGTCAAGTACATTCGTACTACGACTCGTGATGAATTAACAGAAAAGACCATGGTTGGACCATGGCAGTGAATGTGCCAGTGTAAGACCATGTCTGGGACATGGCATCAGAATCGATATGTGATCCCATGTAAGACCATATCTGGGATATGGCATTGGCGTCCTATCAGGTGTACGAGATATCCCGAACATCCCTAATATTACAAGTAGTTCAATGGAAAATTCAAGAAGTATGCTTAAGATAAGTAGGAGTAGGATATGTGAGTATTATGACTAGGCACAGGTATGTATACGAGACTCATAAATAATGTGCTCGGATTATGATGCATTATTGATAAGGATGCAAACGAGTAAGATGTGTCTATGATCACTTGGTTGTTATGAGCCAAGTTATAATATGTTTTGTTGTAAGTGTGTATAAATGAAAGTGAACACAAAGAATTAATGAATAAGTGAAATTGACATTAAAACAGTTGTGGGCAGCAGCATTAGTATAACTTTGAAAAATCACCAAAAATGGTGGAAATTGAATTAAAGGCTGGGTGAGATATGAAATTAAAGATTAATGAGTCTATTTTCTTATAAAAGAAACAAAGTACGAAAAATAAGTGTGAATTATGAGATATTTTAATTTTAGAGAGATAGGGTCAGAATGAGTTTCGAAATCCCCTGTTCCAAATTTGGAAAATTAGTAAAAATTTTAGAAAAATAATTATGGAGTATAATTCATATGCTTGAAATCCTTAATAAGTCTATTTTCAAGTGAAATAAACAATAACATCGTATGAATTTTATACTAGGAGAAAACTAATTCGTAGTGAAGGAGTGTCAGAATAGTTGGACAGTGAAAAAGGGGTAAATTTAATGAATAAACTATACTAATTGGATAGACCAAAAATTCTGAAATTTATATGGTAAGAATTTATGTGAGTCTAGTTTCAGAAAAAAATTAACAGTTCTTCATTTGGAGCTCTGTAGCTCGAGAAATAAATAATTTAGTGACAGTGACTCAAGTAGACAGATTAGTGTGAACATGAGTAATAAGGTGTAAGCATGTGATATAATAATTATATCATCTTAAGAAATTATTGTGAGGATTCATCCATACAAGTTTATTAATTTCTTATTATTTGCATATGAACTTACTAAGCATTCATGCTTACTTCCCCTCTCTTTTCCCTTGCCTTGTAGTATCGCCAAGTTAGCTCGGGGATCGGTAGACGTCGGAGACTCGCTCACACTATCAATTGGAACACTTGGTATATCTAGATACATTAATTTTTGGGTTATGGCATGTATAGTAGGCTTGGTCGTTTTGTCATATATGTCATATTTCTTATGGACTAAAATGCTGACCCTTATTTAACAAATGTTCATTTTGATTAAGGCTATTTGGAGATGGCCAATATTGATGGTTGTTATACGCCTATGATGTGGTTATTCATGTATATGGTAATTGTATAATTGAGATGTTGTGGATGTGGTTTACAAATGAATTCATGAATGACGATGTGTATGAGAATGTGTATGCAAAATTAGATATTCAAATGTCCAATTATAGCATGATACATGATGATGAAATGCATGCAAGAGAGTTCGTGTTTTAGAGTGGGGAACTGGCTTGGAAAATAGCCAACTTCCAGGCCACACGGGTAGAGACACGGCCATGTGTCTTAGCCATGTAACAAACACGGTCTAAGGGCATGGGCATGTGCCAAGGCCGTGTGGCTCTATTTGATGATGACGTCATAAACAGAGAGTTACATGGGTTAGGGACACGGGCGTGTCCCAGACCACACGGACGTGTGACCCCTATTTTGACAAAATTTTCTAAATTTTCCCAAAAGTTTCCAAAGTTCTTGGTTTAGTCCTGAACCATCCTAAAGGATGTTTTGAGCTTTATAAGCCCATATAAGGGACAAAATGCATGTGTTAGAAAAGTTTTAAATTTGACGAAATTTTATGACTTAGTTTTACATGTTCAAGAATTTTAAGTCTGGTAACGCCTCGTACCCTGATAAACGTAAAAGTAACATATTTTAATCCCACATTTAATATGGTTAGACGTTATGTAAAAAAGTGTTCTTAATCCTTTGTTTTCATATTTTATACCTAGGAAAGCACCCTAGGATGAAAAGAACGAGAAACAGGCCTAAAACGGACGAAATTAGGCCAAAGAGGAAATCGACACGGCCTGGACTTAAGCCCATACGGCCGTGCCATGTCAATCTACTTGAACACGGCCTGATCTCGAGTCACACAGTCGTGCCTCATTAAAGAAGTCCGAGCACAGCCTGACCACTATCCACACGGGCGTGTGCCATGGCCGTGCCCCTGTCGTGGCAAAGAGTAATTTCATTCGGATTTGGATACTTAGGGGTGTAGAAACGTATTTTGAAAGCTCATATAAACCCTCTAAGTGTTACCTGAAAAGAGGCGGTTAGCTAGGCCAATGAGCCAAGCCAAAAAGGTTAGATTTGTGGGAAATCACTCGAAGATAGCCAGTTGATCCATCTCTAGAAGCCGAAATTCTACTCAAGACGGAAGATCTCTCCTTCAATTCCTTTAGGGGGTTTTAGGGATTTCTTATGTTTTGTTTTATCTTTTCTTCTTAGATGTTTTCTTTATTTATTATGAACTAAACCCTCAGATACCTGAGGGGGATGAAACCTAAGACAGATCTTATTATTGTTTTCTGAACTATATGATAAATATTTGACTTGTTCTTAATTATCTGTGCTTAATTCTTGTGTTGATATTTCCGGGATATTGATTCAAGTATGATGTGCTTAAGTGGAGGAGAAAAAGTCCCTACTTAAGAGTAGATCTAGTATAATTAAGCGGAGTTGATCGCACGCCTAGAGATAGGATGACGAGATTTTGCCGGATTAGGGTGAAACCTAATATGGGAGTCCATAGATCGAGTTAATGCGATTCTAGGGGTTTTAATTAGAAAGAGATTTCAATTAATCAACCTAGGGTTAGACGTTATTCGGTTCGAGATTTAATATAACTTAGGGAATCTTACAGATCAAGTCAAGTGAATACATCGTCTGGTTCAGAGTTAGATAACAAGTGAAGTCTAGGTGGATTCTTCCTTGGGTGTCGTCTTAATCAACTGAGTTTTTCTTCCAAGTATTTTCCCAAATTCATTCTTTTTGTCTTTGCGTCTTTAGTTTAGTCAATACTTAAATTTAGATTAGATAACCATTCACTTAATTCTTAGGCTAAATAGTAGAAAGAGTGTTAGTATTAGTACTTTTGGTTCCTTTGGGATTTGATATTCCGGTCTTGCCTAAACTATACTACTGTTCGATAGGCGCGCTTGCCTTAAAATCGTTGTCAGAGTTAGTTTCTAGGTTCGATCATTCTCTTTATAAATTTAAGACTCTGATTTCTACGATCAAGTTTTTGGCGCCGTTGCGGGGGAACTAAAATATTAAGAAAGCTTAATTTTTATTACTTTAGCCGTTATTTTATTTTCCGCAATTTACTTTTATCTTTAGGTTACATTTCAGTTTTGCTAAATTTTCTTTCTTTCTTTTGTCCCTTTTAGGTACCTCTAGTTTATGACTAGAAAGAACCCGACAGGATCTCTACTTTATGACAGTGATATTGAAGGTACCATTCGTAGAAATCGCAGAGAGATAAGGCAAAGCCTAAACTACATAGACGAAGATCAAGAAGCCGAAATAAATACCACAGAAGAGATGGCTGAAAATAATCCGCCACCTCCAGAAATGGGCAAAAATCATGCTCCACATGCTATGTATGATTATGCTAAACCTAGTTTGATAGGAGCTGAGTCTAGTATTGTTAGGCCTACTATTACTGCAAATAATTTTGAACTGAAACCTAACACTATACAAATGATACAACAGTTTGTTCAGTTTGATGGTTTGCAGGATGAGGATCCTAACACACACTTAGCAAATTTCCTAGAATTTTGCGACACCTTCAAAATAAATGGCATTTCTGATGATGTCATACGTCTTCGGTTATTTCCCTTTTCCCTGAGAAATAAAGCTAAACAGTGGTTACATTCTCTTCCACGAGGATCAATCACTACATGGGACCAAATGACCGAAAAATTTTTACTAAAATATTTTCCACCGGCCAAAACGGCCAAATTAAGGAATGATATCTCTTCTTTTGTACAGATAGATTTAGAGACATTATACGACACATGGGAGAGATACAAGGATTTGTTGAGAAGGTGCCCACACCATGGATTACCTTTATGGCTACAGGTCCAAACTTTTTACAACGGTGTGAACCCTTCAATAAGGCAGCTAATCGATTCAGCCGCTGATGGAACCTTGAACAACAAAACTCCTGAAGCAGCCGATGAGTTTATAGAGGAGATGTCACTGAATAACTATCAATGGAAAGTTACAAGGATAAGGCTAGCTAAAGCAGCCAGAATTTTCAACATTGATGCAGTAACCGCGCTTTCAAATCAGGTAGAATTGCTACATAAAAAATTTGATAGTTTCTATGGTTTTTCGCAGGCACATCCAGTAATGCAGTGCGACACAAGCGAAGGAGTGGTGAATCCTGAGTACCCACCTTACGGACAGGGCATGGAGAGCGAGCAGATGAACTATATGGGTAATAATTTTCGATCTAATAATAACCCTTATAGTAATACTTATAATCCAGGTTGGAAGAACCACCCCAATTTCTCATGGGACGGTCAAAGAAATCAAAGATCACAACCATCCTAAAACTTCCAACAACAGCCCTACCCACAGGAAAAGAAGCCGAACCTTGAAGAGGTGCTAACAAACTTCATAAAAGCTTCAGAAACACGTTTCCAAAAGGTAGAAACAAAGATTGAAGCATTGTCACAGGAATTCAAAGATCAATTCGGGCAACTTGCCAAACAACTTTCTGAGAGACCACAGGGAAGACTACCGAGCAATACCGAGACTAACCCAAGGGAGCAAGTTCAAGCCATAACAGATCAAGATAGTGAAGGGTTAGACGAGCCTAATTTGAAGCAAAAGGAGGTGGTAGAAGAAGATATGGTTGAGGTTAATAACAAGCCAAAACCGATAATCAAAGAGTACAAACCTCGCATACCATATCCCCAAGCAATAACGAAAGATGACACAGAGGAACAGTTCGGTAAGTTTCTTAAAATTTTAAAGAAATTACATATTAACTTACCATTTCTTGAAGCTCTTTCACAGATGCCAGATTCCAGAAAATTTTTAAAGAAGCGGTTGACAAATAAGCGAAAGATAGATGAGGAATCACATGTGGAATTAAACGCAGTATGCTCAGTAATGTTACAGAATAGACTACCACGGAAACAAAAAAATCCAGGAGTTTTACAATTCCATGTTTAATTGGTAGACTAATGCATTAGCTGATTTAGGGGCAAGTATAAATGTCATGCCTTATAAAATGTTTAAACAACTAGGTCTAAGGAAACCCAAACAAACTAGGATGAGCATTCAATTAGCTGATAAAACTGTTAGAATTCCTAGGGGTATTATCGAAGATGTTCTTGTAAAAATTGATAAATCGTTTTCCCAGTAGATTTTGTTGTTTTAGACATGGATGAGGATAATTCGATTCCTTTAATTTTAGGAAGACCCTTTTTAGTAACTGCTAGGACTAAAATTGACGTTAGCACAGGAGAATTAATACTTCAAGTAGGCGACGAATCGATCAGCCTACAAGCTCTTGACTCAGCTAGGACAACAATTGATGAAGGTGAGAAAGTAAATTCAGTTGATAACCAGATTGTTCTAGCTTCATCACAGGAAACGCCACAAGATTACAAACCTGAGCCAAATCATGGACCCCATGCCATCAAAAATGAATTACACAAGGAACAAAGCCTTAGGGTCGACAAACTAGAAAAGTGGACGACATCCTTCATAGAAGAACAGGAACCGTGCGAAGTAAAGTCGAAGGAGCCCCCGGAAGAGCTCATAAGAACATCAAATCACTTCAAAATAGGAGACCAGGTACTGTTAGATAAATCAGATCCTCGAATCACCATGTCAGACCTGAAAGCAAACGAGGAAATCCCCCTTGAGGTACACAATATCTTCCCATACGGAACAGTCGAGGTAAGCAATCCCATATTCAGCACTTTTAAGGTACACGCTTCTCGACTTAAACTTCATCAAGAAAATAGAACTATCAGCATAAGGGAAGATATTCAAACCTTTAAACCTCCCTGATTTTTCAAATACGATTAAAGTCTAGCTAAAGACTATAAACGTGCGCTTCTCGGGAGGCAACCCGAGCACTAACACAATCTACTTTCACATTTTGCTTTCAATTTATTTTTTTTCTTCTTTCCTTTCTAATACCTAGTGTAAACTAACCAAAAAGTGCAGATTCCTAGACCACACGGTCTTGCACACGGCCGTGGCCGTGACCGCGTGGAAGTACAGAATCTCTGTACTGACATAGCAGAGGCGGTATGAATCAGACTCAACTAATTTTTAAAGTTCACGGACCTAACCACCCCACCACGAGCACCGACAAAGTGCCACGGCCATGCGATGCGGCCGTGGACGACACTGACTTAGTACTAACAGTCGTGGAAATCTGCAAAATGGGCGTCGGAGGACCAACACGCCTAAACACACGGCCATGCGAGGCGGCCGTGGTTGACACTATTAAATCACACACGGGCGTGGCAATCTGAGCACGGGCGTGGGGATGTACCAGATTTGAAATTCTATATAAACCAACCCTCCCTCCCTCTTCTTAACCACTTCCCATCCCCTTTCTTCCATCCTACTTTTTAGAATTCTTCCCTTCCATATTTCTCTCCTATAACCCTTCCAATTCCCGATGCCCAAACACTCAATGTCGAAGAAACGGCGGAATGTAAGCACAGTCCTCCTTAGGGAGACCGATCTTCATAAGCTCATGTCGGCCACTTCATCCAAACAACAAGCCAAGGGTCTTTGAGACCATTTAGTTTTTATTTTTCTATTCTCTTTTGCTTCAATTTCCTTCTTTTTGACAATCTTATGCTTAATTTAGTGTAAATTATTTTAGTTTCTTAGTGTCAGGTTCAAAAGGCTGCTAGGGAATCACCACGACCACAACCATAGCCACTCCACTTCCGCCACCGCCAGCACCTCAACAGCCCTAGAGGTCACACCCACCTCGCGAACCATCCATCAATAAGGACTTTTCGGTCCATTAGTCTTTTCTTTTATTTTTATTTTCCTTCTTAGTCTCCCTCTCTTTTTCTTTCTTGTTTTTAAATATATAATTAGTTTATTTTAAATGTGTCTTAATAACTCCTGGCTAATTCTCTACGAGCTCCCCAATTTCTTCATCTAGCACAGAGCATGGTAGCAACCACCACCCCTATCGACTTCCAACTCCGGGAAACCATCCAAATTCAGGAAGTTTCACCTCTCCTCTCTCTTAAATTTTATATACATCTTTGTACATTAAGGGCAATGTACATCTTAAGTGTGGGGGGTGAATATTTATTTCAAAAAAGGGCTTAACTTTTTGCATTATTCTCAAATCCGGCCAAACTTTTTTCATTATTCTCAAATCCCTGAATTTAGTCTTGTTTTTAAGTAATTTTCTCATATTACTAATTAGGATGAAATTTCTGATGATTTATGATTTTTATTGACATGTTTTTGAGTAAGTCATAGTCAATTGTGCATTAATGATTGAAATTTTAATATACTAGAGAATCAAGCATGATAAGTCTATTTTTCAGAATTAAAATTTTTGCTAGGTTGTTGAGCTGAATCTGAATATTATCTTGAAGTTTGAAATTTACAAGGTTGATGTCAAAACACCCATAATTTTTGTGAGATTTTGAGCCTATTAGAGCATATATTCTTTTTCATGCTCACTTTATTGATTATGAGTGTGTCAACTTTGAACTGTTATTCAAGAATTTGCCTCGATTATACATGTTGAGACCACACCTATGATTTGATATACTGAGATGATAAAGGCACCTAGGTTTTAACCCACTCACTCCATTAAAAAGCCTACCTCCACAATTAACCCCTAGTGAACCCCGTTGATCCTAACAACCCTTTTATTGACTCACCCGCTAATGTTAACCCAAAGCCCTTTGTATTTGTTATCACCATTCTTTTTAACTACCCTTATATCGAGATTTGATTTGATTTGTTACCTATCTATTATCTTTATTTTAAGTAACAGATTCATTCCTTATTATGTAATATTTGATTTGTTCATAACAAAAATCGAAGTATATTCAGTATTAGTATTATGAAAAGAGAGCTTATACAGTTAAAAATTAGTTATCAAAAGAAAAAGCTCGTATTATTAGGGTTATTATTTTTAGTTGATGTAATTATTTATTATCGTCTCAATTTTCCTAGTTAGGCAATTTGTCAGGTCAGTCTCGATTCTAACCTTCTAATTCGGCCTATATCCATACCCTTAACCGAAGCCCCGTTACAACCCTGATAAAGACCTTTTGATTTGTGTATCATCTCATATCACAGTGGTGGAGATTTGATTTTCAGGCAAGCTTATGGGATTAACTTTTTAGGTTCGACTTATGAGCGCTTTTTCCAGAACCTTACACAGTTTGAGTGATTTGAGTGAATCTTTAGTGAGGATGTCAATCCTTGTCGATTTTGAATCAAAGGTAATTATTTAGATAATGGGAGACACCTACGTTTTTGTGCTACAAATGTATGACTTTGATTGTTTGAATCTTTAGGACTCTTTGAGTTAGATCATCCATGTTTAAATTATCTATGAATTATGATGAGACATTGTTGATAGGAATTATGAATTATGGAAAGTTCGTTTTAATTGTAAGTTGAGAATTTTGCTTGAGGACAAGCAAAAGCTTAAGTGTGGGGTATTTGATAAACCGTAAAAGTAACATATTTTAATCCCACATTTAGTATGCTTTTGGATGATTCAAGCCCCGATTTATGTAAAAAGGTGCTCTTAATCCTTTGTTTTCATGTTTTATACCCAGGAAAGCACCCGAGGATGAAAAGAATGAGAAACAGGCCTAAAACGGACCAAATTGGGCCAAAAAGAAAATTGACATGGCCTGAACTTAAGCCCACATGACCATGCCATGTCAATCTACTTGAACACGGCCTGATCTCGAGTCACACAGTCGTGCCTCATTAAAGAAGTCCGAGCACGGCCTGACCACTATCCACACGGGCGTGTGCCATGGCCGTGCCCCTGTTGTGGCAAAGAGTAATTTCATTCGAATTTGGATACTTAGGGGTGTAGAAACGTATTTCGAAAGCCTATATAAGCCCCCTAAGTGTTACCTGAAACGAGGCGATTAGCTAGGCCAATGAGCCAAGCCAAAAAGGTCAGATTTATGGGAAATCACTCGAAGATAGCCAGTTGATCCATCTCTAGAAGCCGTAATTCTACTCAAGACGACAGATCTCTCCTTCAATTCCTTTAGGGGGTTTTAGGGATTTCTTATGTTTTGTTTTATCTTTTCTTCTGAGATGTTTTCTTTATTTATTATGAACTAAACCCTCAGATACCTGAGGGGGATGAAACCTAAGACAGATCTTGTTATTGTTTTCTGAACTATATGATAAATATTTGACTTGTTCTTAATTATGTGTGCTTAATTCTTGTGTTGATATTTCTAGGATATTGATTCAAGTATGATGTGCTTAAGTGGAGGAGCAAAAGTCCCTGCTTAAGAGTAGATCTAGCATAATTAAGCGGAGTTGATCGCACACCTAGACATAGGGTGACGATATTTTGCTGGATTAGGGTGAAACCTAATATGGGAGTCCATCGAGTTAATGCGATTCTAGGGGTTTTAATTAGAAAGAGATTTTAATTAATCAACCTAGGGTTAGACGTTATTTGCTTCGAGAGAGGGTTTGATATAACTTAGGGAATCTTACGGATCAAGTCAAGTGAATACATCGTCTGGTTTAGAGTTAGATAACAAGTGAAGTCTAGGTGGATTCTTCCTTGGGTTTCGTCTTAATCAACTGAGTTTTTCTTCCAAGTATTTTCCCAAATTCATTTTTGTCTTTGCGTCTTTAGTTTAGTCGATAGTTAAATTTAGATTAGATAACCATTCACTTAATTCTTAGGCTAAATAATAGAAAGAGAGTTAGTATTAGTACTTTTGGTTCCTTTGGGATTCGATATTCTGGTTTGCCTAAACTATACTACTGTTCGATAGGTGTGCTTGCCTTAAAATCGTTGTCAGAGTTAGTTTCTAGGTTCGATCATTCTCTTTATAAATTTAAGACTCTGATTTCGACGATCATACCCTATTCTGGCATTGGATACCGGTAAGGGGTGTTACACCATATCATCTGGCGTGGTGAGTCGACGGGGGAGTATTTGGCTCATAATGGGCACAAATATCTTTTACATGATGGACAGTGTAACACCCCTTACCCGTATCCGACGCCAGGACAGGGTACGAGGCGTTACCTAACTTAAACACATGCATATACACAATTCCGAATCATAAAAGTCCGTTCAAATTTGAAACTTTTCAAACTTCCTCTTAACATCCTTAATATAGGCCTACGAGGCCCAAAACACATCTTAGAAACGTTTCGATATCAAATTGAGTCTTTGGAAAACCATGGAAAATGTTATTAAAAACAAGGGCACACGCCCGTGTGGAAGTGTGACACGCTCGTGTGTCTTTATAACATGGCCATGTTTACAGATCGTGTGATTCACATGGCCTAGCATATGGGGACACACCCATGTCCCACACTCGTGTCCCGCACCCGTGTCCCACACCCGTGTGGATTTATTATCTCAATTCAAACCTACAGGGGTTTTCACACTACCTAACACACGCCCGTGTCCATGGCCCATGTCCCTTACATGGCCATGATACGCCCGTGTCTTATCCCGTGTGCAAAAACCTTGACATTCTGTATCTAACGTCAGCAACCTAATAAGGTCACACGGCCAAGGCACACGCCCATGTCCCTAGACCGTGTGGCGAATTAAATTCCTAAATTCAGGTGCAGACTTTGCACGGCCTGGGCACACACCCATGGGGCAGATCGTATGTCACACACGGCCTAGACACACGCCCGTGTGTCTACTCATGTGGACAAGAACAAGACTATTTACCAAGCCCCTTTTCTGCCACCTCTACTTACACCATCCTAAGCCACATCAAGCAACTTATTTATTCATGCATATCTATACCAATTACTCAACCATGCAATTTGCACTTACATGATAAACCTCATCATTTTTATATATTAATAATAAAAATTAGCCATCAGTTACGGCCTTACACAAAATGAATTCATCTCCAAATTAAGCCAACACATTTGGCCAAAACAATATGACACTTTACAAAGACTAAGTCCCTATACATGCCATACTCAAAAAGATAAGTCTAACTATACCAAATGTTCCAATTGATAGTGTGATCTAGCCTCTGACTTCCTTCGATCCCCAAGCTAGATTGGTAATACTATAAGAAATGGAAAAAAGAGGGGTAAGCATAAAGCTTAGTAATTTTGCATGAAATAAATAGCAACATAAAGGCTTATGATAACATCCATACATTACATTAAGTAATAACACAAATTCTCAAGCACATTGCCATAACTTACTCATGCTTACTCTTACCAATCACATATCACATATCAAACACATTTCTCGTAAGTTACTCACATATATCTGTATTACTTCATCACATAACTTTAGCACAAATTTCATCTTCATCATAAACTTAACTCCTTATCCTGTTGAACCACTTGGAACACTTGAGGATACACAAGAATCACCATACACGTAATACGATGCCAATGCCATATCCCAGATATGGTCTTACATGGGGATCACATCTCGATGCCGATGCCATATCCCAGATATGGTCTTACATGGGATCGTATATCGATGCCATGTCCCAGACATGTTCTTACACAGAATTACTGCTCGATACCGATGCCATATCCCAGATATAGTCTTATACGAGATCTCCTTTCGGTGCTGAGGCCATCTCCCAGACATGGTCTTATACGGTACCTCCTTAATCTCATTTCATGACAATGGTATCCTTGCTATTCCTAAGGTTCAACAGGGACTTCGACTTAACAAAATTTCATCATACTTTCATCGAGACATCATTAACCAATTTAATAGAGATAACATACATTTCTCATGATATCAAGCATTTAAAAACATAATAACATTATATAGCTTTATTACAGACAAGCTTACCTCGGTTCCAAAATATGTATATTTGTTCGATTTAGTCCACCACCTTGTTCTTTCCTTGATTTCTGTTTGGATTTTGTGTTTCTTGATCTATAATGACAATTTCACTTATTTAATCACCACATAAATCAAGACGTTTTAAAATTTCTACTTTGGCAAAATTATCGATTTGCCCTTAAACTTTTACAAAATTATGATTTTACCCCTAGGCTCATAAATCGATTTTCATCAAATTTCCTTACTCACCAAGCCTAGCCAAACATATAATAAGCTTATAGCAACTCACAATTCCAATTATTTCACACATTTACTACCTATTTTACAACCTTTACAAAAAGGTCCATTTTAGGTGTTTTCATGGAAAATCCTTTCACAAAAGTTGTTTATTAACAATTAAGATTCATTTTCTTCCATAAAAATTCAGCAAACAACATAAATGTTTTCATGGAAAAACCCTAGACTCTCAACCATATTGCAAAATAGTCCCCTCATTAGCTAGCTTAAGCCACAAGGGTTCCAAAAGTACAAAAATTATCAAGGATAGTCATTAAAATCACTTACTTGCAAGGGTTTAAGTGGCTCAAAATTTTCAAGCTTTTCAAAGCCCCACTTTCCTGAAATTTTCAATGGTTGTAGGAAGAAGATGAAAAAATGATATCATTTTATTTTTATTTTATTATTACTAGTCAATTTGTCACCAAAACTTCACATACTCTTTGAAAATCTTATTTTCTTGTCTCTATGGCCGCCTACACATCCCTAAGGGTCTAATTGCACTTAAGGACCTCAACTTTGATATTCTATAGCTATTAGACACCTTTAGCTTGTAGATTAAAACTTTCGCACTTTATGCTATTTAGTCCTTTTTCAAAATTAAGCTTGCAATCACTAAAATTAATTCACCAAAATTTTAATGCACTCATATTATCATGTTATAACACATAAAATAATCTTAAAATAATTTTCTCTGACCTCAGTTTAGTGGTTTCGAAACCACTGTTCTGACTAGCCTTGAAATCGAGCTGTTACAGACAGAACCAAGTACAGTCTAATTACAAACAATTTTACAAGAAATTGTGGAACTTAGATCTACCCCCTAAAATCAAAATTACAAACTAGAGGTTTTTGTGTAACTATTTGCTTACTTATAGTAATCTTAACTTTCGAAGGATGATAGGTTCCACCACTTGCGAAGATGTCAAAATGGAGCGGAAACGAGCGAGCACTTGTTTAGAGTGCCCTACAACAAAGGAGACATGGGAGAAGTTAAATATCACTTGGTCTATTATAATTGCAAATACTGATTTCAAAGAATGGATAAAAAAACATTTTTGAGTCAAATTCCACGGCTAAGTACAGGATGATAACATGTGCAATGTGGGCGATATGGACATCAAGAAACATATTAATTCATGAAGGTGAGATGAAATCGGGTACTCAAATAGCAGATTTTGTGGTCAACTATCTAAAGGAACTGGATGGGTTGAATACACACTTACCAGTAAGAAGGATTCATACGAATAGATGGGTTGCTTCGAATGAGTTGAGGGTAAAAATCAATTTCGATGCTGCTTTCAACAGGCAAAGGAACAAGTCATGTTCTGGGTTAGTGGTTTGAAATGAAAGAGCAGAAGTTATTTGTTCAAAAATAGTCATGCATGCAAATATACCGTCTGTTTTTGCAGCTAAAGCAATGGCATGTCTTCAGGAACTCAATCTTGGGTTACATCTCAGGCTGAGGGATGTTGAAATTAAAGGTGATTCTCGTTCGGTGATTCGTAAACTGTAAGAGGAGAAAGAAGACAAATATGAGATTGAAGCTTATATAAAAGACTCTAATCAACTGAGTTTAGGTTTTGGGTCTTGTGTATTTTGATTTATCCATAGAGAATCTAACAAGGTTGCTCATCTCATAGCTACAGAGGGAATCAAAAAGAGGGAGACAATTTATCTGATGCATATGGTTTCTTCTGGCGCGGAGGAAGTGGTGGACGATGACCGAAGATGGACAGAATCCATGAGGGAGGAAAACGGTTGGAGAGTTGAAGAAGAGAATGGAAATGGATTTGAATAATCAGTGAGTCGATGTATTCAAGGAGGTTTTGTGGAAAGGGACTGCTTCTGATGAAAATTAATGGAGATAATGATGAAGCATCTATAGTTTCCCAAGTGTTTTGTTGCTTTTCAGGAGAGGGGTTAATTAAGTGGAAAACAGATGGGGCGTAGAACTCTCTAGAGCTTCCCCGTTGTTGCAATCTAGATATTTGTTTTAGGCTATTTTATTTTGGTTTTTGTTTTCTTTTTTACAATTTTTTGGGTTTATTTTTTGGGCTATTCTGTTTTGACGTTTGTTTTACTTTTTGTTGGTTTTATTAGGTTTGTTTTGGGCCTGTTTTATGAATAAAGATCCAGACATTATTTTTAAAAAAATATTTAAAATTAAAGTTAGAACTAAAAGTAAATAATCATATACAGATATTTAAATAATCACCACTCTCATACCAAAATTTTGAAAACTTAATCAAATTAAATAAGAATTAATTTAAAATTAATTAAAACAAAAAAATCTATTTTAAAAAGAATAATTCAATATGCAATTTAACTTGACTAACAAAATTCAATTCAAGCCGTTAAATTTTAACTTTAAAATTAAATAAAATTTTAATTTAGTTCGATTGTATTCAAGATGTCTAAATAAATCTCTAATTCAATAGAATCAAATCTAAATAAGTTTGAAACTGAATTGCCTGGACAAAATTAGGTATCTACATTAGTGTTGTGTAAGTTACTTGATAACAACATTTTATTGTTATTAAAATAAATTTTTGGCAATAACATTTAGTCGTTGAGTAATTTAATATACAATCAATTAAAATGACATAACAAAATAATATCTGACAACCTTTACAATAGTGTTATGTAAAAGATTTAGCATCTAAATATACACAGCTGCGAATTTTATTATATAACCAATGTATTGTTATTAGGTAATAGTTTTTGAAATTGAAATGTTATCCTTTTGTTAAACATATCATAACCAACTATCTGATAACTAAAACATATTTAGACAAACAAATTAAGCCGTTGATAAAATTATATATGAATGGGAAAAAGTTGTTGCGATATATTATAATTAAAAATGACTTTTTAATTTGCAAAGTTGTTATATTAACTTTAGGCAACAGAGGAATAAGCAAAAACCCGGCAATGACTTTTTAACTTTACGATACAATTTTCACAATGATGTTTCAACATTTCATAATGGAATTTTAGCATTGTTAATTCCTATTTTTCTTGTAGTGTAACTAATAAATTCAAATAATTTATATCTGATGTGCTTATCCGCATTTGCCTTGAATCGATAGCGAATATATGAATATAGGATACCTGTGGGTACCCAAATCCACAATTCTAATGCTATCCTTAGATTTAAATTGTTTTTGTAATAAATTTTATATAAGAATATATATAAAAAAAGATAAATATACACTCATAGTAATATTTATTACTTTTTACAATGAACAATTTTAAAATCTTTTCAAAATTACTTATAACACCAACTTAATAAAAAACTTAATTATACTAGATAAGAAAATTTTTACAACCATAGATATAGATATAGATATAGATAAGAAAACCTAATCACAATGGTTCATGTCAATCAAAATTAATAAAAATTTATTCAATAATTTTATTGCCCTGCCTAATTATTCATTTAACCTAATAATTAAATAACCTTTTAAGTAGAAATAATAAAACACTAAATATGTAATTGTGTATAGAAATAGGATATTGATCTGCATGCCTGTTTATGCTTTAATACCTGCCAACCCTGCACAAATTGGATTTAAAATGAAGAGCAAATTAGCTCACATGGCGATTTGCATTAAATTTCACTTGGTCACCTCGCTTTAAATTCTTGTGAATTTTGTGCTAAACTAAGACCAGGAGTAGGGATGTCAATTAGGTGGAGCGGGTGTGGGGGACCCCATCCTAGCCCCGCAACCCACTGCGGGTACAAAACCCAAAACTATCCCCGCCTTACGACCCCCAAGACTAAAACCCAAAACTTGTTTATAGTTGGATAAAGTGGCATGTAATAGGAGAAGTCTTTGGTATTATGATGTTTTGGTGAATTTGTAAATGTTAAAATTTGGTAAGTTTTTATGTTTGTTGGTAATGAATGGTGATTGATAAACCGTAAAAGTAACATATTTTAATCCCATATTTAATATGCTTTTGGATGATTTATTCCTTGTTTTATATAAAAAAAGGTGCTTGTAATCCTTTCTTTTCATGTCTTATACCCAAGAAAGCACCTGAGGATGAAAAGAACACGAAACGGGCCCAAAACAGAGTAAATGGGCCTTAGCACGAAATTGACACGGCCTGGCCCAAAGTCCACACGGTCGTGCCTCGACGAACACCTAGAGCATGGCCTCAACTCCGTCACACACGGCCGTGCCTCAAGTTAGAAATCCGAACACGGTCAGGTCTCGATCCACACGGGCGTGTGCCATGGCCGTGCCTCTGTCGCTAGAAAGAGCAATTTCAGTCGGAAAAGGATACTTAGGGAGAAAGAATCGCATTCCAAGAGCCTATATATATCCCCCAAGTACTACCTTTGAAAGGCATCGAAAGCTAGGCCAAGGAGCCAAGCCGAGAAGGTTAGAGTTAGGGAATAACGCGAGGATAGCCAGTTGATCATCCCAAGAAGCCGGAATTATACTCGAGACGGCGGAATTCTCCTTCAATTCCTTCAGGGGTTTTAGGGTTTTCTTATGTTTTATTTTATCTTTTCTCTTGTGATGTTTTCTTTATTCATTATGAACTAAACCCTTCAGATACCTGAAGGGGATGAAACCTAGATGGATATTGTTATTTGATTTCTAAAGTTATATGATGAGTTACTTAGTTTGTTCTTAATTATGTTGCTTAATCCAAATCTAATGTGCTTAGGTGGAGGAGGAATAGACCCTGCCTAAGAGTAGATCTAACATAATTAAGCAGAGTTGATCGAACGCCTAGAGATAGGGTTACGAGATTTTGCCGGATTAGGGTGAAACCTAATATGGGAGTCCATCGATCGATTTACTGCTATCCTAGGGGGTTATTATAAGTGAACGAGAGTTCCACTAATTAACCTAGGGTTAGACGTTATTTGCCTCGAGAGAGGGTTTAATATAGGTTAGGGAGTCTTACGGATCAAGCTAAGTAAAGAAATCATATAATTTAGGGTTAGATAATAAGTGAAGTCTAGGTGGATTCTTCCCGAGGGTATCATCGCAATCAACTAGTTTTTCTTCAAAGTTATTTTCCAATTCGTTCTTCTTGTCTTTGTGTCCTTAGTTTAAGTCTTTGACAATTTAGTTTAAAGCAATCTTCACTCTAATTTTAAGGCTAAATAATAAAAAGAAAGTTAGTATTAGTACTTTTAGTTCCTTTGGGTTCGATAATCCGGTCTTGCCTAAGCTATACTACTATTCAATAGGTACACTTGCCTTTAACCATTGTCAGAGTTAGTCTCTAGGTTTGATCATTCTTTTATAAATATTTAAAGCTTTGATTTTGACACGATCAAGTTTTTGGCGCCGTTACCGGGGAACTAAAATATTAAGAAAACTCTATTTTTATTACTTTAGCCCTAATTTTTGTTTTTCGCAATTTATTTCTTGTTTTTGTTTTTATTTTTACTTTTAGCTGAAATTTTCTTTCTTTCTTCTTTCTAGCAGGTACCTCTAGTTTATGACTAGAAGGAACCCGAGAGGACCTTTGATATTCGATAGTGAAATCGAAGCTACCGCTCGTAGGAATCGTCGGGAAACCAGGCGAGCCCTAGATTACACAGAAAGAGAGGAAGAAAACAGATCCAATCCTACTAAAGGGATGGATGAAAACAACCCACAACCACACGATGTGGGGGAAAATAATGCTCCACGTACAATGTTTGATTATGCGAAACTGCATTTAACAGGAGCAGAATCTAGTATTGTTAGGCCTGCTATATCTGCTAACAATTTTGAATTAAAGCCTAACACAATACAAATGATTCAACAGTTTGTTCAATTTGATGGTTTACAGGACGAAGATCCAAACACACACATAGCTAACTTTTTGGAGTTCTGTGATACATTCAAAATAAATGGTGTTTCTGATGATGCCATACGTCTTCGGTTATTCCCTTTTTCATTGAGAAATAAAACCAAACAGTGGTTAAACTCGTTGCAATGAGGGTCAATCACTACATGGGATCAGATGACCGAAAAGTTTTTAATGAAATATTTTCCACCGGCCAAAATGGCCAAATTAC
Organism: Gossypium australe; assembly: GCA_005393395.2. Lineage (NCBI taxonomy): Eukaryota > Viridiplantae > Streptophyta > Magnoliopsida > Malvales > Malvaceae > Gossypium > Gossypium australe. Next base: position 13,369,443 of record CM016615.1, on the reverse strand, counting down.
GGAATGATATCTCTTCTTTTGTGCAGATGGATTTAGAGACGCTATACGACGCATGGGAGAGATTCAAAGATCTCTTGAGGAGGTGCCCACACCATGGTTTACCCTTGTGGCTACAAGTCCAAACCTTCTATAACGGAGTAAACCCCTCAACGAGGCAACTAATAGATTCAGTCGTCGGTGGAACGCTGAACAACAAAACTCCTGAAGCAGCCTACGAGTTCATTGAGGAGATGTCATTAAACAATTATCAGTGGCAAGCTTCAAGGACCAAACTGACAAAATCGGTAGGAGTTTTCAACGTCGATGCCATGACCATGCTATCAACGCAGCTAGAGATGATGAATAAAAAACTTGATAATTTGTGTTCTTCACAGGCACATCCAGTCATGCAGTGCGACGCAAGTGGAACTGTGGCGAATCCTGAGTACCCACCCTACCAACCGGGAGTAGAAGATAAACAGATGAACTATATAGATAACAATTTCCGATCTAATAATAATCCTTATAGTAATACTTATAATCCAAGTTGGATGAACCACCCAAATTTTTCGTAGAGAGGACAAGGAAACCAAGGAAATCAAAGGCAACAACCTCCTCAAAACTTCCGAAATCAGCCCTATCCATAAGAAAAGAAACCAACCCTCGAGGAACATCTCCAAGAAACTGATAGAGCAATCAAAAGCAACGAAAGCCAAATCAATGAAATTGCTAAGTCAGTCAAGGAAGTGACTAATGTAGTCGAACAACTCGTAAAACTAATGTCAGAACGACCGCAAGGACGTCTACCAAGTAACACCGAGGTTAATCCTAAGGAGCAAATTCAAGCAATCACAGCTCGGGACAATATCGGATTAGCTAAACCTGATCTAATACCGGAAAACAAGGTAGACAAAGGTAAAATAGAGGTACCACAAGAGAAGCCAAAACCGGTAATTAAAGAGTACCAACCTCGCATACCTTATCCTGAAGCCATAAAAAGAGAAGATTTAGAGGAGCAGTTCGGTAAGTTTCTTAAGCTGTTAAAGAAATTACATATTAATTTACCTCTTCTTGAAGCTCTTTTTCAGATGCCAGACTCAAGAAAATTTTTAAGACAGCTCTTGACCAACAAACGCAAAATAGATGAAGAGCACCACTTGGAACTAAATGCAACATGCTTGGCAATGTTACAAAATAGACTACCACAGAAACTAAAAGATCCAGGGAGTTTTACAATTCCATGTTTAATTGGTAGCCTACATATTGATAATGCGTTAGCTGATCTAGGGGCAAGCATAAATGTCATGCATTATTTACTGTTTAAACGACTAGGTCTAGGGAAGCCCAAACAAACTAGGATGAGCTGTAACAGTCCAAATTTGACCCAAATCGGAACGGTGGTTTCGGGACCATGAATCTGAGTCCGAGAAATATTTTAATATTATAATTTGAGTCAGTTATATGTGAATTAATGGGTGTGAAAGTTTCGTATAAAAATTTAAATGTTTGTGTGCTCAATTAGTTAAAAAGGGCTAAATCGAGTAACGGGTAAAAGTGGCCTTTTTAATTTGATTTATGGTTAGATTGATGTGGCTTTATTTTAGTGAAGTACTTAAAGGGTAATATAACCATTTTAAGTCATAGTGGACGGCAATGTGGTCCTATAACATGTTTTTAAGTAATATTTTATATGTTAAAGATTATATTATAATTGTTTTATAATTTAATACTAAATTGTAATAAAATCCCACTTGGGAACAACTCGATTTTAGCCTGATCAGAAATGTGATTTCGGGACCACGAGTTCTAGTCGGAAAAAAATAAATTAATATTATTTTTCGTGTTAAATATGTATGATTGAGCATGTGTTAAAATTTCGTGAAATTATTTGACTGTTGGTATGTTTAATTTAAGAAAAAGGACCAAATTACATAAGTGGTAAAAAGTAGCATTCATTAAATTAAAGGGGTTAAATTGAAGTGTTGTTTGAAAGAATGAAATTGCATGTCAATTTCCTCAATTCTTCTTGTGGTGGACGGCATGATAATATTATATCATGTGTTTGTTTATTTGTTAAGTTAAATATATGTTTTATATTAATAATATAAAATGTTATATTAGTGGGATAAAAACATAAAATAAGGAAGAAAGCTATGCATGTTCATCATTCTCTTCCATGGCCGAAACTAGTAAAAGAAAAAGAAGGGAGAAGTTCAACAAGGGTTCGGCACATATCCATTTCAATTAAGTAAGTTTTAGCTTTGGGTTTTCAATGATTTTTGCACTTTTGAGATGAATGTTCATCCTATTATAAAGCCCATGTGTTAATTTCGTGAAATGGTCTTGTATGTTGGTTATGCCATTGATGATAACTTAAGTTTTAGGATGATTTTTGGTAGTAAATGGGAGATTTGAGCTAGATGGAAATATTTTACTCTTGGGTCTTAGGTGAATGTAGATAATTTAAAATTTGGTTGTGAAAACATTCTCATGGAAGGGCCAAATTGAGAAAATATTGAAGTATATGGACTTATATAGTCCTTAGGATGATTCGGGCCTAAAGGAAGTTGGGTAAATTTTGAGTAATTCATGAGTATTGTAGTAGGGACTAAATTGTATAGATTGTAAAAGTAAGGGTAAATTCATAAATTGCTAAATTAAGTATTTATGGATCAAATTGAATGAATATAAATTTATTGGGTTTAAATTGGAATTATTTAGATAAAGATTAAAAGAAAACGGGTTTGGATCGGGGGAAGGCAAAGTTGAACGAATAGTCGGAAAGCTCAATACGCCAAATTTCGAGGTAAGTTTTTAAGAAATCGGATTAATTTGAATTATCGCTATATTAAATTGTACATGTTTGAGTGACATGACAAATTTTATTGTCAAATTGCCGAATAAGGCATAGGAATTATTATATGTGATAGCCGAATGCGGATTAATAAATACATGTATATATCTATAACCATTGAATAATTAAGTTGGCAAAATATACGCACTTGCGATAAGAGATAAATATATATAATTATAAATATGTATGTTAAAGGGTGGCTTAGATGGATCATTATTTTTAAAAGTATAATTTAGTATGATTACGCTTAGTTCGATTGAGATATGATGTTCGAAAAATTCGTACAAGGATCATGAAGCATATAAAAGTTTCGATATATGAATTGGTTGCGAAACAGCTTTATAAATATGATAGTATTCGGGCTTTAAGCCTAGCAGGCTTTGTGCCGGTGTATAATAACAGGCTTTAAGCCTAGCAGGCTCTGTGCCGGTGTATTACATAATACTTTATGCCTAGCTAATTTTTACGGGAGCAACGGTAAGAATAATCAAACGTGCTAAATGAGTTAAAGTGAACAGGTACGTAACAATTTATTTTCTTTTTAGAAATAAGGTAAGTTAATTATTTGATATGTGATACAAGTTAAAAAAGACGTTAATGGTAGTGAATGTGTACATGAAAAGCCATGTATGGATTAATGCACAAATATGTGATATTAATGTTTGATTTTTGAGCTTATATTCGGCCTAATGTTACATGAGGAATAAATTGAATTGTAAAATTTATATTAATATTAAAAGATTTATGTGCATTCGATTAGTAGGTATTTCAAATGTGAACCTTTAACGTGTTTATAGGGATTAAGCATATATATATATATATATTTGGCGAAATTAAGGTCTATGGGATATTAAACATATTAATGATCAATGTGTGTTTGGAAATGTAATAATTCAGGCGTGGAAAAATGTTTGGTAGTTAAATTTCATAAGTATGGCTTGTTTGTACCTTAATAAATTATCAATGTCATGGAGGTAATATTTGAATTAAATTAAGCTATGAAGTAAGTGAATGAAACCATATGTTTAAGCATATGATTGGTTATATTCGGTTTAATGTTATAAATATATATATGATATGTAAATGCGAAATTCATATTCATGCCAAAGTTTATATGTGCAATTGTCTATAAGGTAATTGAATGCGAGATCATGACTAAGGAAATGTGAATTGTATAAATGTATTATGATAGTATGTGTTCGGTTAAATGAAATTTCTATTGCTACCGAGTGAAAAGAGATGCTTGTTTGGACAAAACTTATTTCATGTTTAGTTACATATGAATATTTGAATTTACAAGTATGGTTTGGTTATGTTTTATTAGATTATTATTGTTATTGGGTTATTATTTGCATATGACTTACTAAGCTACGATAGCTTAACCCGTGTGTGTTTAATATTGTTCCATTTTATAGATTTGATCTAGCTACGGACTCGAGAAAACGTCAGCAGAGTCAACCACACTATCGCCTTCCTTTGGTATTTTGAATTTTGGTTGCGATTTAGAAGGCATGTATAGGCTAGATGAAGTTTTAAAAACATACGATGTTTGACCTTGTATATAACAGCCATGCGAATATGGCTAAATATTTAGTTAAGTATGTTTTTTTGGGGTTTTTGTCATAAATGTCGGTAATATTGGTACTCTTTTAAATCGATGATGTTATAATATCATGTGAATGTTTTAAGTACAAGCTAACTTTCGTAAATGATTAAAATGCATGGATGGTACGAATTGCATGTGAGTATATTCGGTTATAAGCTAGAGATCATATTTAGTATAGAAACAGTCTTTAATTACAGCAGTGAAGTAATTTCGAAAAATCACCAAAAATAGGATAAGCTGAATTAGATGGTGAATGAGGTATAGAATTAAACCTTATTGTGTCTAGTTTTACATGAAAGAAACAGAGTAGGCAAAAGATTGATACATTAGGAGATAATTAAGTTTTAGTGAGACCTGCTCTGAATGAATTCGTCAGTCACTGTTCTGTTTTGGAAAAATTGCCATAAATTGTAAAAAAATAATTGAGAAGCATGGTTTATATGTGTAGAACCCTTAATGAGTCTATTTTTCGTTGGTATAAACAAGAACATCATAGGAAATTTTTGCAATCAGATAACTGCAGTTTTATAGGGACAGGTCAGAATTGTCAAGCAGTGTAATAAGGGTAACTTTGAAGAATAAACTGTACTAATTGGCCACATGAAAAATTCTGGAAAAATTATGGTGAATAGTTATATGAGTCTAGTTTCAAGGAAAATTTACGGATCTAAATTTCAAGTTTTGTAACTCGAGTTATGGCCGATTTAGTCAGCGTGACGCAGTTGGACAGCTTTAAAAATTTTACTCCCCGAGTTAATGGTCACGTCTAGTAATGCCACGTACTCGATTCCGGCAAGGGTTTCGGGTAAGGGGTGTTACATGAGCATTCAGTTAGCTGATAAAACTGTTAGAATTCCTAGGGGCATTATCAAAGATGTTCTTGTCAAAATCGATAAATTTTGTTTTCCCAGTAGACTTTGTTGTCTTAGACATGGATGAGGATAATTCAATCCCCTTAATTTTAGGAAGGCCTTTTCTAGCAACTGCCAAAACAAAAATTGATGTTGCTATAGGTGAGCTCATACTTCGTGTAGGAGATGAATTGATCAATCTTCAAGCTCTCGACTCGGCTAGGACAATAGTCGATGAAGGTAAGAAAGTCACTTCAATCGATAATCAAATTGTTCAATCTTCATCGCAAGAAACATCGCAAGGCCTGAACCCTGAGCCGACCTATAAACCCCACGTCGACAAGGAAGAATTACACGAGGAACAAAGCTTTAGGGTCGATAATTTAGAGAAGCAGAAGACAGAGATCAAAGAAGAGCTAGATCCACATGAAGTAAAACCCGAGGAACCACCAGAAGAGCTCATAGGGTCATCAAATCACTTCAAAATAGAAGACCAGGTACTGTTAGACAAAGCCGATCCGCACATCACTTCAACAGAACTAAGGGCAAAGGGAGAAATAATTCTCAAGGTACATGATATCTTCCCACACGGAATAGTCGAGGTAAGCAATCCAATATTCGGCACTTTCAAGGTAAACGCTTCTCGACTTCAACTTTGTCAAGAGAATAAAACCGTAAGTACGAGGGAAGATATTCAAACCTTTAAACCTCCCTAAAATTTTCAAATAACGAGGAAAAGTCTAGCTTAAGACTATAAACAAGCGCTTCTCGGGAGGCAACCCGAATACTAACACCATTTCTTTTTACATTTGTTTTTATTTGTATTTTCCTTTTTCCTTTTTTCTTTTCCTTTTTAAACTAACCAAAAAAGTAGGTTTTTCCAGCCACACGGCCTTATACACGGCCGTGTCCGTGGCCGTGTGGACCACTTAAACTGCCACACTGACAGGGCAGAGGCCGTGCAGTCAGCCCAACAACCTCCCAACGTCACGGATCCAACCACCCTCCCCACGGCCACCGACAGATAGGGCACGGTCGTGCCCTCAACCGTGTGAAGCTACAGACTTCCACACCATGGGCAGAGCACGCCCGTGCCTACAAACTGTGTGAAGCTACTGACATGACGAACACGGGCGTGCAGATTCGAAGCACGGGCATGGGGTGACAAACACACACCACAACACGACCGTGCGCGGTGGCCGTGTAAATTGACACACCCTAGGACCACGGCCGTGGGGGAGCACAAAATTTGAAAATCTATTTAAACCCCTCACCTCTTCCCCTTCCCTCCATCTGATTTCTTCTTTATTTTCTCTCCTTTTCACTCTCCTCCATCTCAGACTCTCCAAGACTCTAGATCCTTGAGCAAATCAACACCATGCCGAAGAAGTGGAAGAAACTAAGCATAGACTCCTTAACAAAGAACGATCAACATGAGTTCATGCCGGCAGCTTCGTCTTAACACCAAGCCAAGGGTCTTTGAGACCAATTAGTTTTTATTTTTTCTTTCTCTTTTGCTTCAATTTCCTGCTCTTCTCCTTTATTTTCCTTATTTAAGCTTCTCTACTGCTCTTTTCATTTAATTTTCTTTTAGTTTCTTAGTGTTAGGTTCGCCAGGCTGCTTGGGAATCACGCCGACCACTACGAGAACCTCTTCACTTTTGCCACCGCCATCACATCCCTAACCTTAGTGCTGATTCCCACCTTGCGAACCATCCTTCAATAAGGACTCCACAGTCCATTAGGATTTTCTTTTCTTTTTAGTTTTCTTCTTAGTCTCCTTCACTTTAGCTTGCTTTTTTTTAGTTTTGTATTTAGTTTATTTATATTATGTCTTAATAACCCCTGGCTAATCCTTCACGAGTTCCCCAATTTCTTCATCTAGCACAGAGCTTGGGAACCAACACCACCACCATACCGACGCCTTCGCCACTGTAACCTCCATGACCCCTGCCATCTACCAGGGAAACTGTCCACACCTCAGGGAGTATCCTAACCCCTCCTTTTTGATTTTGAACATAACTATATTATCTAGCTTTGTACATTAAGGACAATGTACAGTTTAAGTGTGGGGGTAAAAGTGTTGGAATGCCGGTACCCCATGGCGCAGCAGAATAAAATTAGATCCGGCGATCCAAATCATGAATCCATGTGTGAGGAACGAATCGGGGTGAAATAAAGGTTTCGAAATTACCAAAACTTCAATCTGAGTAGTCAACAAGAGTTTTGATCTACTGTCGAATCAAGCCACAACCTTTTATCATGTCGGCCTCTACGTAATCCACCCGGTTTGACTATGAACGGAAGAAATCTCCAAAACTGTTTTGGAGGTTTATTTGCTTGACGGCTGCTAGACCTAACAAGTAATCACTTAGGGTTTTTATTTTTCCCATAAGCTTTGTCTCTTTTAAATACCTTTTATATTGGGTATCCTTTTAATTGGGCCTTTTATAATGTGTATCTTTTTCATTGGGCCCATTTAATTGGTATCCTTTTAATACCCTTTTATAATTGGTATCTCTTGAATGTATCATAAGATTAAATAAATACAATAAAGTTTTTAACCGAAAATTATAATTACATTAATTATAATAAGGATTTCGGTAAACTATATTTATTTAAATTTATATATGAATCAAATTCATATATTAATAGAATTATGTTGTCATTATGTGTACAACATCCTTGTACATATAATATGTTCAATATTTGATTGCCCAATTAATTAATTCTTTAATTAATTTAATTCATGTGACAACCAAAAACAATACCAATTTTATTTTATTCCGTTCATTTAAACCATAGGGTGTGACCCTGTAGGTTCTTGCAACGTTAGCAGTAATAATAGAACGATTCTAATGTCACAAACAATGAGTGGCATCTAGCAATGCATCATTGCTACCTAAGTTACAAGAAGTCATGATTCCACATAACTTTTTGTGATTAACCTTTCATGCATTAATCCTTAAGTCCTTTATCTCTGGAATGGACACAAGTCATGGAATAGTCACACTTGTATAGTCCATCCCATGTTTCTTGATATCTTGAGTAGACTATGATATACAAATTAGTATGACATCTCATGTCAACTTATTTGAGCATGGCCATGCATTTCTAGTCTCACTCAATCAAGTGGCCTAAGATATTACTCCCATTATGTAGGAGGGACTTATCCTATATTGATCAACCATATCCCTTTACATAGATTGTGGTATATCCAACATCAGCCTTTATAGAACAACCAGTTACGGTGTACGTTTGACTGTATCAAAATATACAACTCACGATGTTGAGATAATAATTATCTCAAGTCTGAGGATCATATACATATTAATCACTATGAGTAATGTTGTGACAATTATATAATAATCCAATAAACATACTCATAACGGGTCAATCCAATATGTTGTTCTCTAACACACATATTCATGCATTGATTTTGACAATCCACATCAATGGCAACTCTTTATCATCAATCAACTACATGTTAGTCTTAATGCATTATTGTTGTCCTAGTCAATAATAATACTCGACTAAGGATCTTTTAAGAATAATCATATTATTCTCAGGACATTATTATAAAACAGTTTATTTGTATACACAGATAGAAAAACTGAAATAATAATGACAACGCTTTATATTAATAAATATGGTAAATAAAGTATGGTATTACAACCATATCATGATTGATCTTTGGGCATACTCTTACAATCTCCCACTAGCACTAAGACCAATCACTCATATATCTAATACCAAGTGACTTAGTGTGACGATCATGCTTCTGCTGTGTCAGAGGCTTGGTCAGGGGATCAACAATGTTATCATCTGAAGGTACTCTGCATATCTCTACATCCCCTCGATCGATAATCTCTCGAATAAGATGGTAGCGTCTAAGTATATGTTTGGATCGCTGGTGAGATCTGGGTTCTTTAGCTTGTGCAATAGCTCCATTGTTATCACATCGGAGTTCTATAGCATCTGATATGCTAGGCACAACCCCTAGTCTAGTAATGAACTTCTTGATCCAAACCGCTTCCTTTGCTGCCTCACTGGCTGCAATATACTCAGCCTCTGTTGTAGAATCGGCTACTGTACTTTGCTTTGAACTCTTCCAGCTCACAGCACCACCATTAAGGCAAAACACAAAACCTGATTGAGATCGAGAATCGTCCTTGTCAGTTTGGAAGCTGGCATCAGTGTAACCTTTTACACTTAACTCTTCCTCACCTCCATATAATAGGAACGTATCCTTAGTTCTTCTTAAGTACTTAAGGATACTCTTGACTGTGGTCCAGTGACCTTCACCGGGATCTACTTGATACCTGCTCGTTATACTTAAGGCATACGAGACATCTGGACGGGTACATAACATAGCATACATGATAGATCCAATAGCGGAAGCATATGGAATTTTACTCATGCGTTCTCTCTCTTGTGGAGTTGAAGGACACATTTCCTTTGAGAGTGAAATACCATGTCTCATAGGTAGGAATCCTCTTTTAGATTCTTCCATACTGAACCTTTTCAGTACTTTATCTATGTATGTACTTTGGCTTAGACCTAGTAGTCGTCTTGATCTATCTCTATAGATCTTGACTCCTAAGATATAAGTGGCTTCGCCCAAGTCCTTCATAGAAAAACAACTTCTTAACCAAGTCTTAATAGACTGCAAGGTAGGTATGTCATTTCCCATAATAAGTATGTCATCCACATATAGTACCAAGAATGTGATAGTGCTCCCACTAACTTTCTTGTAAACACATGGTTCATCTTCATTTTTAATAAAACCAAACTCTTTGATTGCATCGTTAAAACGAATATTCCAACTTCGAGAAGCTTGCTTTAATCCATAAATGGATCTTTGTAGCTTACATATCTTTGTAGCATCCTTTGGATTTACAAAACCTTCAGGTTGTGTCATATACACATCCTCTTCAAGTTTCCTGTTAAGGAAAGCTGTTTTGACGTCCATCTGCCAGATTTCATAATCATGAAATGCAGCTATGGCGAGCAAGATCTTGATGGATTTAAACATAGCTACAGGAGAAAAGGTTTCATCATAGTCAACACCATGAATTTGGCGAAAACCTTTAGCGACTAATCGCCCTTTGTATGTTTGTACATTACCATCCATGTCTGTTTTCTTTTTGAAAACCCATTTGCACCCTATAGGTTTAACCCCTTCGGGTGGGTCAATCAAAGTCCATACTTGGTTTTCATACATGGAATCCATCTTAGATCTCATGGCCTCAAGCCATTTTTCAGAGTCTGGGCTCGTCACCACTTCTTGATAAGTCCTAGGCTCATCTTGATCTATAAGAAGAACGTCACCATGCGTTGTAATGAGAAATTCATATCTCTCAGGTGCACGGCGTTCTCTTAAAGATCTGCGCGGTGGTTGTGTTTCTACAACAGTTGTTTGTTCCTCAATTTCTTGTGGAATTTGTTTTGTTCAATCTCTGGTTCAGTGGTATCTTGTGATTCTTGAATTTCTTCAAGTTCAATCTTTCTCCCACTTCCTTTTCTAGAAGTAAATTCTCTCTCTAGGAAGACACCAGTCCGAGCAACAAAAATTTTGTTCTCAGTGGGATTAAAAAAATAATATCCTTTGGTTTCTTTTGGATACCCCACAAAAATACACCTTTCAGATTTGGGTTCAAGCTTAATAGACGTCTGACGTTTAACATAAGCTTCACAACCCCAAATTTTCATAAAAGACATACTAGGACGTTTCCCAGTCCACATCTCATATGGCGTCTTCTAAACCGATTTAGATGGAACACGATTTAGTGTGAAAGCAGCAGTCTCAAGTGCATGTCCCCAAAAGAAAGTCGGTAGATCAGCATGACTCATCATGGATCGAACCATGTCTAACAAAGTTCGATTTTTTCTCTCAGATACTCCATTCCATTGAGGAGTACCAGGAGGAGTAAGTTGTGAGACAATCCCACATTCTTTCAAAAGATCATCAAACTCTAAGCTCAAATACTCTCCACCTCGATCAGATCGAAGTGACTTGATAGTTTTGCCTAGTTGATTTTGTACTTCATTTTTGAATTCCTTGAACACTTTTCAAGGGACTCAGACTTATGGCGCATGAGATAAACATACCCATATCTACTGAAATAATCAGTGAAAGTAATGAAGCAGTGAAATCCACCTCTGGCCTGTGTATTTATTGGTCCACATACATCAGAATGTATTAGGCCCAATAAATCACTAGCTCGTTCACCTTTTCCAGAAAAAGGAGATTTAGTCATTTTTCCCAATAAGCAAGATTCACATACTTCAAATTGTTCAAAAACAAATGAATTCAGGAGACCATCTTTATGGAGTTTGGATATGCGTTTCTCACTTATGTGGCCCAAACGACAATGCCAAAGATAAGTTTGATTTGAGTCATTTATTTTAGATCTTTTAGTATTTATGTTGTAAATGGGATTCGTTTGATCTAAAATATATAAGCCATTTATCAATTGTGCCGAACCATAAAAAACATTATTGAGATAAAAGGAACAACAATTATTCTTAATAATTATCTCAAAACCAATTTTGTCTAAACAAGAAATTGAAATAATGTTTTTAGTCAAACTGGGCACAAGATAACAATCCTCTAAACATAAATCAAGTCCACTAGGCAAAGATAAAGTATATGTTCCCACAGCTAATGCACCAACTTTTGCTCCATTTCTAACTCGTAGGTCCACATCTCCTCTAGCCAAAGTCCTACTCCTTTGTAGTCCCTGTACAGAAGTACAAATATGAGAACCACAACCAGTATCTAATACCCAAGAAGTAGTAGTTGATAAATTAATATCAATAACATAAATACCTGAAGCAGACATTCCGCTTGCTTTAGCCTTCTTGACTTCCTCAAGATAGACAGGGCAGTTCCGTTTCCAATGTCCAGTCACACCACAATGAAAACAGTTTCCTTCCTTAGACACCCCACCTTTAGTTTCAGTGCAGCCTTTCCTTTTCCAAATTTGGGCTTACCTTTTCCCTTGGGCTTTGTTTGAACTTTGGCCTTTCCCTTGCCCTTGTTATTATGGACCATCAGTATGGGCTTGGGTCCAACCTTTTTCAAGTTGCCTTCAGCAGTTCGTAACATACTGAGCAATTGTGGTAGAGTCTTGTCAATTTCATTCATATTGAAATTGAGGACAAACTGGCTGTAGCTATCCGGCAACGATTGTAAAATAACATCAGTGGCCAACTCTTGGCTCAATGGAAACCCAATCTTAGACAGGCTTTCAATATAGCCAATCATCTTAAGGACATGAGGTCCTACTGGGCTTCCTTCAGCCAACTTACATTGGAATAGGGCCTTAGAGATATCAAACCTCTCTTGCCGTGCTTGTCCCTGATAAAGTTCTTTCAGGTGCTCGATCATATCATAAGCAACCATGTCCTCATGTTGCTTCTGAAGTTCAGGATTCATAGTGGCAAGCATAAGACATCCAACATCTATCATGTCATCGAGATACTTCTTGTAAGCATCTCTATCAATGACATATAATTTCCGTTCTTGTTTAAGGACAATCCTCAAGTTACGGAACCAATCAAGAAAATTCAAACCATTCAATTTGTCCTTCTCAAGGACCGATCGCAATGAGAGTGTACTAGTGTTTGCAGCCATAATATATCTATAACAATTAAATATGCATGTGAGTAAATTTACTAATTTTATATCAATCATTAAAAAGACTTTATTAAATGATATTCCCACTATTTTATTTCAAAATTAATAACCCTCGTATATTAATTTCGGAAAAACTTTCTCAAAAGTATTTCTAGTAGGTTAAGGATCCATATTTCACCACCTCTTAAGTCAGCTTTAGCTTTACTCTTAAGATTATGGTTATTTAGGTAAGCAACAATTGCTAATTACATCATATGTAACTCCTAATATTTGGTGAACAACTCTTGTTCTAATCATCTTATGATTTATCCAATTTACTTGCCTTTAGGTTTCTAATCCTATTAGAGTAACCTAGTTAAGTCATTAACCAATTTTTTAACCAGCAAATATCACTTGTTTATTCTTCGCGTTTAACCAAGATAAATACTAGTACTTCGCTTTGGCGGAACCTACATAGTATTGATCGAGGCCTTAACGAGGGCAAAATTGGAAGGCCATATTGACTTAATATTTTAATAGAGGGATTTTATTAAGGTTGTTGCATCTCACCAATTATGGTCTACTTTAGCCCATTTAGTCTTCTAATCGATCTCATCAATTAATAGGGTTTATTATCATCAAGTTTTAATATATATAATTGGCATGCTTTAGACATCCATAGCATCTCATACATGAATAAATAAAGCAATAAATAAATGCAATAGTTATAGCCCATAAACTAAAGTGGTTCAACCCAAGCCAATGGGAAAACCAAAAAGAAACCTAAAGGTGTAAGCCATTTCACAAGCTATCATTTACAACCATTGTCCCACCTTCCTTCTCGTTTGGCCCACAGTAACTCTTGCAAATTACAATATGCAGAAACTCATTTTATATACGAGGGAGTAAGATGAGAAGAGAAATACAAGAGAATAGTAGTAAGGCACGGCACGCATGCCGTGTTTAAAAAAAATACAACCTTTTATCGAATGGGTCATTGGGCTATAACTATGCATTTCAAACACCGTGCATGTCAAAAATAGCATACATAATTCAATGGTTTTTGTTTTTGCTAAGGTGAATTATAAAATATCCTTTCAACCTTTTGTGGCCCATCAAGTTTATAAATTTCTTTTATTAACAAAACTTTTTGCAGGGGTCTGAGGAGGTCGGAGGAAGCGGGCCAAAGGCCCGCGGCCGGAGCCGTCCTTAGATCCCTATCCCCGTGGGTGCGGGGGCGGAGCCCCCGTGGTATAGACCAGGGGTACGGGGCAGAGCCTCTGCGGTACGAATCGCATACCCCAGTTAAATGAAACCTCACGATTTGATAACTTTTTATCAACAGAATCGTGTTTTTAGGATTTTAATCCTTGAGGTTTCATATCGGAACAACCCTTGTTCCAGTAGCCAATTAACACTTACTGGAAACTATAAATACCACCGTCGCATTATTACAGATTTGTTTATAGTTAACAGTAATAACATAAAATCGAATAGGCCACAACACCATGATTAACATTTAATCAATTATCGAAAGGAACAGTTATCAGGTTATGCTTAAACGATTTAAATAATCGAAAATACAATAAGATCAAAACATGCATCTCATACAATTACATCACCCAAGTATTTAAACCCGAGTTCGTATAACACAAGTGGCTCTGATACCATTGTTGGAACGCCGGTACCCCATGGCGCAGCAGAACAAAATTAGATCCGGCGATCCAAATCATGAATCCATGTGTGAGGAAGAATCGGGGTGAAATAAAGGTTTCGAAATTACCAAAACTTCAATCTGAGTAGACAGCGACGCCTTGTCAACAAGAGTTTTGATCTACTGTCGAATCAAGCCACAACCTTTTATCATGCCGGCCTCTACGTAATCCACCCGGTTTGACTATGAACGGAAGAAATCTCCAAAACTGTTTTGGAGGTTTATTTGCTTGACGGCTGCTAGACCTAACAAGTAATCACTTAGGGTTTTTATTTTTCCCATAAGCTTTGTCTCTTTTAAATACCTTTTATATTGGGTATCCTTTTAATTGGGCCTTTTATAATGGGTATCTTTTTCATTGGGCCCATTTAATTGGTATCCTTTTAATACCCTTTTATAATTGGTATCTCTTGAATGTATCATAAGATTAAATAAATACAATAAAGTTTTTAACCGAAAATTATAATTACATTAATTATAATAAGGATTTCGGTAAACTATATTATTTAAATTTATATATGAATCAAATTCATATATTAATAGAATTATGTTGTCATTATGTGTACAACATCCTTGTACATATAATATGTTCAATATTTGATTACCCAATTAAATTAATTCTTTAATTAATTTAATTCATGTGACAACTAAAAACAATACCAATTTTATTTTATTCCGTTCATTTAAACCATAGGGTGTGACCCTGTAGGTTCTTGCAACGTTAGCAGTAATAATAGAACGATTCTAATGTCACAAACAATGAGTGGCATCTAGCAATGCATCATTGCTACCTAAGTTACAAGAAGTCATGATTCCACATAACTTTTTGTGATTAACCTTTCATGCATTAATCCTTAAGTCCTTTATCTCTGGAATGGACACAAGTCATGGAATAGTCACACTTGTATAGTCCATCCCATGTTTCTTGATATCTTGAGTAGACTATGATATACAAATTAGTATGACATCTCATGTCAACTTATTTGAGCATGGCCATGCATTTCTAGTCTCACTCAATCAAGTGGCCTAAGATATTACTCCCATTATGTAGGAGGGACTTATCCTATATTGATCAACCATATCCCTTTACATAGATTGTGGTATATCCAACATCAGCCCTTATAGAACAACCAGTTACGGTGTACATTTGACTGTATCAAAATATACAACTCACGATGTTGAGATAATAATTATCTCAAGTCTGAGGATCATATACATATTAATCACTATGAGTAATGTTGTGACAATTACATAATAATCCAATAAACATACTCATAACGGGTCAATCCAATATGTTGTTCTCTAACACACATATTCATGCATTGATTTTGACAATCCACATCAATGACAACTCTTTATCATCAATCAACTACATGTTAGTCTTAATGCATTATTGTTGTCCTAGTCAACAATAATACTCGACTAAGGATCTTTTAAGAATAATCATATTATTCTCAGGACATTATTATAAAACAGTTTATTTGTATACACAGATAAAAAAACTGAAATAATAATGACAACGCTTTATATTAATAAATATGGTAAATAAAGTATGTTATTACAACCATCTCATGATTGATCTTTGGGCATACTCTTACAAAAAGGACCTAACTTTTTGCATTATTCTCAAATCCCTGAGGGTAAAAGTGGAATAAAAGTGCCTAACTTTTTTTCATTATTCTCAAATCCTTGATTTAGTCTTGTTTTTATGCAAAGTTGTCATATTACTGATTAGGATGAAATTTCTGATGATTTGTGATGATTATTGACATGTTTTAGAATAAGTCATAGTTAATTGTACATTGATGTTTAATTTAAGGAATACTAAAGAATCAAGCATGATAAGTCTGTTTTTCAGGAATTAAAATTTTTGCTAGGTTGTTGACCTAAATTTGAATAGTACCTTGAAATTTAAAATTCATAAGGATGATGTCAAAACACCCATAATTTTTGTGAGTATTTGAACCTTATAGAGCATACATTCTTTTTCGTGCTCATTTTTTGATTATGAGTGTGTCAACTATGAACTGTTATTCTAGAACTTGCCTCGTTTATACATGTTGAGACCACAGTTATGATTTGATATACAGAGATGATAAAGGCACCTAGGTTTTAACCCACTAATTCCACTAAATAGCCCACCTTTACAATTAACTCCTAGTGAACCCCGTTGATCCTAACAAACCCTTTTTATTTGACTCACCTACTAATATTAACCCAAAACCTTTGTATTTGTTATCACCCTTTCTTTTGACTACCCCTGAATCGAGACTTGATTTGATCAGTTACCGAAGTTTATTATTCTGATAGTTAAATTTATGTATTACTTAGTTTGTTCTTAAAAAAAATTTCAAGTTATTCAATATTAGTAGTATGAAAAGAGAGCTTACACAATCAAAGGCTGTTTTCAAAAGAAAAGCTCGTATTAGTAGGATTACTTTTTTGCAATTAGTAAAGTTTCGGTAAAGTTTTAGGTAGGTACTTGTAAATTCAATCTCGATTCTAACCCTCTAATTTCAGCTTGTGACCACACCTTTTACCCTAGCCTCGTTACAACCCTAACAAAGACCTTTTGATCTGTTTGTCATCTCATATTACAGTGGTGGAGATTTGATTTTCAGGCAAGCCTATGGGATTAACTTTTCAAGTTCGACTTATGAGCGATCTTTTTCGGAACCTTAAACACTTTAGAGTGATTTGAGTGAATCTTAAGTGAGGATATCAATCCTTCTCGATTTTGAATTAAAAAGGTAGTTATTTAAAAGAGGAGAGATACCTATGTTTTCGAGGTACAACATTATGACTTATCTCGTTTGAATCTTTAGGACGCTTTGAATCAAATTATCCATGTATGAATTCTCTATGAATTAGGATAAGACATTGTTGATAAGAATTATAGATCATGGAAAGTTCGTTTTAATTGTAAGTTGAGAATTTTGCTTGAGGACAAGCAAAAGCTTAAGTGTGGGGGTATTTGATAAACTGTAAAAGTAACATATTTTAATCCCACATTTAATATGCTTTTGGATGATTTATTCCTTGTTTTATATAAAAAGGTGCTTGTAATCCTTTCTTTTCATGTCTTATACCCAAGAAAGCACCCGAGGATGAAAAGAACACGAAACGGGCCCAAAAAGAAGAAAATGGGCCTTAGCACGAAATTGACACGGCCTGGTCCAAAGTCCACACGGTCGTGCCTCGACGAACACCTAGAGCACGGCCTCAACTCCGTCACACACGGCCGTGCCTCAAGTTAGAAATCCAAACACGGTCAGGTCTCGATCCACACGGGCGTATGCCATGGCCGTGCCTCTGTCGCTGGAAAGAGTAATTTCAGTTGGAAAAGGATACTTAGGGAGAAAGAATCGCATTCCAAAAGCCTATATATATCCCCCAAGTACCACCTTTGAAAGGCATTGAAAGCTAGGCCAAGGAGCCAAGCCGAGAAGGTCAGAGTTAGGGAATAACGCGAGGATAGCCAGTTGATCATCCCAAGAAGCCGGAATTATACTCGAGACGGCGGAATTCTCCTTCAATTCCTTCAGGGGGTTTTAGGGTTTTCTTATATTTTGTTTTATCTTTTCTCTTGTGATGCTTTCTTTATTCATTATGAACTATACCCCTCAGATACCTGAAGGGGATGAAATCTAGATGGATATTGTTATTTGATTTCTAAAGTTATATGATGAATTACTTAGTTTGTTCTTAATTATGTTCCTTAATCCAAATCTAATGTGCTTAGGTGGAGGAGGAATAGACCCTGCCTAAGAGTAGATCTAACATAATTAAGCGGAGTTGATCGAACGCCTAGAGATAGGGTTACGAGATTTTGCTGGATTAGGGTGAAACCTAATATGGGAGTCCATTGATCGATTTACTGCTATTCTAGGGGGTTATTATAAGCGAACGAGAGTTCCACTAATTAACCTAGGGTTAGACGTTATTCGCCTCGAGAGAGGGTTTAATATAGGTTAGGGAGTCTCACGGATCAAGCTAAGTAAAGAAATCATATAATTTAGGGTTAGATAATAAGTGAAGTCTAGGTGGATTCTTCCTGAGGGTATCGTTGCAATCAACTGAGTTTTTCTTCAAAGTTATTTTCCAATTCATTCTTCTTGTCTTTGTGTCCTTAGTTTAAGTCTTCGACAATTTAGTTTAAAGCAATCTTCACTCTAATTTTAAGGCTAAATAATAAAAAGAAAGTTAGTATTAGTACTTTTAGTTCCTTTGGGTTCGATAATCCAGTCTTGCCTAAGCTATACTACTGTTCGATAGGTACACTTGCCTTTAATCGTTGTCAGAGTTAGTCTCCAGGTTTGATCATTCTTTTATAAATATTTAAAGCTTTGATTTTGACACGATCAGTGATGGACTTATGATGCATGATTAGGTAAGTCCGTTTAGAACACTTTTTAATAGTGGATGTATAAAGATTCTTGGTACAAAGTGTTGGAGTGAGAATGGTCAATTATATTGTGTTTTTAAGCTTAACATGGAATGAGATATGATGCATGAATTTGTGGTATTTTTGGATTGTTTAAGTAAGCATTATTTGTACGTGTTTGAGGTGCCTATGAGTGGCATATTGGTTGAATGTTAGATGGACGATCTAGCATGATTTTAGCTTGTTTTAAGGTTACTTTGAATAGGTCTTTTGGCTGATAAATGGTTTACTTAGGTTCTAAGTAAGCTTGAATTGATAAACTTTTTGTTTAAGGTTTATTTTGGGTCCACACGGCCTGGCGACACGACCCTGTGTCATCTGAGAGTTCCTTTGTATGCAAGTCAGTGAGTTACACGACCTAGCAAATGGCTTGGCACACAAGCATGTGGGGTAACTCAGTGAGTTATACGGCCTGGCACATAGGCGTGTGACACGACCGTGTGACCCTACTCAGAGAGTTACAAAGGTGAGGACACAGGCTGGGAAACAGCCGTGTATTCTTTGTTCGAAGGTTACACAGCTTGAGACACGGGCGTGTGTCTCAGCCATGTGAGGCACACGACCGTGTGACACTTATTTTTTAATATTTTGAGAATTTTTTTCTAGACTTCTCAAATGATTCCAAATTGATCCCGATTTATTTCTAAGGTATTTTTAGGGTCTCGAGGGCTTGATTTAGAGATTATATGTATATGTATGATTGATTTATGGTATGTTTATGTTATTGAATGACATTAAGTCTAAATGTTTCGATAGTACGATAATGCTTCATAACCCCAATCTAGCGATGAATACGAGTTAGGGGTGTTACAAATGGCCATTCAAAAGTTCTTCAGCTGTGATCAACACAACATCTCCTCGGCATTCTATAGCCCTACATGGCTCCAGCTCCGTCGTAATCTTACCTATAATATCCTGCATACTTTGCAGATAAAATCCTTTGCATGTGTACGTAAATGGGATTCAGATGCACTCATCAATCGTTTAAGTCTCACTAATCATCTAATGAAAATCATCACACTGAAATTAGAAAGCATATACAACATGCACTCTACAATTTGTTTGCTTTTATTTGCTTTGGTGATAAGTTTGAAGACAAGAAAATTCAAGATATCAATGACTTGTAGTGACGCCTACATTTGAGCTTTGACGAATTTAAAGTACTCAATCGATTTCCAAGTTTGGGGAAATTTATCTTTCACAAGCAATGGGAAAAGGTTCGTCAGCTTCTGCAGGATCAGGAAAAACTAATGGTTCATTTAATAAAAGCCAGAAAGGCAATGAGGGAAGGGAAAAATGAAAAGGATAAGCCTTTCCTTCCCTATGTCGACACTTTGTTTGATTTACAACTTAAAGAGGAAAACAAAAAACTTGAAGAAAAGGAAAATGTGACATTGTGCTCTGTATATAGGCTCAAAGCCCTTAATTATTATTGCCAGTCATTCCGTTGCCCATCAAGCCTTGATTGATAACATTTTCATCTTTACTAGCCGTCCCCAAGCAATGGCCACAGATAAGTTCCTCAGTTGTGATCAACACAACGTCTCCTCAGCATTCTACAGCCCTACAAGGCTCCGGTTCCATCGTAATCTTACCTATAATATCTTGAATACTTCGCGTATAACATCCTTTATAGGTGCACGTAAATGGGCCTTGGATGCACTCATCAACCACCGTAAGTCTCTCTCATCATCTTATGAATATCATCACATTGAAATAAGGGATCATATACAGTATGCACTCTTCAGTTTGTTCGGTTTTATTTCCTTTGGTGAGAAGCTTGAAGATAAAAAAATTCAAGATATCAAGGACCTGCAATGACGTCTACAGTTGAGCTTTGACAAATTCAAAGTACTCAATCTGTTTCCAAGTTTGGGAAAATTTGTATTTCACAAGTGATGGGAAAAGCTTCGTCAACTTTGACGGGATCAGGAAAAACTAATGGTACCTTTAATAAAAGCCAGAAAGGCGATGAGGGAAGGAAAAAATGAAAAGTATGAGCCTTTCCTTCCTTATTTTGACACTTTGTTTGATTTACAACTTAAAGAGGAAAACAAAAAACTTGAAGAAAAGGAAATTGTGACATTGTGCTTTGAGTTCTTCACTGAAGGCATTGATACTACTTCCACATCTCTAGAATGGATAATGGCTAATTTGGTGAAGCACCCACATATTCAAGACATGTTATTCAAGGAAATCAAAGAGGTTGTCTCAGACGAGGAAGTTGAGATTAATGATGTAGATTTGAGGAAGATGCCATATCTTAGAGTCGTTATCTTAGAAAGTTTAAGGCGTCATCCTCCTAGCCATTTTTTAATACCACAAACTGTAGCAAAAGATGTTGTCTTTGGTGGGTTTTTAGTTCCAAAGAACGGTATTGTAATTTTATTTAATTAACTCCGTAGCTGCTTTAAATTCGGGACCTAAAAAAAATAGTGTTACAAAATCACTCACCCAAAAGTCTCACTTGCATTAATTATAAACTTTCCAAAAAAGCCTAACACAAGAGTGCAAAAATAGTAAGTAAAAAGTATACAAATAACCAATCAAAAGCACTCCAAAAGGCACCCAAATGTGCGGCACAACAATGTAATTATAGGCTAAAAAATCAATGGTTTCTCCAAGTAGTCTTAATAAGATAAAACTCTCAATTATAATTTGAATATATCTTCTTGAATTTTCTCCAATAATTATCCCTAAATAATGCTTTTTAAACCAAGTAAAATCAATAGATAAATCACCAAATAAATATCTTAAAGGATAAGGTTAAGGTTAAAGATAAGCATTAGTAAAGACATGTTGATCTCATAGTTCCTTCAATCATCCAAATTTAACCACCATTGTTTAAGATGAAATAAAACATGTTTTAAGACTCATTTTCTTATATTGAAAACAATCATAAAAGATCAAGTTAAAAAATCCAACATTTCGATCCGAACAAGATTAGACTTAAAGTTTAGAATGAATAAAAATACTTAAAAAAAAGATGATTTCTCTCTGTGAAAACGAAAGTTCTGAAACTATTCTCGGGGATGATTTAATCCCAAAAAAGGTCTGATTTAGGGATAAATATGATAATATGCGAAGTGATATGGTGATTGATCTGACAACGAATCCAACAATCTCTTGGCGGGATAAGCTTGTGGGAAATTCCTCCAAGGCTAGTTCCTTAGAATCGAATGAAAAGGAGGATTTCGACATTTTAGAAGGAGATATCTTGAAAGCCTTTGTGAATGGAGTACCCTCTATCTCCTTCTCGGAAAGGATCAATCAAATCCTGGTCCAAGGTATGGATAGTACAGTAGTCTTAAAATTATTGGGTCGTAACATTGGTTTTTCTATTTTGCAGAATAAAATTCATAGCATGTGGAAGTCATTGGCACCTATACACATGATGGATATAGAGAATGGATATTTTCTCGTTAAATTCCAGAATAAGTTAGATTGTGAGAAGGCTCTTTCTGAAGGCCCTTGGACAATTTTTGGCCAATATTTAACTGTGCAACCATGGACGATGGATTTTGATCAGTCCCAAGCTTATCCGAATACAGTAATGGCATGGATTAGATTTCCTGGACTGCCTGGCTATCTGTATAAACACAAAATTTTGGCCGAAATAGGAGAAATGGTCGGAAAGGTTGTAAAGATGGATTTGAACACAGACAGTAGAGTAAGAGGCATGTTTGCTCGAATGGCAATCTACATTAATTTGGAGAAGCCGTTGGTATCCCAAATCCTTGTTAATGGACTTACACAAAGGGTGGAATATGGATCTTTGCCGACCATTTGCTTTCACTGTGAGAGGTATGGTCATGTGAAGAACAACTGCTCCTTTAGAAATTTTGAAACCACCATGCCAAAGGAAGTAGCTACGTCGGAAAAGTCACCGGAAAGTGATGATGAGATCGAGGATGAACAAGTAAAGGAAGGAGAAATTTACGGGCCGTAGATATTAGTTGAAATGAGGCCAAGACGGAAAATTAGGGATAATAATCAACAAGTTTATGGAAATTTTGAAAAAGAGAAGGAAGGTTCCCGTTTTAAAGTGCTAAATAACAGGGATTTAAATCAGGAAATCAATAATAGCGATTCAATAATTTATAGGCGCAATAAGGGCAAGGATATTATTACTGACAATCAACAAAACAAAGGAAATGGTGAGTTGGCTAACCGTAGGCAAGATGGGGACCCAAAATTCAAAGGAAAATCCAAAGTGATGGGGCCTAAAATTGGGGTGGGCGCGGGTACCGAGTTTACCTTCAATAATGGATCGACTGTGGGTCTTAGCTTGGGAATTAAAAATTTGGTCCATGCTAGTTTCTCTTCTAAACAGACCCAACCCGTGGTGGTCTCTACTGGGTAATGCAAACTGGCCCAAAATAACAATCACGGTGTCTCTAGAAACGTAGGAAATTTAGGGGAGATAGAATGTCGAAGGCAAAGGGAAACAGGGGTTTCAGTTTCTGGGGAAGATGATCTGTCGGTGATGCATGCAAACCATAAAATAAACAAGGAAGGTATTTCGATGGTGGAAGAGGCTGTGGAGGTGGGTAGACTTGACGCCGATAAGCACACGGCAGTGGTGTTTATGGAAAATAAAAAAGACAGGATAATTACCCAGAATTCAAAGAACGAGGCGGGCTTGAAATGGAAAATGTTGACTGGTCGTGGGAATTGCATAAATACTAAAGGCAGGAATATTACAAAGAAACTCAACAAAACACACCCAAGCAGCAGTGGCAGATTAAAAAATATTGGCAGCCAACGAATTCTGTTAAGGGATTCGATGAATCAATTGGTAGAAAACATCACGAATTTAATTAAAGATTTACCTGCTTCGAGTGGCTCTTCTAGAGATGAAGAGACGCAGAAAGGGAGTAAAATCCCTGAATAGTAAGACATGATTTTATGTTTGTTTTTTATGATTGTTTTGGCTTTTAAGTGTTTGGCTTATTTTTATAAGTTTTTTATAAAATCTTTTTTATATAAATTTATAATGAATTTAAATTTAAAGATTTTTTCATGGAATTGTCAAGGATGTGCTAGTAGAAATTTTATTCGAGCATTTCGTGAGTATAATGTGGAATACCATCCCGACATCATTTGTTTATTAGAGCCGAGAGTGAGTGGTAAAAAAGCAAATTACATTATTGAACAATTGGGTTTCAATTTTTCTCACCGTGCTGAGGCTGTTAGGTTTTCAAGAGGAATTTGGGTAGGATGGAAGGATTCTGTGCGGATTCAAATTATCCATAATCATCCTCAATTTATTCTCCTCCTTGTAAATGATCACGTTCCTAATAACACTTTTTTTCTTACCTTTGTTTATGGCAATCCAGACAGGTCTAAATGGAAAACCCTTTGGGATGTGTTAAAATCGGTGATGCCTCCTAAATCGATACCTTGGATTCTAATGGGAGATTTCAATGCAATCCTAGCTCCTGAGGATAAGTGAAGTCCTCATACCATGGGTAAAAGATGTAATTTATTTGGTAATTTTGTTGACTCTTGTGAATTGCAGGATTTGGGATTCAGCGGTCCTAATTTCACTTGGCAGAGAGGTGATACCTTTGTCAGACTTGATCGCACACTAGCAAAAGACACATGGATGGCATCTTTTCCTCAATGCTTAGTGTCGAATCTCCCACGTATCAAATCAGACCATCGTCCTATTCTTTTGTACACAAGAACTGATATGAATCTGGCTAAAGGAAGACCATTCAGATTTTTAGCCGGTTGGACCAAACATCATAACTTTTCTTCCTTTGTCAAAGAAAAGTGGAACTATGGGGGGAATATTGCTGATTCTTTGAGTAATTTTACCTCTCATGTCAAAGATTGGAACAAGAAAGTATACGGTTTTCTGGGTTCTCGCAAGCGGCAACTTATGCGATCGCTCCATAATATTCAAAGGGCTCTAGACCACAATGACTCTAGCTACTTAGCTGAACAAGAGATGGAAATTCGGGATGAGTTGGAAAATGTTCTTAATCATGAAGAGCTGCTTTGGTGTCAAAAGGCGAGGTGTGACTGGCTTCATCTGGGGGACAAAAACACAAAATTTTTTCATAGTCGTACGATCAAAAGAAGAAAATTCAATCGTATTCTAAACTTACGTGTCAGCAATGGTGAGTGGTATTCTAATCAGGATATTCTTCGGTCTGAAGCAGTGAGGTTTTTTGCGAATCTTTATGGTGAAGTACCTCAAAATAAGGGAGACCTTCCCAATATTAGGTTTCCTAGCTTGAAGCCTTCAGAAATCAAGTTTTTGGAGAGAGAAATCACTTGTGATGAAATTAAAAGGGCTTTGTTTGACATGGCACCGTTAAAAGTGCCCGGGAGTGATGGATTTCATGCTCATTTCTTTCAAAGTCAGTGGGATATTCTTGGAAATGATATTTACAACTGGGTGAAAGGAGTTCTCGATGGGAAACCGATTGAGCAAGAATTGAATAATACTTTGATTGTCTTAATCCCTAAAAAGGATTGCCCGAAGGAATTAGTCAGTTTCGACCTATAAGTTTATGCTCTGTTATGTATAAATTGGTTATGAAAGTGATTGTTAACCATTTTAAGTTGGTTTTCTCTAATATCATTTCACAGGAACCGGCTGGGTTCATAGCTGGTCGAAACATAACTGATAATATCATCATTGCTCAAGAAGTCCTTCATTCTATGCGTTCCAAAAGAAATGGGAAAAATTGGATGGCCATCAAGTTGGACTTGGAGAAAGCATATGACAGAGTTAGCTGGGATTTTATAAGTGCATCCTTGGAGGCTGTTGGGGTGCCTGAATTTTTGAAGACAGTGATTATTTCAGTAATTTCCTCCTCTTCTATGCAAATCCTTTGGAATGGAGTACCGACCCACAAATTTATGCCTACCAGAGGAATCCGCCAGGGGTGTCCTCTTTCGCCTTACTTATTTGTGCTTTGCATGGATTGGTTGGGTCATATTATAAGATATGATATTGACATTGGTAGGTGGAAACCTATTCAACTTTCAAGGTCGGGACCAGCAATCTCTCATCTTTTCTTTGCTGATGGCCTAGTGATTTTTTGCAAAGCTCATTTAGACCAAGCCTGCTTATTGAAGAATATTTTAGATCAGTTTTGTGAAATATCGGGGCACAGAGTTAGTACTAACAAAAGTAACATCTACTTTTCTAAAGGTATTGATAATAGGGATCGTGATCAGATTATTAATTTGTTTGGTTTTCAGGAAGTTCAAAATCTTGGCTTTTATTTAGGAGTCCCTCTCCTACATAGTAGGGTTACCAAAAGTACATTCAGTTTTGTGGTGGACAAGGTAAGACGTAAGCTTAACAATTGGGACGCGAGGAAATTATCTATAGCGGGAAGAGTCACTCTGGCCCAGTCTGTTCTTCTTTCCATCCCTAACTATTTTATGCAGACGATGCTGATACCTAAAGGAGTCTGTGCAGAAATTGAAAGATTGGTTAGACAGTTTATATGGGGTTGTGCAGAGGGTCATCCTAAGATGTCTTTAGTGGGGTGGAATTCTATTTGCCAACCACGGTCTCGAGGTGGACTTGGTTTTCGTCATTTAAATGATCAGAACATGTCTTTTCTTATGAAGATTGGCTTCGGGTTAGTCTTAAAAAGCAGTGCTTTATGGGTTCGTGTCCTTAGGGTAAAATATGGTTGGAAAAAGCAGATACCAGATTCAACCAATAGGAGTCAATGCTCGCATTTATGGAAGTCTCTTGCCAAGATATGGCCAATACTTCGTGAAAACTTGGCTTGGGCAATTGATGATGGTGCAAGTGTTCAATGCTGGAAGGATCCTTGGATTCCAGGTATAAGTCCTCTTATTTCGAAAATTCCATCTTTCTCTAACCTTGATTTAAACTGTGTTGTTAGGGATTTCGTTAACTCAGATGGCGGCTGGAATTTGGAATTACTTCGTGTATGGCTGTCTGTATACGTGATTAATAGGATCATCAGCATTCCCCCTCCTAATCCTGATGTAGGATCGGATAAGGTGATATGGGCTCAATCAACAACAGAAGTATTTTTGATTCGTAGTGCGTTTTGGACCTTAAAAGAAAACACTTAGAGTTCTAGAGATGACAATTGGAAGAATATCTGGAGATATCAGGGCCCACAAAGAGTGAGGTTTTTTCTATGGCTTGCCTCTAAACAGAAACTTCTCACAAATACAGAGCGTATGAGGAGGGGTATCGGTCAGAGCAATGCTTGCGATGTATGTGGGCATGAGTTCGAGGATATGACTCATGTTCTTCGGGATTGCCTAGCAGCAAAGGATGTGTGGATGCACGTGATTCCAAATCAAACTACGCAAAGGTTCTTTTCTGACTCTTTTCAAGTTTGGTTTTCATCTAATCTTAGTTGTCATGAAATATTAATGGATAGTGGAGTCACTTGGTCGAGCCTCTTTGGATTAATTGCTTGGCGTATCTGGAAGAATAGAAATCTCTTCATTTTTCAGAATATCTCTTGGTCGGCAATTGATGTGGTGAAAGTCTCCATTAGTTAGGCTCGCTAATTTGAATCAGCCTTAGTGGGTATGTAACATCCTGAATAATTGGGTCTGTGCATTTTATGTGTTTGACTGCTTAAAATATTAATTTGAGAATTTAATGTACAATTGGGGCTCAAATTGGGCTGAGGCCTTGTTTTAAATATTTTGTTTAGACACTCTAAGGGCTTAAATTAAAGTTTCAATAGTTTAAGTGACATATTGGGCTTGTGGCCCAGCAACTAGGAGCACAGTAGAGGGGAGAGTTAAGTGGCGTCACTTGAGTAGAAGGAAGGCCCAAAATTTGGCTGCTTGGAGCCCAAGTTTAGGGCTGAAATTCGGCACTCCAAGGGGGGAAGAGAGGACGGCACACTAGCTACAAAATAGGGGATTTAATTCTTTTATTTTGATTATTTAATGATGATAATAGAAAGGGAGGAGTTGGTGTCAAGGAAGTCTCTTCTAGTATGAGTAAATTTAGAAAGATAGTAGCTATCCTTAGGAGTTTAATGTTAGCCGAAATTATTAAGAATTTGAAAGGAAAAGGGCATTCGGTTTTGGCTTAAGGTATGTGTACCGAAATTCCTAGCTAGTTCTCTCATCTTTCTCTTTGCTTTACTATTCTCCCTCTCTTTCCTTTTCTTCTCTTCAGTTGGCTGAACCTCTGACAGATTCTTTTCTCATCTCATTCAAACACTTTAGCCGAAACCTCTAAGCTTCCCTCACTTTTTGCTTACTTTCTTTAATGCCGAAACACCTTGCTTAGATTTTCTAAAAGCCGAAAACGTGAGATCTAGTCTTCTATATGTGTGCCGAAATCATTCTGGGGTACCTACCTGTGCCGAAATTTTGAAGAAATCAATAGGTATGTGTCGATTTTGAGTTTCTAATATTTCTCTGGCTTTTTAAAGTCTCTAGTCGAATGGCTATTTAAGTGACTAATCAAAGGTTTTTCTTATTTTTCGTTATTTTGGGATCTGAAGAGGAGTCCAACGCCTAGATCTTTAAGTCAAGGTTCAGTAACCTTTGAGTCGTGTTATTTTCGGGATTTCAAGGCTTTAGATTGAGGATAATAGACCCGGATAACAAGGACATTGATTAAGCGTATTGGATTCCGCGATATCAGGTGTGTAATTCTCCACACCATCTAGATCTGTTTGATTAATATTTGATTATAAGTCTTGTATGTCTTGATAAATGCCGAAATCTCGGCATAATGACGGAAACCCAAAGAGGGTAAAAGCAAAACACCAAGTTAGTGAATGTTCTTATTAAATGATACAAGAATAATTGATTTTATGTGCTTGCATGGGTTGGGTTTGATGAAAGGAGGAAGTTATATGTTGTAGCAGTTTTTACCGTGAACTATTGTAGCGGTTCCTTACCGTGATCTGTTGTAGCGGCTTTTGCCGAGATCTGTTGTAGTGGCTACGGCCATGATCTGATGATGAGCAGCACGACTGCCGTCAAGGCATGTAGCGGTGTGGGTTGATTGTAGAAATCCCCAATGGTGTGAATGGCTGGTACGGGTGTGTGTAGCGAATGGACACCTAGGATATGGGTTGGGCTTTGCATATTATTTTTGTTATGTATATTTTGATTATTCTGTTTTATGGGGCTAAAGCCCAAATCTAATGGTGCATGAGGGTTGCACACTGAGTCTCGCGACTCACCCTTTTATTTTAACCATCTCAGGTGACACTTAGGGCATCAGACCGAGCTGGAGAGGAAAGCAAGGTGGCCATGCGACAGAGCTTGGAGGATTCAGCAAAAAGACTTAGTTTAATATTTGATTTTCATTTAATTAATGGGTTTAAATTTTCTTATAATAAGGCCATGGGCCACTAGATTACCATTTATGTTTTGGGATTTTGCTGGGCTTTTATCTTAAATTTTATGTTTTCAATTAAGTTAAGACTGATATGAAATTTTAGTTTTCATTTAAAATCCACCAAGATAATTTATAACTTAATATTTTATTCTTTAATAAATTCTTAAGCTTTCGGAATAAAGGTGTAAACCTAGTAATTGTTTTCCAAAATGCGACATGTTTTGTAAAATCTCTTAAGTGACATACCAGATCCGGTTGTAGTGTTTGGGCCGGGTTTGTGGTGTTACAAATTGGTATCAGAGCCCGGTTCAGAACTTGGCTCTGGGGGTTTTTGGGCTCAAAACGTTTTCTAAAGAGGGGCTTTTGAAATATGTATGTTTTGTTTTTAATAATAACAGGTTGGTTAGCTCAGCATGGCACCTGCGTCTCCGGCCCAAGTCCGCCAGGTAAGTACTCGGAACCATTGTGTGATATATATATGTGGGCTTGATGGGCTTTATAGGACGTAGGAGATGGACTTTAGGCCTAGTTGAAACAACTCCTAAAATCTCATAAGACTTAATTTCACTAAACAAACCCGTGAACAAGCCGCAAGACTAGGGTGTGGTAACAGGCATACGCATGTCTAGGATTGGATTTAGGAAGAGCTTGGTATTTAAGCAGTCCTAGTGACTCACCTCCTCTTCACTGGAATCCTACCTGGTGCGTAGTGACTGTTCACCTTAGCCGAGTTAGGGTGTGGCAATGGGCATACGCATGTCTAGGAGTGGATTCAGGGAGAACTTGGTACTTAACCAGTCCTAGCGACTCACCTCCTCTTCACTAGAATCCTACCTGGTGGGTAGTGACTATTCACCTTAGTTACGAGGACTTGTTGATGGGCTAAACCTTATGATTAAAACCCGAAAGGGACCAGCCAACCTTTTAAAAAAAACCCCAAGTTTTGTAAAATTTTCAAAATACACTTGACTTGTGAAAATTTCCAATCAACCGTGAGTTTGTAAAATACCCATGTTTTGAAAATTTACTCGAAAATCTCATATTTACAAGAGTAACCCGAATCATGAAACTAGATTTTCCAAAGGTACCCCCGTTTTAAAAAAAACAACAATAACAACAACAACAAACTACCCATGGTTTGTAACATTACCAAATTACCCTTGTTTTGCGAAATGACCAAAATACCCCTGGATTTCAAAATTACCGAAATACCCCTGGATTTCAAAATTACCGAAATACCCCTGGACTTCAAAATTACCGAAATACCCCTGGACTTCAAAATTACCGAAATACCCTTGGACTTTAAAATTACCGAAATACCCCTGGACTTCAAAATTACTGAAATACCCCGGGATTGCAAAATTACCAAAATACCCTTATTTCACAAAATCACCAAGGAACCCTATTTTGAAAAAAATTAAGAAAATACCCCTATAGGAAAAATTACGAAAATACCCTCGGGTAGTGAAACAACGAAAACACCCCTACGCGATGAATGTAAGTGTTTAGATGCTATTTGTATGTGGTGATTGAATGTATGTGTTTTATTCTACTTAGAAAATATGAACTTGAGACTGTTTGTGAATGCGAATTCAAAAGAACTACTTTTAAAACTATTATTCATAAGACTGTTCGCGATAAGTCAGTGGAAAGAACTAATGATTCATAAAATTCTTAATCAGATAAACGCCAATCAGAAGAATGAGTACAAGGGGTCGAGGACGTCCGTCGCGTGGACGCGGTAGGGGTAGGATGACCTTGTCTGAGCCAGTAGGGTCTGGCCACGGGTCAGGAAACGAAATGCCGGATCCTCCAGCCGTGGAGGGAGAGTTACGGGATCAGGCGACCGGAGATGATGCTGTATCTCAGGCGATGTTGCGAGTCCTTGAGAGAGTTACTGGAGTAGGCATGGGCACAGGAGCCCGGAAATCTGTGCCGGAGCGGCTTAAGGCCAATGGGACAGAAGTGTTTAGGGGAGTTTCTGGTGTAGCCCCTAACACAGCTGAGTATTGGATGGAAGCGACTGAGCGCATAATGGATGACTTAGACTTCACAGTAGAGGAAAAGTTGAAAGGGGTCGTGTCTCTCCTTCGAGACGAGGCTTATCAGTGGTGGCTCACAATGAAGGAGGGTATTGCTGCAGGTCGGATTGACTGGGACTTCTCCAAGGAGTCATTCCAGGGAAAGTATGTTGGGGCCAGCTATATGGACGCACAAAGGAAGGCATTCCTGAACTTGGTGCAGGGAAGTAAGTCTGTGGCTGAGTATGATGCAGAGTTTCTGTGCTTGAGCCGCTACACTCGGGGAATGGTAGCAATAGAGTATGAACGTTGTGTTCGGTTCGAGGATGGGCTGCGGAATGAGTTAAGGGTTCTGATAGCACCACAGCGAGAGAGAGTTTTTGCGGTTTTGGTGGATAAGGTTAAAATAGCTGAGGAAGTGAAACGGGTTGAGAGACAAGAAAGAGATAAGGATCGGGGTAAGAGTAAGAGAAGTTTTGGGCCATCAAGAGCATCTGGGAACTTTCAGAAAAGGCCTAGGACTGATAGGCCAGCTCGTGCTCCGACGGGCCAAAATCGAGCATGTTCTACATGTGGGAGGACGCATTATGGGGAGTGCAGAATGAAAACCAGTGGATGCTTTAAGTGTGGATCCACAGAACATCTGATTAAGGACTATCCTTAGATGGATCGGGTACAGCCAGCAGGCCGAGGTTCTGATCAGGCTAGGAGAAGTGATCAGCTTGGACCAAGGGGTCGAGGTGCAGCCAGAGGAGGAAATGGATATGGTCGAGGTTGTGGAGCACCTGGTAGAGGTGCAGGTAATGTAGATGCGAGACAGCCAGGTCTAGTTTATGCAGTTCGACGACAGAAGGATGGTGACGCACTGGATGTTATAACCGGTACGTTTCTTATTACTGATACCCCTTTTCTTGCTTTGATTGATATTGGGTCAGCCCATTCCTATGTTGCATGTTCGGTATCTGAGACCCTAAGTGTAGGCTCTGAAACAAACACTAGGAAGATGACTGTGGTTAGTCCCCTAGGACAATCTAGGGTAGTGGACAAGCTATTTAAGGATGTACCGTTAGAGACTCAAGGGGTAGTGTTTCCGGCGAATTTAATGGAATTACCATTTGGAGAGTTTGACCTCATCTTAGGAATGGATTGGTTGACAAAGCATCGTGCTAAGTTGGATTGTGGGTTTAAGCGCATGGTGTTAAGTACCCCGGAAGGCGAGGAGGTGGTTGTGATAGAAGAGAGAAGGAACTATCTGTCCAACGTAGTGTCGACTTTGAAAGCTGATAAGATGATTCGGAAGGGATGTAACGCCTTTTTAGCTTTTATTAGTGCTCTGGATGCTAAGGAGGTGACTGTCAATGAGGTTCGAACAGTCAAGGATTTCGCGGATGTCTTTCTGGAGGAGTTGCCAGGACTACCCCCAGATCGCAAAGTGGAGTTTGGAATAGAACTACTTCCAGGTACGGCTCCGGTATCCATTGCTCCTTATTGAATGGCGCCGAAGGAGCTGGTGGAGCTCAAAGCTTAGATCCAGGAGCTTTTGGATCGAGGATTTATCCGACCGAGTATGTCTCCATGGGGAACGCCGGTCCTATTCGTGAAGAAGAAGGATAGATCCATGCGTATGTGTATGGATTATCGTCAACTGAATAAGTTGACGATTAAGAATAAGTACCCATTACCGAGAACCGACGACTTGTTCGATCAACTAAAAGGAGCTTCAGTCTTTTCTAAGATTGACATAAGGTCGGGTTATCATCAGCTAAAGGTGAAGGAAGGGGACATTCATAAGACAGCATTTCGAACACGCTATGGTCATTATGAGTTCTTGGTAATGCCATTCGGTTTGACGAACGCGCCAGCAGCATTCATGAATATGATGAACCGGGTATTTCAGCCATACCTTGATCGGTTCGTCGTAGTGTTCATCGACGATATCCTGGTATATTCTAAGTCCGAGGAGGAGCATGATGCACATCTTCGTGTGGTGTTGCAAATTCTGAGGGAGAAGCAGTTGTATGCGAAGTTCAGTAGTGTGAGTTCTGGCTGAATGAAGTAACTTTCTTAGGGTATGTAGTTTCCACAGAGGGGATTAGGGTAGACCCTCGGAAGATAGAAGCTTTAGATTGGAAACCGCCGAAGTCTGTGGCAGAAATTCGAAGTTTCTTGGGATTAGCAGGGTATTACAGGAGATTTGTTGAGGGGTTTTTCTTCAATAGCGACACCTTTAACTAAGTTGTTAAGAAAGGGGGAATTGTTTGTGTGGACTAACAAACAACAGGAGAGCTTTGAGAAGCTTAAGAGAATTTTGACGGAAGCGCCAGTGTTAATTCAGCCTGAGGCGGGAAAAGAATTTACCGTCTATTGTGATGCGTCACACACAGGTTTAGGGTGTGTGTTGATGCAAGATGGAAAGGTGGTGGCATATGCGTCTCGACAGTTAAGACCACATGAGCTAAACTACCCTACGCATGATCTAGAGTTGGCGGCGGTAGTGTTTGCTCTGAAGATTTGGAGACACTACCTGTACAGGGAGAAATAGATAATTTACACCGATCATAAAAGTCTGAAGTATCTCCTTACTCAGAAGGAGTTGAACCTAAGGCAGAGAAGGTGGATCGAGCTGTTAAAGGACTATGACTGTTCGATTAAGTACCATCCGGGTAAGGCAAATGTGGTGGCGGATGCATTGAGTAGGAAGGCGATAGCGGACTTACGGGCAATGTTCGCTCATCTTAGTTTATATGAGGATGGCAGTTTGGTAGCTGAACTACAAGTAAGACCTATGTGGACAAGTCAAATTAATGAGAAGCAACTTTTGGATGATGTCTTAAGTACTCAAATTCGACAAGTGCAGGAGGGTGAAGTAGAGGACTACAGTCTGAACAATGATGGAGTTTTGTGTTCCCGTGGAAAGGTTTGTATGCCAAAATATGAGGAGGTAAGGCAGATGATTCTTCAGGAGTCGCATAGTAGCCCTTACGCTATGCATCCTGGAGGAGTTAAGATGTATCGGGATTTACGAGAGCAGTTCTGGTGGCTAGGTTTAAAGCGAGAAGTTACGGAATATGTGGGGAAGTGTTTGACGTGTCAGCAAGTCAAAGCTGAACACCAGTTGCCTTCGGGGTTGTTGCAACCGGTGAAGATTCCTCAATGGAAATGGGAAAGAATCACGATGGATTTCGTTAGTGGGTTACCCCTTACGCCCACTAAGAAAGATTCAATTTGGGTAATTGTGGATCGGCTGACGAAGTCTGCTCACTTCATACCGATTCGAGTGGACTTTTCTCTACAAAAGTTGGCTAAGTTGTACGTGGCTGGGGTTGTAAGATTACATGGTGTACCGGTGTCGATCATATCGGATAGGGACCCTAGGTTCACGTCACGATTTTGGAAGGCTCTTCATCAAGCAATGGGAACAAGGTTAGACTTTAGTACCGCTTTTCACCCACAGACTGATGGTCAGTCTAAGAGGGTAATTCAGATCTTGGAGGATATGCTAAGGGGTTGCATCATTGAATTTAGGGGTAGTTGGGAGGAGTATTTACCCTTGGCTGAATTCGCGTACAATAATAGTTATCAAGCTAGTATTCAGATGACACCGTATGAAGTGTTATATGGAAGGAGATGTCGTACCCCAACTTGTTGGACGGAGTTGGGTGAACGTCAGGTGTTGGGTCCGGAATTAGTTTCGGAAACGGAGGAGAAAGTTAAGTTAATACGGGCTCAATTGAAAGAAGCGTCTGATCGGCAGAAGTCTTATGCAGATCTAAAGCGGAAGGAGGTGGAATTTGCAGTAGGAGACCAAGTCTTTTTTGAAAGTTTCTCCATGGAAAAAGGTAATGATGTTTGGACGGAAGGGTAAGCTGAGTCCTCGGTTTATTGGGCCTTATCGGGTGCTAGAACGTGTGGGCCCAGTGGCTTATCGTTTGGAGTTGCCTTCAGAGTTAAAACAGATACATGACGTATTCCATGTCTCAATGCTAAGACGTTATTGTTCTGATCCATCGCACGTGGTGCCAGTGGAAGAGATTGAAGTAAGGCCAGATTTGTCTTTTGAGGAGGAACCAGTGCAAATCTTGGATCGAGATATAAAAGTGTTGAGAAGAAAGTCCGTTCCTTTGGTCAAAGTTCTATGATGAAATCACGGCGCAGAAGAGGCGACGTGGAAGCCAGAAGATGTTATGCGACAGCAGTATCCCCATCTCTTTTGACCAGGTAAATTTCGAGGATGAAATTTATTTTAAGGGGGTAAAATTGTAACATCCTGAATAATTGGGTCTGTGCATTTTATGTGTTTGACTGCTTAAAATATTAATTTGAGAATTTAATGTACAATTGGGGCTCAAATTGGGCTGAGGCCTTGTTTTAAATATTTTGTTTAGACACTCTAAGGGCTTAAATTAAAGTTTCAATAGTTTAAGTGACATATTGGGCTTGTGGCCCAGCAACTAGGAGCACAGTAGAGGGGAGAGTTAAGTGGCGTCACTTGAGTAGAAGGAAGGCCCAAAATTTGGCTGCTTGGAGCCCAAGTTTAGGGCTGAAATTCGGCACTCCAAGGGGGGAAGAGAGGACGGCACACTAGCTACAAAATAGGGGATTTAATTCTTTTATTTTGATTATTTAATGATGATAATAGAAAGGGAGGAGTTGGTGTCAAGGAAGTCTCTTCTAGTATGAGTAAATTTAGAAAGATAGTAGCTATCCTTAGGAGTTTAATGTTAGCCGAAATTATTAAGAATTTGAAAGGAAAAGGGCATTCGGTTTTGGCTTAAGGTATGTGTGCCGAAATTCCTAGCTAGTTCTCTCATCTTTTTCTTTGCTTTGCCGAAATTTCTATACTATTCTCTCTCTCTTTCCTTTTCTTCTCTTCAGTTGGCCGAACTTTTGACAGATTCTTTTCTCATCTCATTCAAACACTTTAGCCGAAACCTCTAAGCTTCCCTCACTTTTTGCTTACTTTATTTAAAGCTGAAACACCTCGCTTAGATTTTCTAAAAGCCGAAAATGTGAGATCTAGTCTTCTATATGTGTGCCGAAATCATTCTGGGGTACCTACCTGTGCCGAAAATTTGAAGAAATCAATAGGTATGTGTCGATTTTGAGTTTCTAATATTTCTCCGGCTTTTCAAAGTCTCTAGCCGAATGGCTATTTAAGTGACTAATCAAAGGTTTTTCTTATTTTTCGGTATTTTGGGATCTGAAGAGGAGTCCAACGCCTAGATCTTTAAGTCAAGGTTCAGTAACCTTTGAGTCGTGTTATTTTCGGGATTTCAAGGCTTTAGATTGAGGATAATAGACCCAGATAACAAGGACATCGATTAAGCATATTGGATTCCGCGATATCAGGTGTGTAATTCTCCACACCATCTAGATCTGTTTGATTAATATTTGATTATAAGTCTTGTATGTCTTGATAAATGCCGAAATCCCGGCATAATGACGGAAACCCAAAGAGGGTAAAAGCAAATCACCAGGTTAGTGAATGTTCTGATTAAATGATACAAGAATAATTGATTTTATGTGCTTGCATGGGTTGGGTTTGATGAAAGGAGGAAGTTATATGTTGTAGCGGTTTTTCCCGTGAACTGTTGTAGCGGTTCCTTACCGTGATCTGTTGTAGCAGCTTTTGCCGTGATCTGTTGTAGTGGCTACGGCCATGATCTGATGATAAGCAGCACGACTGCCATCAAGGCGTGTAGCGATGTGGGTTGATTGTAAAAATCCCCAATGGTGTGAATGGCTGGTACGGGGGCGTGTAGCGGATGGACACCTAGGATATGGGTTGGGCTTTGCATATTATTTTTGTTATGTATATTTTGATTATTCTGTTTTATGGGGCTAAAGCCCAAATCTAATGGTGCATGAGGGTTGCACACTGAGTCTCGCGACTCACCCTTTTATTTTAACCATCTCAGGTGACACTTAGGGCATCGGACCGGGCTGGAGAGGAAAGCAAGGTGGCCATGCGACAGAGCTTGGAGGATTCAGCAAAAAGACTTAGTTTAATATTTGATTTTCATTTAATTAATGGGTTTAAATTTTCTTGTAATAAGGCCATGGGCCACTAGATTACCATTTATGTTTTGGGATTTTGTTGGGCTTTTATCTTAAATTTTATGTTTTCAATTAAGTTAAGACTTATATGAAATTTCAGTTTTCATTTAAAATCCACCAAGATAATTTATAACTTTATTCTTTAATAAATTCTTAAGCTTTCGGAATAAAGGTGTAAACCTAGTAATTGTTTTCCAAAATGCGACATGTTTTGTAAAATCTCTTAAGTGACGTACCAGATCCGGTTGTAGCGTTTGGGCCGGGTTTGGGGTGTTACAGGGTATAAGAGTAATGCTTCCCACAAGAACCTTGCTAACATTTCTGAGAGCACATGGGTACTTCTATCCACTGATGGTGCGCTGACGAGAGATATCGGTCATGCAGCTACAGGAGGTGTGATACGAGATAAGGATGGAAATTGGATTATGGGATTTGGTCGCTTTTTAGGTGTTTGCACATCATTTGAGGCCGAAGTTTGGAGTATCCTTGATGGGATAATGTTGCTTCTTAACAAAGGGTATAGACGGGCCTTAATTCAGACCGATAATCTAGAGGTAGTCCAAGCTCTGGATGCTATGGATATGGAAGAGCCAAAAATTACAGTGCTCAGAAGGACCAAGCGGATTATGAATTCGGAAGGCCAATGGAGAATCCTTCATATACCAAGAGATAGGAACCTGGTGGCAGACCGGCTTGCTAAGCTCAGTCTGAATTGGAAATCATCTTTACAGGTCCTTGAGGAAGCTCCCAAGGAAATTTTAGAATTGTTACAAGAAGATAAGGTCAATAGTACTTTTATGTAATTGATTCATTTTTCTTTTCACCAAAAAAAATCCAACATTTCAGATAAGTTGTCCCAAAAGTCGTGTCTGAATAGTGTTTAAACAAACAATATTCAAAGAGGTGCCTAAACAATCGTGGAGTCATTAATATTGGACAGTTTTGATCTTAACAGAAAGAAACTTCGAAATTGAAATATGAGCTGTAATTCGTTGGAGCCCAGTTCAAACTAAACTTGAATCTTTAAATTCTAAAAAAAATTGAAAATAGGCCCTCCAAACGTTGGGATGACGGTTAAATTAACTTTAAATGAAAATCCAAAATATTTTTATTTTCAACCAAGTTTCAAATAAAATCATCATTTAAAAATAAAAATGGTTATATTTAAGAATTAAATTTCATATTTTCCAAAAACTCATGTATAGATATTTAAATAATCACCACTCTCATACCAAAAATTTTAAAATGTAATCAAATTAAATAATAATTAATTTAAAATTAATCTCAAAATCAATTAAAACAAAAAAAAAATCTATTTTAAAATGAATAATTCAATATGCAATTCAACTTGACTAATAAAATTCAATTCAAGCTGTTAAATTTTAACTCTAAAATTAAATTAAAATTTAATTTAGTTCGATTTAATTCAAGACGTCTAAATAAATCTCTTATTCAATAAAATCAAATCTAAATAAGTTTGAAATTGAATTGCCTGGGACAAGATTAGGTATCTACATTAGTGTTGTGTAAGTTACTTGATAATAACATTTTATTGTTGTTAAAATAAATTTTTGGCAATAACATTTAGATGTTGAGTAATTTAATATACAATCAATTAAAATGACATAACAAAATAATACCCACAACTTTTACAATAGTGTTATGTAAAAGATTTAGCATCTAAATATACACAACTATAAATTTTATTATACAACCGATGTATTGTTATTACGTAATAGTTTTGTAATTGAAATATTATTCTTGTGTTAAACATATCATAACCAACTATCTGATAACTAAAACAGAAATAATTATATATGAATGGGGAAAAAGTTGTTGCGATATATAATAATTAAAAATGACATTTCGATTTGCAAAGTTGTTACGTCGACTTTAGGCAACAGAGGTATAAGCAAAAACCCCGCAATGACTTTTTAACTTTACGATACAATTTTCACAATGACGATTCAACATTTCATAATCAATTTTAGCGTTGTTAATTCCTATTTTTCTTGTAGTGTAATCTATAAATTCAAATAATTGATATCTGATGTGTTTCTCCGCATCTGCTTTGAATCGATAGCAAATATATGAATATAGGATATTTTCGGATACCCAAATCCACAATTCTAATGCTATCCTTAGATTTAAATTGTTTTTTAATAAATTTTATGTACATATAAAAAAAAAAGATAAATATACACTCATACTAATATTTATTACCTTTTAAAATGAACAATTTTCAAATCTTTTCTAAATTACTTGTAACACCAACTTAATAAAAAAATTTAATTATACTAGATAAGGAAATTTTTACAACCATATATATATATATATGGAAATAGATATAGATAAGGAAATCTAATCACAATGGTTCATGTCAATCAAAATTAATAAAGGTTTGATTTATTAATTTTATTGCCCTGCCTAATTATTCATTTAACGTAATGATTAAATAACCTTTAAGTATAAAAAATAAAACACTAAATATGTAATTGCGTATAGAAAGAGGATATTGATCTGCATGCCTATTTATGCTTTAACACCTGCCAACCTTGCCAAATTTGAATTTAAAATGAAGAGCAAGTTAGCTAACATGGCGATTTGCATTAAATTTCACTTGGTCACCCCGTTTTAAATTCTTGTGAATTCCGTGCTAAGCTAAGACCAGGAGTAGGGATGTTAATTGAGTGGGACGGGTGTGGGGCACCCCATCCCTGCCTTGTGACCCGCTACGGGTATAGAACTCAAAACCATCCCTGCCTTGCGACCCGCAAGACTAAAACCATCCCTCCCCCACCACCCAAATGGGTCCCCAGACTCACCTAATTCCAGCTATACCTGCCCCGCGACCCATTTTATAATAGCTCAAATTTCAGCTATATAGGAAATAGTGGTAAATTATATTATTTAATATTTACGAGCTAAATGTAGCTTTTAAAAGAATTTTGAAATAGTAAACTGTGTTTTATAAAGATTTATTTGGTTAAGAAATTGAGAAAAAGAGGTATTGAGATCTCGGTGTTATAAACCGAGCCATAAATATTTTTATGAATATTTACGGAGTGTCAATAATGTAGCATTAAAATTTCGTCAGAAAATCTTAACGTTTCGGTAGTCAATTAGATAAAAATGACTAAATTGAAAGGTGTAAAACTTGCTAAAGTGATTAAATAGCTTAACCATTAAATAATGGAGGACTAAAAGGGCAAATGGACCATTTTAAAATGGCTGAGGCGTGAAAAACATCAAAGATTTTTATGTGAAAAGGACAAATTTGGAATTTTAATAAAAGTTACATGGCCAAAGTTGATTTTAATGATTTCTAGGTCATTTGTTCTTCAACTTTCTGTCAAAAAACAGCCATGGAAGAGGGTTTTGGGCTGGTATTTCATATTTTAGCTTCAAGTAAGTTCAATTCTTGATTTTTCCTTTAAATTTTTATATTTTTAAACTTTTACAATTACGTCCAACTTAGTATTCTATTAGTTTTTGATTTTGTTGAAATTTTTGGAAGTTACCTTTGATAATTTCATATGAGTTTTGTTATTTGATGATGAAATTGAAATGTTAATGGATGTTTAAAGGTATTTTATTAAAGAATTTTGGATGAAAACATGTTTTAGGGGTTAAATTGAAAAGTGTTGAATTTATGGAAAATTCTTAAATTTCATGGAATTCATGGGCTGTTATTGGTATTTATGAGAATAATTAGGCTTGGAATAAGGATTAAATTGCAAGAATTTCATTTTCCGAGCCTAGGGACGAAATTGTCATGTATTAAAAGTTTAGGGAAAAAATGGTAATCAACATTTTTGCACTAAAACTGTTTTGGACAGCAGCAGTAGTCTAACTTTAAAAAATCACTAAAAGGATGAATGAAATATGAGATTAAAGCTTATTGAGTCTAGTTTCTCATAGAAAAAACGGTGTAAGCAATGGAATTGTAAATCATGAGATATAATAAATTTTGTGAGACATAGTCAGAATGATTTTGGGTTCCCCTGTTCTGACTTTGGAAAATCATAAAAAAATTAGAGAAAAATAATTAGGGGCTTAAATTTATATGTTTAAATTCTTAATGAGTCTATTTTCAAGAGAAATAAATGGGA
Source organism: Gossypium australe (assembly GCA_005393395.2). NCBI lineage: Eukaryota > Viridiplantae > Streptophyta > Magnoliopsida > Malvales > Malvaceae > Gossypium > Gossypium australe. The sequence goes on along the minus strand of CM016615.1, from coordinate 13,327,851 downwards.
ATATCATCCAAATTTTGTGTTAAGAGATAATTAATTTTTAATAAGTAAAGGTCAAAGCTGTCAAACAGCAGAACAGGGATAAATTTGAAGATTTTACTGTACTAATTGGCTAAACTATAAATTCTAAAATTTTTATGGTAGAAGGATATATGAATCTAGTTTAAAAAACATCAAGCGGATCTTAATTTGGAGTTCTGTAGCTCAAGATAAAAATAATTTAGTGACTATGACAAGGATGGATAGCTTTGAATATACATATAAGTAAATAGTGAAATTATAGATTATATTACTTATAAGCATGATATATACATTAAGGATGTGGAATGGAGAGGAGGAGGAGGAAAATATATGAATGACTTATGTATAAATTGATCACATGCCCGATTATAATCGATAAACGTTGAATTAGAAATGATATAATGTTTTATTTCAAATATTTATTATGAAACTCAAATTATCGTTATAGTATAAAAATCGAATTGTAAGTTTGTCTAACTTGAATTGTATTCTTAAATGTTTGAAATGTATGTTTATGTGATGAAAATGTGATTTGAATGCTCAATGTATGATTATGGATGAAATGTTGATAATATTCAATAAAAAAGGAAATAAATCCCGGTTGAATGGAATGGAATTCGATGGATCACTGAAAAGGATTTGATGGTAAAAAGGATTTAGCCCGGACGGGTGATTCTGATATAAGCCCTCCTGAAGAATATGTGTGAAAAGTATCTAACTCGGACAGGTGATCCTAATATAAGCCCTCCCGAAGAATATGTGTGAAATGGATTTAGCCCGGACGGGTAATCCAAAGTAAATGTGAGTCTGGATTTAGACTGGACTGGTAATCCAGACAAAACTCTATAGAGTATTTGTCATTGCAGAGGATTTAGCCTAGACTGGTAATCCCGCTATAAGAAATGAGGTTCGCGGAAGTGTGCTCTCTTACAGGGGATTTAGTCTAGACTGGTAATCTTGCTGTAAGAAATGAGGTTCGCGGGAGTGTGCTCTCTAAAAAGGACTTATGTATATATGTGTACGAATTGACGGATTATGAGATTGTATACCATGAGTGTACTACAGGAAATCCATCGAAATTCCGAGGAATTCAATGGGATAAATATGGAAAATGGTAAATACATGGGATTATGAAATTGGTGAGCGTATTCACAAGAATTTGTCATTTGAAATTGTGATTGACAGGAAGAAATATCGAATTGCATACTTATATATGGTTACAAGTATTTATCTGAAATACAAGAAAATGATGGTTATTGATATATGGAGACAAGAGACTATGATATATGAACATGGAATATGTTTGATAAATATGTTCATTCATAATTATGGAATTATGTACCTCATGTTACTATTTGCATAAAGATGATATTTCAAATACTTTGATGAGTAAAGCTTAAATATAAAATAGTATGAAATCAAGACAATTTGTTATGAAAATGTATTTAAAATACAAAGATATGGTTGCTATACGTTATATGATTACATAATGTGAAATTGTCTATATATATGAGAAATTTAATGAGAATTGAGCCCATACATGTTTCTTGGTATTTATATGAAGTGTGCGACTAACAAGGGTGATGAGGTTATGTGTTAGGGCTCGTGATCAAGATGATTGAATATACCTTGTATGTTTATATTAAATTTAAATGAGTGAGTTTTCGGAAGCTCGACGGAGATCACTCACACTATCCATCTGCCTATTTTGGTATGTATGGTAAATGAATTATGGTTATAATGGCATGTATAGGTTAATTAGTAAATGTTGGCTTATAAATGATCTAACTATAACTAGCCATTGGTATGGCTTGTATTTAGTAAGTTTTGAGTTACATATAATTATGATTTTATCATGTTTGATATGGGTTTAAAATGAACAAATGATGAGATGGTATAAGTATAGGGATGAAGATGACGGTTAAGAATGTTATAAGAAATTTATGAATATGTCTATATATATGAATAGTTTATTGATAAATTTAGATATTTAACCATATAAATTGAATCTTGAACATATTTAAGTGTTGGTGTAAGTAAAAGACCAATTGAGTGAGAAATGAGGCTTGGATATAGCCTTGTTTTTGTCTACACGGGTAGACACACGGGCGTGTCCCTATAGCACATGGGCGTTTGACCCCTGTAATAGAGAAAAAAAAATTTGGGATTATGCGAAAAATTCCCTATGATCCCGATTTAGTCCCGAATCATTTCTAATGTATGTTTTTGGCTTCGAGAGCCCAATAGAGGGACATTATAATTACGTTCGGAATATGAATAGTAAAATGACTCGGTTTAATGAAAAATGGTTCTGTAAACTCCGGTAATGCCTCATACCTTATTCCGGCGACGGATACAGGTAGGGGTGTTACACATTTCATATGATATATTTATAAGTATCAGTTAAATAAATATAAATAAATTTTTTTGTGAAAAAAGTATGAAATATCTGTCCTCCGAACTCCCACCACACATGTGGCATTATTCTAAAGGTCACCAATTTTTTAAAAAATAAGTCATGAAAATTAGTTGAGTATTGTTATCAAAATTAAAGTTTTATAAATGTTTGGTTTTTAAAATATTCTTATTATATTATGTGGGGTAAGCGGGGTCGGGACAAGTACAATATCATATCCACGTCTGCCTCACCACCCACGATGGGTTTAATTTTTGTTCCCATCTCCTCCCCACCACCCGCGAAACCTGTACCCATTTCCAACCAATTGGGTGCGAAATGGGGCGGCACCCGCAAAACCCGCCCCACTTACGCCCCTAACCAAGAGGAAAAGATTTAAGCAATTTCATCTTTATAAATCTCCGCCCAGTCCAATAATTGTTAAAGCTCAAAACAGTTGATTTGTCAATCCTCTTGAGAAATGGGAGCTTTTTTCTTCACTCTCTTTATCACCTTCATCTTCTTTACTACTCTTTTTGTTGTTGCTCTCAATCGTTATACTAAGAAAAGAAGTCACTAGCTTCCCCCAGGCCCGCCCACAATTCCATTCTTTGGCAACCTTCTATGGTTGTTTATCATGCCTTTCTCACGTGTTAAGGCCCTTATTCTTTCCCTACATGAAAGATATGGTCCGATTTATACCCTGTATATAGGCTCAAAGCCCTTAATCGTTATTGGCAGTCACTCCGTTGCCTATCAAGCCTTGATTGATAACAGTGTTATCTTTGCTAACCGTCCCCAAGCAATGGCCACTGATAAGTTCCTCAGCTGTGATCAACACAACATCTCCTCGGCATTCTATAGCCCTACATGGCTCCGACTCCGCCGTAATCTTACCTATAATATCCTGCATACTTTGCGGATAAAATCCTTTGCATGTGCACGTAAATGGGCCTTGGATGCACTTATCAACCGCCTTAATTCTCACTCATCATCTTATGAATATCATCACACTGAAATCAGAGAGCATATACAACATGCACTCTACGATTTGTTCGCTTTTATTTGCTTTGGTGAGAAGCTTGAAGACAAGAAAATTCAAGATATCAAGGATCTGCAGCGACGCCTACAGTTGAGTTTTGACAAATTCAAAGTACTCAATCTGTTTCCAAGTTTGGGGAAATTTGTCTTTCACAAGCGATGGGAAAAGCTTCGTCAGCTTCGACTGGATCAGGAAAAACTAATGGTACCTTTCATAAAAACTAGAAAGGAGATGAAGGAAGGAAAAAATGAAAAGGATGAGCCTTTCCTTCCCTATGTTGACACTTTGTTTGATTTACAACTTAAAGAGGAAAACAAAAAACTTGAAGAAAAGGAAATTGTGACATTGTGCTCTGAGTTCTTCACTGGAGGCATTGATACTACTACCACAACTCTAGAATGGATCATGGCTAATTTGGTGAAGCACCCACATATTCAAGACAAGTTATTCAAGGAAATCAAAGGGGTTGTCTCAGACGGGGAAGTAGAGATTAAGGATGAAGATTTGAGGAAGATGCCATATCTTAAAGCCATTATCTTAGAAAGTTTAAGGCGTCATCCTCCTAGCCATTTTCTAATCCCACATACGGTAACAAAAGATGTTGTTTTGGATGGGTTTTTAGTTCCAAAGAACAGTAATGTAATTTTTATAGTGGTGGAAATGGGTCGGAATCCGAATGTATGGGAAAATCCAATAGAGTTCAAGCCTGAGAGATTCTTAAACAAGGGTGATTTTGATATTAGTGGAACAAAAAAGATTAAGATGATGCCATTTGGGGTAGGGAAAAGGATGTGTCCGGCATATCGTTTGGCAATGCTTCACTTAGAGTATTTTGTGGCAAACTTAGTCTGGCATTTCAACTTTAAGTGTTTTGGAGAAGGTGTGGATTTGACTGAAAAACATGATTTCACAGCCGTAATGCAGAATCCTCTGAAGGTCCAAATAGATCCTAGATTGTATGGCCACTGATTTATCTTAATTTTTGTTGAATCATATTAAGCATATTTTAAATAAGGGTGAGCATTCGATCGAATCGAATCAAATCGAAAATTTTCGAGTTAATCGAGTTTTCGAATCTCATTTTATCATCCTAACTTTACTTGAAGTTTTATCGAATCAAATCGAGTGAGATGGAATTCGAATCGAATCGAATATATTTGTTCGAGTTAAATTTAAAAATAAAATAAAATTAGTGTTGTTTATTTTTATGTAATTTTTCAAAAAATAATTTTCTTTAAAGTTTTTAACCATGATCATACAACAAAAAATTGAAGTAAATAAGTGAATAAATAAAAGCAACACAACATCAACCCAAATAAACAACATGATTCCAAATAAACAACAAAAATAATACAACAAGATTATAATAAAAAACATAAGTAAAAGTCCAAGTAAATAGCATGAGTCGAAATAAACAACAACATTATAATTAAAAAAAACATAAGCAAAAGTCCAAAATACAATAGAAACCTACACCAAAAGAACACAACAAAAGTCCAATTAACCAACAACAATAACAAACCAAACCGAACTAATAACAATAACACATCAGTTCAAAAACCATTATAGAAACGTTTAAGTTTTTTCTTGTGCTCCAAACACCATTGATAATCTTGAAACATCTAGTAAAAGTATTGAATGAGTTAGTTAATAATAAAAAAATTTTGCTAAAATAAATTAAATAAACATTTAACTTTATAAACTAATGCTAAGTATGTTACCTTCTTGATCTTCAGGTATTTTGGAAAAGTCTAGCAAATTTAAAAACAAAAGTATTAGTTAAATTATGGGAATGCTTACTAATATAAAGAATACAAAAGCTTATTTTATAAATTAAAATTTATATATTACCATCTTCCATGGTTTGAAGTTCATCAACATAATCTTCAAGATTGATGGCATCATTAGATTTCCGAAACCAATCTTGTGTGCAAAGCAAAGCTTCGACCATAAGAGGAGTTAGAGAACTTCTAAAACTATCGAGAACACGTCCACCCGTGCTAAAATGCACTTTCCGAGGCAACTGTTGAGATAGGAATAGAAAGAATATCTCAAGCCATTTGTGCAAGAATAGGGAATCTAGGACTATTCATTTTCCACCACAATAGTAAATCAAATGAACTTGAATTGTTTACTTCTTCATCCTCACCCAAATATCTATCCAACTCAGATTTGCTTTCTAATCCAACTTGTTTCTTCTTCTTAAGGTATTTTTGTTTGGCCAAGCCCGTTTTCATTTATTGAGTGATGTATTTCCATTGAACTGCAAAGATTTGTCGAAGAACTAGATCTACCTTCAAACAATTCAATTCTCTCGGCATTAGAAGAATACTCATTGAACAAGCAATGCAAATCTTTATTAATCATTATCATAATGTCATTAGCAACATTAGGAAAAAGTAAGTTGACCCCAAAGTCCAAAAAACTCATTTTACATCGCGGATCAAAGATGACCGCCAAGTAAACTAGCATGTTGATCTTGTTTCCTTCACCCCAATACTTATTATATTTCTCTCTCATTTTGGAAGTCATAGAAATTATGTCTAGATCTCCACAATCTTGCCACCCATCAAAAAGACAATGCACATTCATCAATACTTCAAAAAGTGAATGAGAGGTAACATGCAAATATCCGGACACCTTCAATGTAAGATGATAAAAAAGCTCTAATAATTTTATAACTCTTCGAACAATTTCCCAATCATCAAATGTAGGAACTCCATCTCCAGCAGTAAGGCCAAGAAAAAAATTATGGTCATCACGTACATATGATTCAAATGTACGCTCATATTTTTCGGCCACCTTTAACATCATATATGTTGAGTTTTATCTAGTAGGCACATCTAAACACAATTGAGCCTTACTATCTATCATTTCTTCTTTTACCCGTTGGTTGAATTTTGTCAACCTCGATGGTGATGCTCTTATATACTTCACAGCACCTCTAACTCCATGTACAAACACAGAAGCATCCTTAATACCGTATTGCACAATGAGATTAAGAATGTGTGCAACACATCTCATATGAATAAATTTTCCATTTGCAACACAAGCATTTCGATGATTCAATTTCTTTCTCAAATATTCAATGGCAACACTATTGGCAGATGCATTATCAACTGTAATAGTGAAGACCCTCTCAATGCCCCAATCTCGAAGACATTTTTCAATGGCTTGACCTATGCTTTCACCTCTATGAGCGGATATTGGGCAAAAATTTATAATCCTTTTTTGCAACCTCCACTCATCATCCATCCAATGTGCTGTTAAAACCATATAAGATATCCTCTGCAATGAAGTCCAAGTGTCTGTCGTCAAACAAACTCTACTTATATCTTTTTCAAAACAATTCTTCATCACACTCTTCATGGAGTTAAATAAATCAAGACAATCCCTTCTAATTGTCAAACGAGATGGAATACTAAACCATGGGCATGCTATAGAAAGAAAGTATTTGAAACCCTCTCCCTCTACAATTTTAAAAGGTAGTTCATCCATAATTATCATACGAACCTGTAACACCTCTAACCCGTATCTGTCGCCGGATTAGGGTTACGGGCATTACTAAACCTCAAACCAGTCAATGCGCTTCATAAGATCAACTACTTTGACTAATGTATTCCAAATTCTACTATCACAACTAACATATATATATATATATATATATATCATCAATAACAATTTATTTACTTATATATCACAAAATATGTCATTTACAAACAAGTATTGACTAACTATAATCATATGGCAAAATACCATTCCTTGGTCCGATAAAAACATATATCGAACATACATCCATTGCTTAAACATATATTTCATTTCCATTATCCATACATTCGAGCATATAACATTTCAGACCATATGTATTACATACGACTATGTATCTTCATCATTTTTATTACCTTATGCGATTATACCATGAACAAATTTAAGCAAAAGAACAACTTGTTTAACACAAATTTTCCTTGTCACATTCGGTAATGATCCCTATGCATATATATATATATATATATATATCATTACAAGTATACCTTATTATAATATTATATCAATGAACTAACTATTATTAACACATATAAAAATTTGTATTATCTCTCAAAGATGAAAAATTTAATGTCCAAAATAAATTATGCCCTAACCGAATATCCACAAACAAGTACACATTTGATAACTCTTTAATATATCACCTTAATAATACACATGCACAAGCTGCAATTTATTCCATCTAAGTTTAGTCACGTTAAAGCTTTCAACAAACATGTCGAAACAAATAATCACCCAAACATCATCCATACATATATCTATATATATATATATATATCATATTCATTCCATATCTAGAAAATCAAACTAACATAGACCTAACGTGAAATGGTGTTTTTAATATGTAAGTATACTAAGATATTCAAATAGCAAATTCATAATTTAAATAAGCTCAACCCAACTTAAATAAAGAAACATATACAAACAAGTTTAAGCCAAAAAGGGGTAAGCCATTTTCGCATGGCATACAAACATATACATATCATTCGAACCCACTTAAGAGACTTAGACTATACATGCCACAAATTCAAAAGAGATACAACTTATGAAATACCAAAATTAAGTGATAATGTGATCGACACTGACGGAGATCCCTGAGCACGAGCTAGCCTTCAAAGATCTATAAAATAGTCAATTCAACACAAATGGTAAGCTATCTTAGCTTAGTAAGTAATAAGCAATGGTAAACATATATATCTAAACATTTTTAAAATTTAATCAACTTACTCTTAATTCCTAACTAACACATAACCGTACATTTATATATATCATGTTTCAAGGTTTAACACTTATCACCTTCAAGTAATCCCAAACCGGAATAGTCATGAACCATTTATCCAATCCGAACAAAATCAAAATTAATAATCTTACCTTATTACAAAAGTTCACAAACTCAAAACAACTTACCTCATTAGCTCTAAGCATTCAACTATCATAAATCACTTACCTGTACATCATCTCTCGATTACCTTCATTCAATTGTTTAGGTCTCTAGCAAATTTGACCACTCGCACACATAGTGCAAATTTACGTAACGTATCACACACTTAGTGTCGTTACTTAAATAATGAGCACACATAGTGCTAATTACTTGCAATGTATCGCACACTTAGTGCCATTGCGTATTTTCCGCACATTTTGTGCCAATCGACTGATTTCGCACACAAAGTGCTCAGTGATAAAACTCGCACACATTATGCCCTTAGCTGATTATTTCCTCAATCATATAGACACATAAAATTTCACTATCAATATTATAATTATATAGACACATGAAATTTCACTATCAATATTGTCTATACTCAATTATAAACACATGTTATTCATAATTCATTCTTCCATCTCAACAACATCATATTCGGCTACTTTTAATACACATATATATATATACATAGCCACTTATTCGAATAGAATCATTTACTTTAACCCTTTTACAAATAAGCTCACTCAAATCAAAGATCAATGCTTGTATCCACACATATACTAACCAATATATATTCAACCAATCCCTACTAAAAATTCATTATACATTCGGCAAAATGGAATAAAGCACACTTACTAACATTAACATATGTATATCAATATAGACTATATCAGTATAGACTAACTTTCAATTCTTTCCAATTGCTTAAAACTTACCTCGGAAGTCGATGAATTTGAGTTTCCCGGCTATGCGTTCAATTTTGCCTTTCCCCGATCCAATCTCGTTTCCTTTTGTTCTTGATCTAAATAATTCCAAATTTAACTTATTCAAATATATTTCCATTCAATTTAGTCCCTAAACACATAAATGGACAAATTACCATTTTTCCGTCAACATTTCCCACTTTTACAATTTAGTCCTATTTGCACAAAACTCAAAATATGCAAAATTTGAATTAACTCCTTAAGGGCCGAATGTTCTTCATCCCTATACAAGTCCATACAAACCATTTATTTTTCATTTTAGACCCTCAACTATTTATTTTCACAATTTAAGCCATCATACTCCATTTCATCAAAATTTCCTACTCAAAACATGTTGATTTCAAACATATACTTAATATTTTTCCATCAAACATAACAAAACAAAAACACTCATCAATGGCCGAATCTATAACATGCTTCAAACTCAAAATTTTCAACATAGGTTTGATAGTACTCAAGACAACTAACTCAAAAATGTAAAATTTTTCAAAAACCAAGCTCAAATACTAACCTTAATGTGACATGCAATGGCCGAATAAATGGAAGCTTAAGTTTCCTCTTCTCTCTTTTAAGTTTCGGTGAAGATGATGAGGAAGAAAGATGAAATAAACATGTTTCTTTTATTTAATAATATTAATACATATTATAACATGCCACTATCATATAATAATATAATTATAATATAATTTAACATAAAATTAAGGTCACATGCCGTCCACTACCATTTAAAATGGTAAATTGCAACTTAAGTGTTCTTACAAAAGAAGTCAAGGCAATTTAACCACTTAATTAAATAAATGGGCTACTTTTACCACTTATGCAATTTAATCCTTTTTCCAAAATTAAACACCCAAACAGACAAATTAATCTACGATGTTTTAACACATGCTCAAACATATAACATAAATATCAGATAAAGTATTAAAATATTTTTCTATCCCAGATTCGTGGTCCCGAAACCATCATTCTGATTAGGGCCGTAATTGGGCTGTTACAACTCTCCTCCCCTTAAAGGATTTTCGTCCCCAAAAATCTTACCGTTGAATAATTGTGGGTAACGTTCTTTCATTGATTCTTCGGTTTCCCAGGTTGCTTCTTCAACCCCGTGCTTATGCCACATTACTTTAACCAGCAATATCTTCTTATTTCGCAACTCTTTCACTTCACGAGCTAAGATGCGAATCGGTTCTTCCTCATAAGTCAAATCGGGCTGAATTTCAATTTCTGATGGACCGATCACATGAGAATGATCGGATCTGTATCGTTGAAGCATCGACACGTGGAAAACATTATGAATCTTATCTAACTCAGATGGCAACCTCAATCTGTACGCAACCGGCCCTATACGCTCGATAACCTCATACGACCCAATAAATCTCGGACTCAGCTTTCCCTTACGACCAAATCTAAGTATCTTTTTCCACGACGATACTTTCAAGAACACTCGATCACCCACTTGAAACTCTATATCCTTTCGTTTCAAATTCTCGAACGACTTCTAACGATCTGATGCAGCTTTCAAACTTTCTCAAATTACTTTAACTTTCCACTCCGTGTCTCTGATCAAATCAACCCCGTGTATCTTGCCTTCACTTAGTTCGGCCCAATATAATGGTGTACGACATTTTCGACTGTACAATGCTTCGTAGGGTGCCACTTTAATACTTGATTGAAAGCTATTATTATACGCAAATTCAATCAAAGGCAAGCATCGTTCCCACGTACCCTCAAACTCAAGAACGCAACATCTCAACATATCCTCGAGTATTTGAATAACATGCTTGGATTAATGATACGGGCCGGCTCGGGATGAGTCGAAACGTATACGGGTTGCCCAATCGTCTACGATGAGGAATCAAGCCTTCGGAAAAATAATCGGAAAATATAAATGAGTTTGCGGAAGCTTAAGTGAATAAAAATAGGATTTGGTTCGGTTTTGATAAAATAAAAATTAAATAAGATAGATAAAAGGATAATTTAATGGAGATGGATAAACGAACTTAAACGAGAAGCGATTCAACACTAAAGAGTGTCACCCCGGGTTCTATAATGTTTAAGGTGGATAAATGGATTCGAAGATGGAAATGGAAATACGAACTTAACTTAAGAAAGATTCAACACTATATAACAGTGTCACCCCATTTCTTATATCGTTAAGGTGGATAGGTGAAGATAGGTTGATGAACGCCACACCAAACGAAATTTGGTGATAAGTTCAAACAAGCCGAAGACGCCACAAGAAAAGCTTGATAAGTCTAACGAAACTTGTACAAAAACGAAGAGGAGATAAACTCACTCAAATGAACAGAGGTTCATAAAATTTCATTCATGAAAATTCTCTATCTATACAAATGAAAATTAGCAAATATTTATAGCCTAAAATAAAGTAGCCGAATATTCAAAAAAATAAAAGAAAATTAAAAACTCATTCAAATTGTGGCCGTCCCATGCTAGGTGCCAACCAAGAAATCAATTCACATTATTTCATATTATTTGTTGTGCCGTTTTGCTCCACTAGGATCATCATGTTGATTAATCAAATGCTTGTGTCATTTATGCACCATACACCAAATGCTTGATTTTATTCTCCACTATAGCCGTCCATCAACCAACCCATTTGCATGCATCCAAATGTTTTTATTTTATTCCCATATTCCTTCTCCATGACTTTCCACTATCATTTGCTAAATGATTTAAAAATCAGCCCAACATGTGTCTTCATTTAAGCTTTGAAATTTGGCTGTTATTTAACTCATGTGGCCGTTCCATTCATCCTCTCCCATAGCTTAATATTTTATTGTATCCAACCAAGTAGGCTTCCATATTTTAATATCTCAAAATCCTACCATAATTCCCATAGTGCCGTCCATGCTTAAGCTTTCCTTTGTGTGTGTGCCGTCCACCATGTTCACAAGAAGACAAGATTTGTCTTATTATCTCATGCTTCCATTCATACATCAAGCCATGCCGTCCAAGCTTTCATCCATTAATCCTTTGTACAAGCTCACGCATGCCTTCATGTTTGTCTTTACCAAATCATTAATTAATTCAAGGGTATACCTCATGTGTTATCAATTAAATTCCCTTCCTTCATGCACCAACCTTTACCGTCCACTATGATCTCCACCAGTCACCACATGCATATTTCATTTGTTTATAGCTCCCATTTGTCCATCATGCCTTTTAATTTGCCTTCATTAATGGATGCTCCAACTGCACATCTCACGCCTAGGAGAAAGACATCTGACCATGCTCCATATTCTTCATTCAATATTCGGCCAAGACAAATCATTCTCAAATCCATGCTTCACTCCTATCATGCTTAATATTCCCTCCCATGGTCGTCCGTTCATGTTCTCTTTTAAAATATTTGGACTTCACTTCCAAGCACCATACCGTCCATGACCACATGCAACCTTGCGTGATTTCCTATAAAACACATAACCCAAACATTAATTTGAATAAAATTTAACTTGAACCAAAAATTAAAAATACTTTATTTTAAACACCAGACATATTAAAAACTATATTAACTAAACAATTTAATTAATATGAAATAACATGTAGCAAAATAATAAATGACTGAATTAATTAATTAACTTAAACTAAATTAATTAAATTTCATTCTAGCAATTTAATTAACTTAAACTAAGTTAACTAATTTTTATTCCAACAATTAAATATTTAAAATGCGCTAAAGGTGAGCTAATAACGAGCTCCACAAGTTTAAAAATCATTGGTGCCCCGGGCGTGCTCGTATCATTCCCTCCCTCTTCAAGACGATTCGTCCTCGAATCGACCCGTTGGTTGTCCGAACAAAACTCCTTGTTCGTCTTTCCTCGATCAAACGGGAAGGATGATAATAGCAATACCTGAAAAGAAAATTCAAGAATTAGTAAGAAATGTTTTAAACATACTTGCAAACCGAATAAAAACAACACCAAGCAAATAAATCGCATGCGGTCAGGCATAAACACTTTATCATACAAAAGGATCAATGCCTTGTCAAAATTTTGGAGCAAAAACGGATAAGTTTCGAAGCATGCATACGATCTAATTGGATTCCACAAGACAAAATAAACATGTGAATAACACATCAAATGATAGATATAGTCGTCAAAAGCAAGTAATGAAGAAAAAGCATATGGCACCTGAAATTGAACATTCAAACCTTGCTTTGTATTCGCACATGAATAAAAATGATCAAACACAAAATTCTTTTTGTCTTCTTTTAAAACAAATAGACCATTAATAAACAAAATAGGGCATTCAAATAATTCATGATCTAAATGCTTTACAAAATGGCAGTCATCATTATGAACTCTTTCAACATCTAAAATGAACAAAAATGTTTCAACAAATGCTTCATGACACTTATCAAAAACAATTATCTTTTTGTCAAGAACTAGAACAGATACTCCATTATCCAACAAGATAAAACAATGAAGAACATCACGTTTTAAAGATTTTACAAGAATGGATTCAGCAACGTGATTCTTGTCAACATCCGAAGAAAACAAAATGGGTTCATAGGTTTCAAGTGTCTTACCTTTGGGTGTTGAAAGAAAGGAATCGACCTTACCTTTACGCGCGGTATGGCAAAAGTCTTTCTTACCTTGCTTGTCTTCACATTCTGAAAATCGAAGATCGAATTTACCTTGCTTGATCAAGACGAACCTTCTCTCCTCGGGCATGTAATGTAGTCGATGCTTTATTTGCGAATCAACATTTTTCAAATAAAATGGGGACTCCCTGTCTACGAATTGCTTGTACAAACACAAAGTTTGCTTAAGGAACGAGTAAAAATTGGAAACAAGGTTGACAAAATTCGTTACCTTATTTAAAAACCAAGTATCGAATCGATGGGAATTTCCCACACACAATTGTTGAGACTTGATTTTTCCACAAAATATACCGGATGATACGAAACATATTCCTGGTTTAAAAACATGTGTTTGATTGTTTAAGTCAAAATGTAACAACAGTTTCATCAAATCAAACATGTTAAACCAAAAAGAATTTCGTATACACGACATCGTGTAATCAAAACTCTTGGTACTCGTCAAAACAGAAATGCACCAATTCAAATATTCCTCAAGAGATGGAAACTGAAACAAAACGTTATCTCGATCGTAAAGTTTATCCATTTTTCTTGAAAATTTGTTATCTTGCAAAAATAAATGGTTTTGTCGATCAAAACAAAAAAATATCAACCTTATTCAAAGAATGAAAATTGATCGGATGAGAGTAGGGAAGTCTTTTAAAAACTAAGTCACCAAAGATTTTATTGACAAACGTCAAATCGAATTTCTGCGACTTGGTTATTAACATTTCCTTACCTCGCTTACCTTCCAGCTCGTGGGGTTCAACTTCACCTTCAAATTCACCTCTTTCAATCAAAGAAATACGTCGCTCTTCCGGGAGGTGTTGAAGTGGTAGGTTCTTGTGCGATACGTCGGGAACCTGAAATGAAGAAGCAAAAGGAGAACATATTTCAAATGAGTTAGTTAAATCAACACTCTCTTCTACTTGCTCATCTCATTTTCTCGTTTCTTTTTCACACATTTTTTCATTTTTCTCTCTCTTTTTCTTGTCCTTTTTCAATGATCTTCTCAATGGCCTTTTTAAGCTTTCTCAAAACTTGCTCATTGTCTCTCTTTCTTGCCTCTTTTCTTTCTATTTCTTTTTCTTTGTTTCTATTATATGAAGTTACAAAAGAACCACAATAATAAGAATTTCTAAAAGAAGAAAAATTATTTACAGATGAATCACGATAATTGCGTCGGGAAGAATACTCCGTGTAGGATTTCTTCGAATCATACGTCGAATAACTTGTGCTTTCCTGTCTGTCGCCTTGAAGAGAATCGAGCTCATAACTTTCTTCTCTCCGTCTCGAAGGCCGCATTGAGTAGGATTCCTGGTAATAATCTCTTCTAGAATAGTCCTTAGTCGGGTATGGCCGTGCTATTCTTAACTCTGTCCTTTGTGTTGAATTAATTAATTAACTTAAACTAAATTAATTAAATTTCATTCTAGCAATTTAATTAACTTAAACTAAGTTAACTAATTTTTATTCCAACAATTAAATATTTAAAATGCGCTAAAGGTGAGCTAATAACGAGCTCCACAAATTTAAAAATCGTTGGTGCCCCGGGCGTGCTCGTATCAATTAACCATCCGACTGAGGGTGAAAAGCTGTACTGAAGTGTAACTTAGTACCTAAAGCATCCTGCAATTTCTTCCAAAACCGCGATGTGAACCTCGGATCTCTATCCAAAACAATAGAAACAGGTACTCCGTGTAACCGTACGATCTGTGATAGGTACGACTCGGCTAATTTATCGAGTGAGAAATCCATACGTACCGTAATGAAATGAGCTGATTTCGTCAATCTATCAACAATAACCCAGATTGAATCTTTCTTACTTGGCATCAAAGGCAAACCCGATACGAAGTCCATAGTGACTTGATCCCACTTCCACTCAGGTATGATAATCGGCTGAAGTAGTCACAATGGCACTTGATGCTCAGCTTTCACTTGTTGGCATACTAAGCACTTCGACACATAGTCTGAGATGTCTCGTTTCATACCATGCCACCAGTAATATTGTTTCAGGTCGTTAAACATTTTCGTGCTACCTGGATGAACTGAATCTACTACTATGAGCTTCATCACAAATCATTTGAATCAATTCAGGGTTCTTCGGTACACATATCTGATTCTTGAACCGTAAACATCCTTCAGCATCTATCTAAAAATCTGAATCCGCACACGAGCCACAATGATTCTTCTTTGTTTTTAAATCATCATCAACCTCTTGTGTAACAGCCCGAATTTAGCTTTAATCGGAACAGTAGTTTTGAGACCACGAATCTGGGTTAGATAAATATTTTTATATTCAAATTGATATCTATGTTATGTGCTTGTGCATGTGCTAAAATATTGTAGGTTAATTTGTTTGTTTGGGTGTTTAATTTTAGAGAAAGGACTAAATTGCGTAAGTGGAAAAAATAGCCATTTATTAAATTAAGTGGCTAAATTGAATTGTCTTCTTTTGAATGAGTATTAAATTTGCAAATTAACCTTTTTAGCATGTAGTGGACAGCAACATGCATCCACTAAGAATTTTGCTATTATTTTTAATTTGTTAAGGAATGATGATAATACATATTTTATATTAAAAACATATTTTAATAAAACACAAAAGAAAAGGGCCATGGCATATTCACCATTTTAACTCTCTTGACCGAAAATAAAAGAAGAAGAGAGGAGTTAAGCTCTTAACCATTTCGACACTTGCATGTTCTATTAAGGTGAGTAATTTAACTTAGTTTTTGTTAATTTTAACATTTTTGAGGTTATTGTCATGTAAATTAGCTAGCCCATACCCAAATTCTTGAATTGGTTGTGAAATTCGAGGGTTGCCATGGATGGAAATTTGGTGTTTATGTGATTAATGGTAGAATATGATATAAGCATGCAAGATTAACAAGATTTTCTTTAGAATTTTTGGATAGAGTTTAGTATAAGGATGTATTAATAAAAAGAAAATTTTTGAATGTACTAAATAGCAAATAAATGGAAGAAATGAGTTGAAAGAGGGGCTATAAACATTCGGCCCTTCATAGACGTGGTTAAATTATTGATATTTTGTGTTTTGAGCTATAAAGACTGAATTGTAAACTTTGTAAATGTTGGGGGTAAAAATGGTAATTTGCATTATTAAGTATTTATGGATTAAATGGAATGGAAATGTATCTAAATGAGTTTAATTTGAACTTAATTCGATCAAGAACAAAAGGAAACGAGATTGGATTGGGGAAAAGCTAAGTTAAATGAATAGCCGGAAGCTTAATTCGTCAATTTCCAAGGTAAGTTTTAAGTATTTGGGTTAAATTGAATTTTAATCTATAGCATAAACTTTTATCAAGTGGAAGTAAGTATGTTAATTGATGCATTGCTGAATGTATGTATATACTTGGCATAAATTGATCGAATGTGTGGTTGTTTATAGATTGGATTTAATTTCATGAGAAGGATATTTTCATGTTAATGATGAAATCAGGTACGAGGGATATTAAGCAAAGTTATGAATATTTTTTTTTAGAAAGGTTAGATACTTGAAAATAGTTTGGCCGAATGTGATATAGATTTAGATAAAAAAAAGAATAAAATAATAAAGTTATATCTAGTGTATGTAATCATATATGAATTTGCGGATTGGATATTGTACATGTATGTATGGAATTAAATGATCGATAGGTTATTGAAGGTACTGTATGTGCGAGCATATCACCGAGCACTAAGTGTGCGAAATCGGTTACAAGGCACTATGTGTGCGAATTATTAAAGTAAGGGCACTATGTGTGCGATACGTTACGGAAACTTAGCACTGGGTGTGCGAATTATTAAAGTAACGGCACTATGTGTGCGATACGTTATGGAAACTTAGCACTGTGTGTGCGAATTATTAAAGTAACAGCACTATGTGTACGATACGTTACTAAATCCTTGTAACAAATGTACAAGTTTATTATTATATGATGGGCTCGTAATATTAACGTTGGTATAGGTAATATTCAAATGTGCAATTATGCTATGTACGAGTAGTTAAGTTAAGGTTGGAGAGGTAAGTAATTAAAGGTATGTATTGCTTGTGAAAATTTATAATGGATGGTGGTTGAATTATTGGTAGAGATTTGGTAAGTAAAAGTGATATATGTTATTTATCTTACTAATGTGAAACGGGTATAAGAGCTTATACATATTTATATATGTTTATAATGTCCTTATGAAGTTTATCTTTGAAAGTTTGATTATTCGGCAAAGAGATTGTAAATGTTATAATTTATTTGATCTTGATAAAACTTAGATGTATATTAAATGCTTAAACCTTACTAAGCTATATTAGCTTACTTGGGGTGTTTATTTCATTGTTTTATAGATTTTTGAAGTCGAGGCTTGAGATCAGGAATCCACGTCAAAGTCCATCGCACTATCACTAAACCTTGGTATCTTATAAATTGTATCTCTTTTGAAATTTTTGGCATGTATAGACTAAGTCTCTTAAGTTGTATTTGAATGATATGTAGATGCATATATGCCATTCGAAATTGGCTATGCTTTTATGTATGTGTATGGCTTGTAATGTGAATCATGGTATTAGTGATGTGAATAATCAGTTTGGCTATACGTTATTTTCAAGGGTTTATTTTATGGTATAAGTATATTTATAAGTAATGTATTAGATTAAGTGGTCTTTTACTTACTTTTAAGTTAAAGGATAATGACCATGATGATTTGCGAAAATGGCTTACCCTTTTTAGTTTAAAATTGATTGTATGTGTTTCTTTATTTAAGTTGGTTTGAGATTATTAAATTATGAATTTACTATTTGAATAATTTAGTATACTTACATATTAAAAGGGCTAGTTCGAAGGCTATTTTATGATAGGTGTATGTTAGTTTGAGTTTTCTAGATATGGGTAGAATATGGTATGTATATATATATATGTATATATATATATATATAGATAGATGATATTAGGGTGATGAATTGTATCGGCATGTTTGTTTGTATGCATTAACGTGACTAGTCATAGATGGAATAAGTTACATCTAATGCATGTGTATATTAAAGGTGATACATTAAAGAGCTAATAAATGTGTACTTGTTTGTGGGTATTCAGTTAGGGTATAATTTAATTTGGAATTTGAATTTTCCTCTTTGAGTGATAGTATAAGTTATGACATGTGTTATAAATAGCTAATTCATTGATATAACATTTTAATAAGATATACTTGTAATGAAATATTTATATAGATGCAAAGGGAACAATACCGAATGTGATAAGAAATCTTGTGATAAACAAGTTGTTCTTTGGAAATTTTGTTCATGGTATAATCGTGTATAATAATAAAATGAGAAAGGTATATATATATATATATATATATATTCGTTTGTAATGCATATGGCCTGAAATGTTATTGATTCGATTGTTTATGATAATGGAAATGAAATAAATGATTAAGTAATATATGTACGTTCGGTATATGTTTATGAATGGACTAATAAATGGTATTTTACTATATGATTGTAATTAGTCCATATTTGATGTTAATGACATTATTTGTGTTGTGTAAGCAAATGAATTGATACTAGATGAGATACATGTTATTCGTGATGGTAGAATTTGGTATTCATTAGTTAAAGTAATTGATCTTATAAATCGCATCGACTGATGTGAGGTTTAGTAATGCCCATAACCCTAGTCTGGCGACGGATACGGGTTAGGGGTGTTACATTTGATTGGTATCAGAGCTACAGTTTAGTCGGTTCTCGAATTAACGTAGCGTGTGTGAGTCTAGCTATACATGCCAAAATTTATAATGTGATAGTGTGATGACTTCTGACAGTGAAATGTGTTTATTTCTCTTATATAGTAAATGGATCCTGATTCTGAACGAGCTTTAGCTGACGATGACGAGAGTGTGGCACCTGCTCCCGTGCAAGGGACCGCGCCGGAGGAATCTCGACCAGATACGAGTAATCCTGATGAGGGGGATAAACAAGCCTTCTATAACATGATGAATGATTGGTTCAGTCAGTATATTCGAGCCAATCTGGCTGTTCAACAACTTCTGAATTTGAATACTTCCCCTGTAGTACCGGTGGTACCCCCTATTATAAATCCTAAGAAAGCAAGCAAGCCTCCGGTTGATCGCATTAGAAAACACGGGGCTCAAGAGTTTAGAGCCGAAGATGGGGATGATGCTGAGCGAGCTGAATTTTGGCTCGATAATACTATTTGAGTCTTTGATGAGTTATCGTGCACACCTGATGAGTGTTTGAAGTGTGCCATATCATTATTACGGGATTCTGCCTACTATTGATGGAATACTCTTGTGTCAGTTGTTCCGAAGGAGAGAGTTACCTGGGACTTCTTTCAGACGGAATTTTGTAAGAAATACATAAGCCAACGCTTCATAGACTCTAAACGTAAAGAGTTTCTCGAGCTCAAATAGGGTCGTATGACCGTATCCGAATACGAGCGCAAGTTTGTGAGACTTAGTAGCTACGCTCATGAATATGTTTCATCTGAGGCTGTTATGTGCCAAAGATTCGAAGAAGGCTTAAATGAAGATATAAAACTTCTGGTTGGTATTCTTGAAATAAACGAGTTCGTAGTGCTGGTTGAGCGAGCTTGTAACCGAGGAGCTAGGGAAAGAAAAGCGAAAGGCCGAGATAGAAGCTAGAGACTTCCGAAAGAGATCTGCGGGTAAATTTTCTCAAATGTCAACGAAGAAGTTCAAGAATGATGGTAGCCGATCCAAACCTAACACCGGGATTTCTATACAAGAACGACCACCAGTGAGTTCTCGGGCTACATTAGTTGCTAGTGTTGGCAATGCTCAATCGAGCAAACCAGAGTGTCTACAGTGTGGCAGACGGCATTTCGGCGAGTGCTGGGGTAAATCTATTAATCGCACTTGTTATAAGTGTGGTTCGTAGGATCATTTCGTTCGGGATTGCCCGGAAACAGCTGAAAAAGGCGTTGTACAGAGCGCAAGACCGAGCAACACTACAGCTAGAGGTAGACCATCTTGTAATATGGGAGGTAGGAGTGGTGCTCAGAGAGGAACATCAAATGTATCTATTCGATCAGAGGCCTGTGCACCGGCTAGAGCTTATGCTATTCGTGCCACAGAGGAGGCTTCATCTCCAGATGTTATCACTGGTATATTCACTCTCTTTGATACTAGTGTAACTGCCCTAATTGATCCCGGTTCAACTCATTCGTATGTGTGTGAGACATTAGTATACAGTAAGACTCTACCTATTGAGTCTACTGAGTTTGTGATTCGGGTTTCGAACCCTCTGGGCCGGTGTGTGCTCGTTGATAGGGTGTGCAAGAATTGTCCTTTAATGATTCGAGACTCGTGTTTTCCGGCTGATTTGATGTTGTTACCATTTGATGAGTTCGATATTATCCTCAGTATGGATTGGTTAACCGTACATGATACAATAGTGAATTGCAGACGAAAGACTATTGATTTGAGAAGTCAGAAAAAAACGAGATACTTCAGATTGAATCTGTGGATTTGAATGGGTTACCAGCTGTGTTATCATCGATTTTGGCTTGGCAGTATTTGAGAAAGGATGGTGAAGCTTATCTTGCGTATGTGACTGACAACAAAGTAACAGAAAAGAAGATTGAATCTGTACTGGTTGTTTGTGAGTATCCGGATGTGTTCCCGGAAGAATTGCCGGGATTACCGCCTGTTCGGGAGGTAGAGTTTGGTATTGAGCTAATGCCAGGGACAACTCTGATTTCGATAGCTCCGTATAGAATGGCACAGAACGAATAAAAAGAATTGAAGGCTCAGTTGCAAGAATTGACAGATAGAGGTTTCGCTCGACTGAGTTTCTCTCCCTGGGGTGCACCAGTCCTATTTGTGAAAAAGAAGGACGGAACTTTGAGAATGTGCATCGATTATCGACAACTCAATAATGTGACCGTAAAGAATAAATATCCGTTGCCACGTATTGATGATTTAGTTTATCAGCTTAAGGGAGCCTTGGTGTTCTCAAAAATTGATCTCAGGTCAGGTTATTATCAGTTGCGAGTTAGGGACTCAGATATACCAAAGACTGCTTTTCGGACAAGATACGGTCATTATGAGTTTTTGGTGATGCCATTTGGACTCACTAATGCCCATGCTGTTTTCATGGATCTGATGAATCAGGTATTTAGACCGTATTTAGATCGGTTTGTGGTTGTACTCATAGATGACATACTGATCTATTCTCGAGATGAAATCGAGCATGCCGAGCACTTGAGACTTGTGTTACAGATTTTGCGTGATAAGCAGTTGTACGCGAAATTTAGCAAATGTGAGTTTTGGTTGAATGAAGTTAGCTTTTTGGGGCATGTTGTTTCCGCATCGTGTATTCGAGTTGACCTGAGTAAAGTCTTGGCTATACTTGATTGGAAACCTCCGCGGAATGTTTTTGAGGTTCGTAGCTTTCTGGGACTTACCGGAAATTATAGACGCTTCGTGAAATAGTTTTCTATGATAGCATCACTGATGACAAAGCTATTACAGAAAGACGTTAAATTCGAATGGTCAGAAAGGTGTCAGAAGAGTTTTGATCAACTAAAGACCTTACTAACGGAAGCTCCAGTACTCATTCAGCCAGAATCGGGTAAAGAGATCATTATTTTCAGTGACGCATCTTTAAATGGGCTAGGTTGTGTTTTGATACAGGAGGATAAAGTTGTAGCCTATGCTTCGAGACAGTTAAAACCACACGAGAGAATTTATCCGACGTACGACCTTGAGTTGGCCGCAATACTTTTTGCTTTGAAAATATGGCGTCACTATCTATTCTGTGAGAAATGTCACGTCTACTCGGATCATAAGAGTCTTAAGTATTTAATGACTCAGAAGGATCTGAATTTGAGACATAGACGATGGTTAGAACTGTTGAAAGACTACGAGCTCGTGATTGATTACCACCTGGGGAAGGCTAACGTGGTTGCCAATGCACTTAGCCGAAAGTCACTATTTGCTCTTCGCACAATAAATGCAGAAATAGCTATGACCGATGATGGTGTGATCATTATAGAATTGAAGGCGAGACCACTGTTTGTACAACAGATTCGTGAAGCTCAAGAGATTGATGATAATCTAAAAGTAAAAAGGAGTCATTGTGGCTCGAGTAAGGATTCAGATTTTCAGATAGATGTTGAGGGATGTCTACAGTTCAAGAATTGAATATGTGTGCCAAAGAACCCTGAATTGATTCGAATGATTTGTAATGAAGCTTATAATAGTAGATTGTCGATTCATCTGGGTAGCACAAAAATGTATAACGACCTGAAACAACATTACTGGTGGCATGGTATGAAACGAGACATCTCAGATTATGTGTCGAAGTGCTTGGTATGTCAACAAGTGAAAGCTGAGCATCAAGTACCATCGGGACTACTTCAGCTGATCATGATACCAGAGTGGAAGTGGGATCGTGTTACGATGTACTTCGTATCGAGTTTGCCTTTGACGTCAAGTAAGAAAGATTCAATCTGGGTTATTGTTGGTAGATTGACGAAATCGGCCCATTTTATTTCGGTACGTACGGATTTCTCACTGGATAAGCTAGCTGAGTTGTACATATCACAGATCGTATGATTACACAGAGTACCTATTTCTATTGTTTCAGATAGAGATCCGAGGTTTACATCGCGGTTTTGGAAGAAACTGCAAGATGCTTTAGGTACCAAATTGCATTTCAGTACAGCTTTTCACCCTCAATCAGATGGTCAATCTGAACGTGTGATCCAAATACTCGAGGATATGTTGAGATGTTGCGTTCTTGAGTTTGAGGGTACGTGGGAACAATACTTGCCTTTGATTGAATTTGCGTATAATAACAGCTTTCAATCGAGTATTAAAATAGCACCATATGAAGCTTTATACGGTCGTAAATGTTGCACGCCTCTATATTGGACCGAGCTTGTAACATCCCTAACCCGTATCCGTCGCCAGATTAGGGTTACGAGACATTACTGTGACAATTACCAAGACATAGCACTCCATCCAACTAACACCTGATAAATTCGTATCATTTCATGCTATCACAAATGAATATATATATATATATGTATTTTATCAGGTCTTAATACAGTAGCTTGCATTATACGAATCACATAGTCATTCAAAAACAATGGTCGAATAAGCATATAATGTTTAAACATTTATTTCATTTCTATTATCAACGATACATTCAGACATACACTATTATTATTAAACATATAATACATTAGTGTCTCTATTTATAGACATGCATGCTCACTATAGCAATATCATATATGAAAAATATCGTCTACTCACCGATCCCACAAACACCAAATAAAACCTAATAGTCACTTGCATATTTGATCCAACAAAATTTCAAAACATTCCATACATATGTAATAATTGCAATCACCTATTTAACACATACCATTTTCGAATTCAACTCATGCACAAATATGTCATGTACATCTTTATTACTTACTATTGTACACCGAATCCCTATAGCTAAATGTACTAGTAAATCGCCATTATAAATACATGCATACATATATATGTGTGTGTGTGTTCATCAACCGGCTGCACATATAAACTATGAAACAATATACAACTTGAATATATATATTTAAACCGAATATACATTATCAAAGCATTATCTTAGCCCAAAATACCATAAACCACCAAACCAAACTATACCTATTTTATATATATGCACAATGGCTGAATATAAGCTAACTAAAACTTCCACAACTCATGCACAATCATGACATAAACATGTACACCATTTGACCATTTAAAACCATATGTCTCAATACCAAACTAGCAAAGGAGATAGCCATATTCGCATGGCTTTTAATATATACACAAGAAACAAAATTCATGTCTCAAAACCTAGTTTAGCCTATACATGACTTTAGTCCAAAACCAAACCCAAAAAGGTACCAAAATAGATTGATAGTGTGGATGACTTTGCTGACGATCCTCTGAGCTCGTAGCTTGATCAAGATCTATAAAACAGAACAACAATCACACGGAGTAAGCTAAGTTAGCTTAGTAAGCTTTAAGCAAATATAACTATTTAATCAAACATTTAAACATCTAAACAATCCTTTTTATAGCCTTAATATAAGTTCTTAGCACAATCATGCCTTCATGGCCGAATATCCACATCCTTACCAAGTAATTTGATTATCACATCTCAATTTCATGTAATTAGGGACATTCCCGTATACAACAAATGAATTAGATACCAAGTATATACTCACCACACATAACCGAATATACACATGCAATAGCATCCTTTAATATTCACTTGTATACAATTATATCATCTATATAATATCATTTTATCCATATCTATAAGGCCAAATATACAAAAGTAGATTGTTAATTTACTAGTTCAATATACATTATATGTATATTTACCCTTTTGACCGAAACTACTTGCCACATCCAAATCGAATTTCTATATCACATACACAACATTTATAAGGCCGAACACTCTTAATAGGATTTCACAAATATACCTTAATTGTATCACATCGAATAGCACCAATCGTAATATATTAACTTACCTTATTCTGTACAACCCATATGCTTTCGTGTACCTGAACAAATAGCTCATTTATCGTACTCAAAGTTTCATAACTATAACAATCAGTTAAAAACCCGTACTTACGAAAAATCACCGGCATAAAGCCTGCTAGGCATAAACCCTGAATCATATGCACCGGCACTAAGCCTGCTAGACCCAAGGTCTGAAATTTATTCACCGACATTTAGCCTGCTAGGCATATGAGCCCAATATACTTCACCAGCACAAGGCCTACTAGGCTTGAAGCCCAATACACTTATAAATAAACCATATCATACACAGTACACATTTCCAATATCACATTTCACACCTAGCACATGTTGCTTTCGCATATCACTTCCATTATATATAACTACAATTCACTACTAAAATCACTCATCATATTCGGTTTAAGCATATTTCACACTTACAAATTCATAATTCAAAATGTAATCAATATTAACGATATTAATTTGCTTAAAGACTTACTTCGGATATCGTCGGACGTCAAGTACCGGCTATTCGTCAACTTTCGCCTTTCCCCGATCCAAGTCCGTTTTTCTTTGTTCTTGAACTAAACACATTCAATTTGTGCTCATTCAAACACATTTCATTTCAGTTTAATCCCAAAACACATAAATAGGCAATTTACCATTTTACCCCTGACATTTACAACTTTTACAATTTAGTCCTATTTGTACAGAACACAAAATATACCAAATTTAGTTACACACATCAAAGGCCGAATGCTCCTAGGCTTCATACATGACTATGCATTTCATTTGTTTCATGTTTTAGTCCTTCAAGAATTTATTTTTTTCAAATTACTCCCTAACACTCAATTTTACCAAAATTTCTAATTCCCAACATGATGATTTAAAACATACTATTAACAATCTACCATCAAACATCACGTATCATGGATATACATCAATGGTCGAATCCTTAATATGTATCAAACTCAAAAATTTTAACATGGGTTGTATAGCATTCAAAGCAACGATTCCAAAAATGTAAAAATTATTAAAAACTAAGCAAAATACATACCCCAAATTGAGCTCCCTAATGCCGAAATTCAAGTTTCAAAAATGGAGTTTATTTCCTTCCCACATTCGGCCAAGAAGATGAACAAAGGTATGTTCTCTTTCCTTCCACTTTGTTTCATTATTTTATGACTTAAATTAAAAGAAACATTTATTTACTTATTACTAATATAACATAATAACAAAATTTTATCTAATTTACCACATGTTGCCGTCCACTTAACAAAATAGTGGCTAAATTGCCACATAAGCCCTTAACACTTAAAAGCCATACTAATTTAGCCATTAATCAAATAAAAAGCCACTTTTACAAATTATGCAATTTAGTCCTTTAGTCAAATTAAACACACAAACAAGTAAATTAATTCACAAAAATTTTAACACATGCTAATTCACTGATCATCAACACAGAAAATAATATTAAAAATTTATTCAGACTCGGATTTGTGGTCCCGAAACCACTGTTCCGATTCGGGTCAACTTTGGACTGTTACAGAGCTAAGTGAAAGCAAGATACAAGGGGTTGATTTAATCAGAGAATCTGAACAGAAAATAAAAGTGATTCGAGAAAGTTTTAAAGCCGCCTCAGATCGTCAGAAATCGTATGAGGACTTGAAACGGAAAGATATAGAATTTCAAGTGGGTGACAGAGTATTTTTGAAAGTCTCACCGTGGAAAAAGATAATGAGATTTGGTCGTAAAGGAAAGCTGAGTCCGCGATTCATTGGGCCGTATGAAGTTATTAAGCGAATTGGGCTGGTTGCGTATAGACTTATGTTACCATCTGAGTTAGACAAGATTCACAATGTCTTTCATGTATCGATGCTTCGACAATATCGATCCGATCCTTCCCATGTGATCAGTCCAACAGAGATTGAAATTCAACCCGATTTGACTTATGAGGAAGAATCGATTCGCATCTTAGCTCGTGAAGTGAAAGAGTTGCGAAATAAGAAAATCTCGTTGGTTAAAGTTTTGTGGCAGAAGCATGGGGTTGAGGAAGCAACCTGGGAACCCGAGGAATCAATGAAAGAACGTTACCCACAACTATTCAACGGTAAGATTTTCGAGGACGAAAATCCTTTAAGGGGGAGAATTGTAACAGCCCGAATTTAGCTTTAATCGGAACAGTGGTTTCGAGACCACGAATCTGGGTTAGATAAATATTTTTATATTGAAATTGATATCTATATTATGTGCTTGTGCATGTGCTAAAATATTGTAGGTTAATTTGTTCGTTTGGGTGTTTAATTTAAGTGAAAGGACAAAATTGCGTAAGTGGGAAAAATAGCCATTTATTAAATTAAGTGGCTAAATTGAATTGTCTTCTTTTGAATGAGTATTAAATTTGCAAATTAACCTTTTTAGCATGTAGTGGACGGCAACATGCATCCACTAAGAATTTTGCTATTATTTTTAATTTGTTAAGTAATGATGATAATACATATTTTATATTAAAAATATATTTTAATAAAACACAAAAGAAAAGGGCCATGGCATGTTCACCATTTTAACTCTCTTGACCAAAAATAAAAGAAGAAGAGAGGAGTTAAGCTCTCAACCATTTCGGCACTTGCATGTTCTATTAAGGTGAGTAATTTAACTTAGTTTTTGCTAATTTTAACATTTTTGAGGTTATTGTCATGTAAATTAGCTAGCCCATAACCAAATTCTTGAATTGGTTGTGAGATTCGAGGGTTGCCATGGATGGAAATTTGGAGTTTGTGTGATTAATGGTAGAATATGATATAAGCATGCAAGATTAACAAGATTTTCTTTAGAATTTTTGGATAGAGTTTAGTATAAGGATGTATAAATAAAAAGAAAATTTTTGCATGTACTAAATAGCAAATAAATGGAAAAAAATGAGTTGAAAAAGGGGTTATGAACATTCGCCCCTTCATAGATGTGGTTAAATTATTGATATTTTGTGTTTTGAGCTATAAGGACTGAATTGTAAACTTTGTAAATGTTGGGGGTAAAAATGGTAATTTGCATTATTAAGTATTTATGGATTAAATGGAATGGAAATGTATCTAAATGAGTTTAATTTGAACTTAATTAGATCAAGAACAAAAGGAAACGAGATTGGATTGTGGAAAAGCTAAGTTAAACGAATAGCCGGAAGCTTAATTCGTCAATTTCTGAGGTAAGTTTTAAGTATTTGGGTTAAATTGAATCTTAATCTATAGTATAAACTTTTATCAAGTGGAAGTAAGTATGTTAATTGATGCATTGCCGAATGTATGTATATACTTGGCATAAATTGATCGAATGTGAGGTTGTTTATCGATTGGATTTAATTTCATGAGAAGGATATTTTCATGTTAATGATGAAATCAGGTACGAGGGATATTAAGCAAAGTTATGAATATTTTTTTTGGAAAGGTTAGATGCTTGAAAATCGTTTGGCCAAATGTGATATAGATTTAGATAAAAAAAAGAATAAAATAATAAAGTTATATCTAGGTGTATGTAATCATATATGAATTTGTGGATTGGATCTTGTACATGTATGTATGGAATTAAATGATCGACAGGTTATGAAAGGCACTGTGTGTGCGAGCATATCAACGAGCACTAAGTGTGCGAAATTGGCTACAAGGCACTCTGTGTGCGAATTATTAAAGTAACGGCACTATGTGTGCGATACGTTACGGAAACTTAGCACTGTGTGTGCGAATTATTAAAGTAACGGCACTATGTGTACGATACGTTACTAAATCCTTGTAACAAATGTACAGGTTTATTATTATATGATGGGCTCGTAATATTAACGTTGGTATAGGTAATATTCAAATGTGCAATTATGCTATGTACGAGTAGTTAAGTTAAGGTTGGAGAGGTAAGTAATTAAAGGTATGTATTGCTTGTGAAAATTTATAATGGATGGTGGTTGAATTATTGGTAGAGATTTGGTAAGTAAAAGTGATATATGTTATTTATCTTACTAAT
This sequence comes from Gossypium australe, assembly GCA_005393395.2. Classification (NCBI taxonomy): domain Eukaryota; kingdom Viridiplantae; phylum Streptophyta; class Magnoliopsida; order Malvales; family Malvaceae; genus Gossypium; species Gossypium australe. Next base: position 13,298,517 of record CM016615.1, on the reverse strand, counting down.
GTGAAACGGGTATAAGAGCTTATACATATTTATATATGTTTATAATGTCCTTATGAAGTTTATCTTTGAAAGTTTGATTATTCGGCAAAGAGATTGTAAATGTTATAATTTATTTGATCTTGATAAAACTTAGATGTATGTTAAATGCTTAAAACTTACTAAGCTATATTAGCTTACTTGTGGTGTTTATTTCATTGTTTTATAGATTTTTGAAGTCGAGGCTTGAGATCGGGAATCCACGTCAAAGTCCATCGCACTATCACTAAACCTTGGTATCTTATAAATTGTATCTCTTTTGAAATTTTTGGCATGTATAGACTAAGTCTCTTAAGTTGTATTTGAATGATATGTAGATGCATATATGCCATTCGAAATTGGCTATGCTTTTATGTATGTGTATGGCTTGTAATGTGAATCATGGTATTAGTGATGTGAATAATCAGTTTGGCTATATGTTATTTTCAAGGGCTTATTTTATGGTATAAGTATATTTATAAGTAATGTATTAGATTAAGTGGTCTTTTACTTACTTTTAAGTTAAAGGATAATGACCATGATGATTTGCGAAAATGGCTTACCCTTTCTAGTTTAAAATTGATTGTATGTGTTTCTTTATTTAAGTTGGTTTGAGCTTATTAAATTATGAATTTACTATTTGAATAATTTAGTATACTTACATATTAAAAGGGCTAGTTCGAAGGCTATTTTATGATAGGTGTATGTTAGTTTGAGTTTTCTAGATATGGGTAGAATATAGTATATATATATATATATGTGTATATATATATATATATATATATAGATGATATTAGGGTGATGAATTGTATCGGCATGTTTGTTTGTATGCATTAACGTGACTAGTCATAGATGGAATAAGTTACATCTAATGCATGTGTATATTAAAGGTGATACATTAAAGAGCTAATAAATGTGTACTTGTTTGTGGGTATTCGGTTAGGGTATAATTTAATTTGGAATTTGAATTTTCCTCTTTGAGTGATAGTATAAGTTATGACATGTGTTATAAATAGCTAATTCATTGATATAACATTTTAATAAGATATACTTGTAATGGAATATTTATATAGATGCAAAGGGAACAATGCCGAATGTGATAAGAAATTTTGTGATAAACAAGTTGTTCTTTGGAAATTTTGTTCATAGTATAATCGTGTATAATAATAAAATGGGGAAGGTATATATATATATATATATATTCGTTTGTAATGCATATGGCCTGAAATGTTATTGATTCGATTGTTTATGATAATGGAAATGAAATAAATGATTAAGTAATATATGTACATTCGGTATATGTTTATGAATGGACTAATTAATGGTATTTTACTATATGATTGTAATTAGTCCATATTTGATGTTAATGATATTATTTGTGTTATGTAAGCAAATGAATTGATATTAGATGAGATACATGTTATTCGTGATGGTAGAATTTGGTATTCATTAGTTAAAGTAATTGATCTTTTAAATCGCATCGACTGGTGTGAGGTTTAGTAATGCCCATAACCCTAGTCCGACGACAGATACGGGTTAGGGGTGTTACATCTTGGGCTTCTCGAATCTGTTGTACAAACAACGGTCTTGCTTTCAACTCTGCAATGATCACACCATCATCGGTCATAACTATATCCGCATTCATTGCCTGTAGAGCAAATAGTGACTTTCGGCTAAGTACATCGGCAACTACGTTAGCTTTTCCCGGGTGATAATCAATCACGAGCTCGTAGTCTTTCAACAGTTCTAACCATCGTCGTTGTCTCAAATTAAGATCCTTTTGAGTCATTAGATATTTTAGACTCTTATGATCCGAATAGACGTGGCATTTCTCACCGAATAGATAGTGACGCCATATTTCCAAAGCAAAGACTATAGCGGCCAACTCAAGGTCCTACGTCGGATAATTCCTCTCGTGTGGTTTCAACTGTCTCGAAGCATAGGCTACGACTTTACCCTTCTGCATCAATAAACAACCCAGCCCATTTAAAGACACATCGCTAAAAATAACGAACTCTTTACCCGACTCTGGATGAACGAGCACTGGAACTTCCGTTAACAAGGTCTTCAGTTGATCAAAACTCTTCTGACACCTTTCTGACCACTCAAATTTCACGTCCTTCTGTAATAGCTTTGTCATCGGGGTTGCTATCGTAGAGAATCCTTTCACGAAGCGTCTATAATATCCTGCAAGCCCTAGAAAGCTACGTACCTTAAAAACATTCCGCGGAGGTTTCCACTCCAATATAGCCGATATTTTACTCGGTTCAACCCGAATACCCGATGCTGAAATAACATGCCCCAAAAAGCTGACTTCTTTCAACCATAATTCACATTTACTAAATTTTGCGTACAATTGCTTATCACGCAAAATTTGTATCACTAGCCTCAAATGCTCAGCATGCTCGGTTTCGTCTCGTGAATAAATCAGTATGTCATCTATGAATACAACCACAAATCGATCTAGATACGGTCTGAATACCCGATTCATCAGATCCATAAAAACAGCAGGGGCATTAGTGAGCCCAAATGGCATCACCAAGAACTCGTAATGCCCGTATCTCGTCCGAAAAGTAGTCTTTGGTATGCCCGATTCCCTAACTCGTAGCTGATAATATCCTGACCTCAGATCAATTTTCGAGAACACCGAGGCTTCCTTAAGCTGATCAAATAGATCATCGATACGTGGCAACGAGTATTTGTTCTTTACGATCACCTTATTGAGCTGTCGATAATCAATGCACATTCTCAAAGTTTCGTCTTTCTTTTTCACAAATAAAACAGGCGCACCCCAGGGAGAGAAACTCGGTCTTGCAAAACCTCTATCTGTCAATTCTTGCAACTGAGCCTTCAATTCTTTTAACTCAGTTGGTGCCATTCTATACGAAGCTATCGAAATCGGAGTGGTCCCTGGCGCTAGCTCAATACCAAACACTATCTCGCGAACGGGTGGTAATCCCGGTAATTCCTTCGGAAACACATCTGAATACTCACTGACAACTGGTACAGATTCAATCTTCTTTTCAGTTACCTTGCTATCAATCACATACACAAGATAAGCTTCGCAACCCTTTCTCAAATAATGTCGAGCCAACATCGAAGATATCACAGCCGGTAGTCCATTCAAATCCACAGACTCAATTCGGATTATCTCATTATTCTGGCATCTTAAATCAATAGTCTTTCGTCTACAATTCACTACCGCATCGTGAACTGTTAACCAGTCCATATCGAGGATAATATCGGACTCATCGAAAGGTAATAGTATCAAATCGGCTGGAAAACATAAGTCTCGAACCATCAAAGGGCAGTTCTTGTACACTTTATCAACTAGTACACATCTACCCAGGGGATTTGAAACCCGAATCACAAACTCAGTAGACTCAATAGGTAGAGTCTTACTGGATACTAATGTTTCACACACATACGAATAAGTTGAGCCGGGATCAATCAAAGCAGTTACACTAGTATCAAAGGGAGTGAAAATACCGGTAATGACGTCTGGAGATGAGGCCTCCTCTCTAGCACGGATGGCATAAGCTCTAGCCGGTACACGGGCCTCTGATCGATTAGCCTCATCTGTAGTCCCCCTCTGTGCACCACTCCTACCTCCCCCAATACGAGATGGTCTTCCTCTAGCTGTAGTGCCTCTCGGTCTCGCGCTTTGAGCAGTACCCTTCTCAACGGTCTCCAGGCGATCCCGAATGAAGTGATCCTGCGAACCACACCTATAACAAGTGCGATTAATAGATTTACCCCAGCACTCTCTAAAATGCCGTCTGCCGCACTGCTGACACTCAGGTTTGCTCGATTAAGCATTGCCAACACTAGCCACTAATGTAGCCCGAGAACTCACTGGTGGTCGTTCTCGTATAGAAATCCCGGTATTAGGTTTGGATCGGCTACACTCATTCTTGAACTTCTTCGTTGCTATCTGCGAAAATTTACTCGCAGATCTCTTCCGGAAATCTTTAGATTCAAGCTCAACTTTCCGTCTTTCTTTCCCCAGCTCTTCAGCTTTACAAGCTCGTTCAACCAACACGACGAACTCATTAATTTCAAGAATACCAACCAGAAGCTTTATATCTTCATTTAGACCATCTTCAAATCTCCGGCACATAGCAGCCTCAGACGAAACACATTCACAAGCGTAGCGACTGTCGTACAAACTTACGCTCGTATTCGGATACGGTCATATGACCCTGTTTGAGCTCGAGAAATTCCTTACACTTAGAGTCTATGAAGCGCTGACTTATGTACTTCTTACGAAATTCTGTCTGAAAGAAGTCCCAGGTAACCCTCTCCTTCGGAACAACTGATACGAGAGTATTCCACCAGTAGTAGGCAGAATCTTGTAACAATGATATAGCACACTTCAGACACTCATCGGGTGTGCAGGACAATTCATTGAAAACACGAACAGTATTATCGAGCCAGAATTCAGCTCGCTCTGCATCATCATCGTCCTCGGCTCTAAATTCTTGAGCTCCGTATTTTCTAATACGATCAACTAGAGGCTTATTTACTCTTTCAGGATTTACAATCGGGGGTACCACCGGTACCACAGGGGGAGTATTCAGATTCAAAGGTGGTTGAATAGCCGGATTGGTTCATATATATTGACTGAACCAATCATTCATCATACTATAGAAGGCTTGTTCAACCCCCAAATCAGGATTACTCGTAGCCGGTTGAGATTCCTCTGGCGCGGTCCCTTGCACGGGAACAGGCGCCACACTCTCGATGTCATCAGCTACAGCTCGCTCGGGATCGGGATCTATTACTATATAAAAGAAACGAATACATTTCACTGTCAGAAGTCATCACATTATCATACCACAAAATACGGCATGTATAGCAAGACTCTCACGCGTTACGTCAATCTGAGAACTGACTAAACCGTGGCTCTGATACCAATCAAATGTAACACCCCTAACCCGTATCCATCACCGGATTAGGGTTCCGGGCATTACTAAACCTCAAACCAGTCAATGCGTTTCATAAGATCAGCTACTTTGACTAATGTATTCCAAATTCTACTATCACAGCTAACATATATATATATATATATATCATCAATAACAATTTATTTACTTATATATCACAAAATATGTCATTTAGAAACAAGTATTGACTAACTATAATCATATGGCAAAATACCATTCATTTGTTCGACAAAAACATATATCGAACATACATCCATTGCTTAAACATATATTTCATTTCCATTGTCACATACATTCGAGCATATAACATTTCAGACCATATGTATTACATACGACTATGTATCTTTATCATTTTTATTACCTTATGCGATTATACCATGAACAAATTTAAGCAAAAGAACAACTTGTTTAACACAAATTTTTCTTGTCACATTCAGTAATGATCCCTATGCATATATATATATATATATATATATTTCATTACAAGTATACCTTATTATAATATTATATCAATGAACTAACTATTATTAACACATATAAAAATTTGTATTATCTCTCAAAGATGAAAAATTCAATGTCCAAAATAAATTATGCCCTAACCGAATATCCACAAACAAGTACACATTTGATAACTCTTTAATATATCACCTTAATAATACACATGCACAAGCTGCAATTTATTCCATCTATGTTTAGTCGTGTTAAAGCTTTCAACAAACATGCCGAAACAAATAATCGCCCAAACATCATCCATACATATATCTATATATATACATATATCATATTCATTCCATATCTAGAAAACCAAACTAACATAGACCTAACGTGAAATGGTTTTTTAATATGTAAGTATACTAAGATATTCAAATAGCAAATTCATAATTTAAATAAGCTCAACCCAACTTAAATAAAGAAACATATACAAACAAGTTTAAGCCAAAAAGGGGTAAGCCATTTTCGCATGGCATACAAACATATACATATCATTCGAACCCACTTAAGAGACTTAGACTATACATGGCATAAATTCAAAAGAGATACAACTTAAGAAATACCAAAATTAAGTGATAATGTGATCGACACTGACGGAGATCCCCGAGCACGAGCTAGCCTTCAAAGATCTATAAAATAGTCAATTCAACACAAATGGTAAGCTATCTTATCTTAGTAAGTAATAAGCAATGGTAAACATATATATCTAAACATTTTTAAAATTTAATCAACTTACTCTTAATTCCTAACTAACAGATAACCGCACATTTATATATATCATGTTTCAAGGTTTAACATTTATCACCTTCAAGTAATCCTAAACCCGAATAGTCATGAACCATTTATCCAATCCGAACAAAACCAAAATTAGTAATCTTACCTTATTACAAAAGTTCACAAACTCGAAACAACTTACCTCATTAGCTCTAAGCATTCAACTATCATAAATCACTTACCTGTACATCATCTCTCAATTACCTTCATTCAATTGTTTAGGTCTCTAGCAAATTTGACCACCTGCACACATAGTGCAAATTTACGTAACGTATCGCACACTTAGTGCCGTTACTTAAATAATGAGCACACATAGTGCTAAATACCAGTAATGTATCGCACACTTAGTGCCATTACTTGCAATGTATCACACACGTAGTGCCATTACTTGCAATGTATCGCACACGTAGTGCCATTACTTGCAATGTATCGCACACTTAGTGCCATTGCGTATTTTCTGCACATTTTGTGCCAATCGACTGATTTCGCACACAAAGTGCTCAGTGATAAAACTCGCACACATTATGCCCTTAGCTGATTATTTCCTCAATCATATAGACACATAAAATTTCACTATCAATATTATAATTATATAGACACATGAAATTTCACTATCAATATTGTCTATACTCAATTATAAACACATGTTATTCATAATTCATTCTTCCATCTCAACAACATCATATTCGGCTACTTTTAATACACATATATACATACATAGACACTTATTCGAATAGAATCATTTACTTTAACCCTTATACAAATAAGCTCACTCAAATCAAAGATCAATGCTTGTATCCACACATATACTAACCAATATATATTTAACCAATCCCTACTAAAAATTCATTATACGTTCGGCAAAATGGAATAAAGCACACTTACTAACATTAACATATGTATATCAATATAGACTAATTTTCAATTCTTTCCAATTGCTTAAAACTTACCTCGGAAGTCGATGAATTTGAGTTTCCCGGCTATTCGTTCAATTTTGCCTTTCCCCGATCCAATCCCGTTTCCTTTTGTTCTTGATGTAAATCCAAATTAAACTTATTCAAATACATTTCCATTCAATTTAGTCTCTAAACACATAAATGGACAAATTACCATTTTGCCCTCAACATTTCCCACTTTTATAATTTAGTCCTATTTGCACAAAACTCAAAATATGCAAAATTTGAATTAACTCCTTAAGGGCCGAATGTTCTTCATCCCTATACAGTCCATACGAACCATTTATTTTACATTTTAGACCCTCAACTATTTATTTTCACAATTTAAGCCATCATACTCCATTTCATCAAAATTTCCTACTCAAAACATGTTGATTTCAAACATATACTTAATATTCTTCCATCAAACATAACAAAACAAAAATACTCATCAATGGTTGAATCTATAACATGCTTCAAAATCAAAAATTTCAACATGGGTTTGATAGTTCTCAAGACAACTAACTCAAAAATGTAAAAATTTTCAAAAACCAATCTCAAATACTAACCTTAATGTGACATGCAATGGCCGAATAAATGGAAGCTTAAGTTTCCTCTTCTCTCTTTTAAGTTTCGGTGAAGATGATGAGGAAGAAAGATGAAATAAACATGTTTCTTTTATTTAATAATATTAATACATATTATACATGCCACTATCATAATAATATAATTATAATATAATTTAACATAAAATTAAGGTCACATGCCGTCCACTACCATTTAAAATGGTAAATTGCAACTTAAGTGTTCTTACAAAAGAAGTCAAGGCAATTTAACCACTTTAATTAAAAATAATGGGCTAGTTTTACCACTTATGCAATTTAATCCTTTTTCCAAAATTAAACACCCAAACAGACAAATTAATCTACGATATTTTAACACATGCTTAAACATATAACATAAATATCAGATAAAGTATTAAAATATTTTTTATCCCAGATTCGTGGTCCCTAAACTACCGTTCCGATTAGGGTCGTAATTGGGCTGTTACAGAACCAATGCTTTTCTAACAGCATCTTTATCAAACACCCAAGTTGATAAATCCATTGTTTCTTGGCTAACCTTCACAAATGTTAATTTTGATTGCTTCGGATTAGAAGTATTACCTCGAGGTCTTTTTAGGCATGCTTTCAAATGGTTATTCAAATTCGTTGTAGAACCCAAAGTTGATTCCATTGTGTAAGTAACATCACATGCATTGCACCTTGCACCTTGCTCTCTTCTCCCCCTCTTCAGTCACAAATTTGGTGAAATGGTTCCAACAAGCTGCCCTTGGAGTAATCTTTTTTCGAACATTTTCCTTGGTTGTTGTTTGATCATCTCTACTTGGGGAAGAATTTTGTAAACTTTGAGTTGAACCATCTCGCTTTGGATCATTCATCTACAAGTAAACATTTGTTGCAATCACTAACCATGACCAAAAATTGGTTTAAAATCAAACTTAATAAATCGATTAAATTAAAAATTAATTAATATAATAGTGCAGCAGCATAAATTAAACAAAAAAAAAAAGTATGTTACACTACATTTTAAACTTTAAAGTTAGTTAATGGAAGCCTAAATTAATATAATAGTACAATAGCATAAATTAAACAAAAAAAAAGTCTGTTAAGCTATCATTTAAACTTTAAAGTTAGTTAATTGAAGCCTAAATTAATATAATAGTACAAGTACAACAGCATAAATAAAACAAAAAAAAAGTATGTTAAACTACAGTTTAAACTTTAAAGTTAGTTAATTGAAGCCTAAATTAATATAATAGTACAATAGCATAAATTAAACAAAAAAAAAGTCTGTTAAACCATAGTTTAAACTTTAAAGTTAGTTAATTGAAGCCTAAATTAATATAATAGTACAACAACATAAATTAATTAATTGAAGCCTAGTTTTCTTTATACTAACTTGCCAAAAAGATTTATTATTAAAAGATTTAGGTGTCTACTAAACTACAGTTTAAACTTTAAAATTAGTTAACATGGTATTTAAAAAAGTTTGGTGGAGTGTTATTTTATTTATAAGGTCTGGAATTTAATATTTAATATTTTTATTTTTATTTATAATTTAAATATGATAATCCAATTTTTTATTCATCATTTAATTTTATTTTATCGAATTGTATTAGCAAGCTACAAAATCCTTTAAAAAGAAGTACATTTTATGCATTTTTTCTCTATTAATATTACGTTATTACTAATATTATTATTTCTAATATTATATTATTACTTTGGGAAATTAATTGGCTAACATTTTTTCTCTATTAATATTACATTATTACTAATATTATATATTTATATTAGGTTGTGCTTCCTACTTAGTTATTAATAATAAAAAAGAATTTTACATCTTCCAAAACAAAAAAAGACAAACAGCAATTAAACGTTTCATTTTTAATTATTTTAACAGTGTAATTAAAGGTTTCATTTGAGTGGGGAGGTATCATTTTTAATTATTTTAAAGCCAAAAATGGCTTTACCAAGAGATTCCAGCAGCTGCACTCAAAGTCTCAAATAAAATAAGTTAAATTCTTTCATTTAAAAAATTAGCCCGATGATGATTGTATTGTGCCAGTGTGCCCGTTTCTACAACATTAAACAGGTAAGTGGAGAAGGAAAATAGAGCGAAAATCATTCAATAGAGCGAAACAGATCCAAATAGAGCTAAAATCATTCAATAATTCAAAAATTTTTCAAGACAAACTTTAAAGATGCAAAAAATTCGAGCTTACAATGGAAGAGAACAGACTACCTCGGTCAGAAGGAACAACAACTCGATTTGGAGGTAAGGATTTTTGTAACATCCTGAAATTGGGCCTAGTAGGATTGGGCCTTGGGTGTAGGAGTGTTTAAAATTTTTGAGAACAAGAGAACGGCATTATTTCAAGTTAGACTTATTAAGAAGGTGATTTTAGAAAGTTACAGGGTTCTATGAAGTTTTGAGTTCAAGTTGGGCCTTAGAGAAATTTTGTGTTTAAGCCTATTAAGGAGAGATAGTAAGAGGCATCAAAGCTTATGGAAATAAGTGACTAAATAGCTAACAAAAATAAGCTATTGGTAAAGAGGTTATGGCATCAAGTGAAAGACTTTAAGGGAAGAGGTTCAAATCCCATCAAGTGCAAAATTTTGACTAATATTTTTGTGTTTTTCCTTAAGTGTCAGCCAAGGTAGTAAATAAGGCATGGTGGACTTTTTATTTTTGGCAAGGTGGCTAAGGAAATAAGGAAAGGGTGAAGGTAAGGTAAGGAATCAAAAGAAAAAAGGCAAGTAAGGGGAACATGTGGCCTTTTTCAAGGGAAGTGTTATGGAAAGTGTGGTTGGCCAATTTTTGACCATTTTTGTCATGGATGTGGACGGTTTTGGCATAGGGAGGGCTTAGCCGAGTTTTTCTTTGGCATTTGGTAAAAGCTTTGGTGTTGTTTTGGCCAAAATTCCTACTTGCAACCTTTGTGTCATTTTTCTTTTCTCTCCAAAATTCCTTCTCCTCCTTGTCGAATCTTCAAGCTTTGAGTGTGCATTTGTTTCTTCTTTTCCTTCTTGTATGCCGAAAGTACCAAACCATTGAGACTAAAATTGTGCACTCATCCTCTCTTGTAAACCGAAACTAGTCAAACACCTTTCTTTCTCTTTCATTTCTTTTTCTTCTCTAATCCTTACCACCATAGTTGAATATTTTGTCCATTTTTCCACCATAGCTGAACCCATTATCATCCTATTTCTTCACCATTTCGTTCCCTAACGTGTGGGAAAACCTCATCTTGATCGAATCGGTAAGTAGTAATTCTCTCTTTGTCAATAACTTTGTTTCATTCGAGTTCTTCCTTAATAAATCATGTGTTCTTCTTTCTCTCTCTCGTTGGGTCTGAGTTACATTCTTTTCTGTTTCAACAAGGTGAAGGAGCACAAGTGATTTGTATTAACCAAATCGTTATCGTCGACTCATCAAGTAAGTGGGGTAAGAACGTTGTTATAAGATTTGTTTTGGCCAAAGATGGGATAATTGCTAACAACTCTTTCGCTCACCAAATATTGTTAGGACGAGATTTCAGTAGCCAAAGGGTAGGATCGAGGGAGATCACATTCGTGGTAAGTGGAGTTAGCCTAATAAAGTTTTTCTAGTTACGGTTATCAAAGTAGAGACTAACCTTCTATCAACTATCATTATAGGTGTTGAAATCGGTAGAAAGCACAACTCGTAATCAAGGTGTGTGATCCTGTACTTTCTGAATACATGTTTGAAATGGTGTATAATCTCACATCTCTCTGAAAGTTTATATGATATGTTTTGTGACTCGGTTGAAATACCGAAGAAAAACCAGAAACCGGCATCCGTGATCACTCAGGGAGTGCGTATATTCGTAGTGGTAACCGTATTTTAGCAATGAAATAGTTTGGTCAGCAGCAGTGACGTGATTTAGAAAAATCATGAAAAATAGGAGGAAGGGAATTAATAATTGAATAAGATATCTAATCAAATCTTATTGTGTCTATTTTGATATGGAAGAAACGGAGAAGAAAAAGGAATTTTATATTCTGAGATATCTTAATTTTAGTGAGACTGGTTCTGATTGACTTCGTGGTTCCCTGATCTGTCTTGGAAAAATCTTATAAAATTGTAAAAAGTGAATTATGGGTTATAATTTATATGTATAGATTCCTTAGTGATCCTATTTTCATTAGAAATAAGTGGAAGCAAAATATGAAAACCGTACAATGAGATATTTGAAAATAAGATAAGAGAGGTCAGAATCGTTGGACAGTGAAACAAGGGAAACTTTAAGGAATAAACTGTACTAATTGGTTAAGTCAAAAATTCTGGAAAAATTATAGTAGAAAGATACACGAGTCTACTTTCAAGGAAAATTTATGGATTTAAATTTCGAGATTCCTAACTCAAGTTATAGACAATTTAGTCAGTATGACGCAGGTGGACAGTTTCAATTTTTGTGCCTCACATTAGTAGTTAAGTCTAGGTTGTAGAATTACCAAAATACCCTTGGAGGGTAAATTACCGAAATACCCCTGGGTTACGAGATTACCGAATTACCCTTAGTGGGTAAAATTATCGGATTACAAAAATGCCCTAAAGGGCCTAAATACGAAAATGCTTTAATGGACCAATTTGATTGATTGCCTTAATAGGCTGATTTGATAAATTGCCTTAATGGGCCGATTTGATAGACTGCCTTAATAGGCCAAATTGATATATTGCTTAATGGGCCGAATTGATATTTTGCTTAATGGGCTGATCTGATATTTTGCTAAATGGGCCGATCTGATATTTTGCTAAATGGGCCAATCTGATATTTTGCTTAATGGGCCTATTTGATAAATTGTTATAATGGGCTGTACTTTTGTAATGAATATCCGAATAAATTACTATCGTTATATTGTAAAAATCATGAATTGTTATGCATTATATACATGACTTTGCATGGGATGGGATAATATTGAAGAGAAGTTCTGGTGGCTCTGCCACATATTTTGGTGGCTCTGCCACAAATCTGTATAGTGGCAATGCCACGTATATTCTGTTATTCTGGTGGCTTGCCCACAATTAAATTTGTTATAAATGGCTTAATGCCTGCGATTGGTGTGTTGGCGGGAGGTTGACTTGATCCTCACAAGTGTATTGGTTGGTACGGGTGGTGTGTAGCGGATGGATTATTAGGATTGGTTTGGGAATTTCATTACATTCATTTGATCCATTTGATATATTTTGTTTGTAAATGGGCTTTGGCCCAAGATTATGCTTTATGGGCTTCGGCCCAAGTCATTATAAATGGGCTTCGGCCCAAGTTATTGTTATATGGGCTCAGGCCCAAGTTTTTGCTAAACGGGTTCAAGCCCTGTGAACGACGGTAAGGGGATTATACATTGAGTTCTTGTAACTCACCCCCCTTCTCTTAACCCTTGTAGGTAATGCTCAGTGACGAGGACTTGGGGCCATGGATGACTCGGTGGAGGCCATACTTTAGTAATGGTGTTATTAAACTTTAGATTTCTATTTCCGTTTACTTTACTTCGTTTATTATTTTGGGTTTTAAAGTTGTAATAAGTCCTCTGGGCTATTCTTATTTTGCTTTATGTTTGGGATGTTTTTATTATTTTTCTTAAATTGTTTAAAAGGAAATTTTCTAAAAATATAAATAATGGTTTTCAAAATTGATTAATAAATGGATTTTATAGCAAACTTTTTACAAATAATTAAACTCGGATTCTCTTTCAAATTTTCAACGTCATTTTCAAAAGTCATGATTTTAAAGTCCACTACTTCGATTTTCGACTCATCAATCAACTTCTCGAAATTTGTATTTTATAGAATAGTTATAAATCAAACTTGCTTTCTTAACTATATTATATTAATGTCATTCTTTAGTACATTCATAAGTTCTCAAAACATTTTCTTCATGTGACATACCAAATCCGCTCGTAATGCATAAGCCGAGTTTGGGGTGTTATATTTTATGGTATCAGAGCCTGATTTCAAAACTCGGTTGTGGTTTGGGTTCAAAAACGTTTTCAAAGTTGTTTAAAATTTTAATTTATAATGCATGTTCTAAAGGAAGTATGGCACCACGGGTATCCGGCACCAAGTCAAGTAAGTTATGTTTTCAATTTATGATTATTGTGGTATGACTGTAGAAATACTCTAAAACTTTTAGTTTTAGGAACTGAAACTATAGAGATTGAGACTATAGGATGTGTTTTGTGAAAACAACTTTACTTCTTATATACTCCATAAAACATTGTTTAATAAACACTGAAATAGCATAATGATTCATAAAACTCTTAATCAGATTATATCGACTTAGTGAACATGAGCGCTATAAGATGTGGACGCAGTAGACGTAGACGTTCTAGAGGCCGAGATGCTAGGACTAGATCTTCAGCACCGGGGCGTGTTTCCGAAAGGGAGGTGTTGGCATCGCCAGTAGCTGAGACGGGGATTCATGACCGAGTTGGGGTTGTCGAGCTGACTCGGATAATGAAGGAAGTATTGGAGGAGGTTAAAGGAATCAGTGAAGCGCTTCGAGTTGGGTCTGTGGACTGTAAGAAGAAATTAGATCGCGGTTCTTTTGGGTCGCAGTCTCGTTCCATAAAGCATGTCAAGGCACGACCAAACTTTCCGGCTTGCGATTATTGTAGAAGGCATCATCCGGGAGAATGCTGGAGGAGGTCAGGAGCATGCTTGAGATGCGGGTCTAAGGAGCATAAGGCTCGGGATTGTTTCATCACCATCAAGTCAGGTATGTTTTGGTTGGATGTGATAATTGAATGTAGAAAATTTTAGTTATAAGTGGTAGATAACTGCTTGTTTTTGTGGTTAGATGTTTGGTTGTGTGAAAGAGGATTCAAGATTATGTTAAAAATACATTAGTGTTATAAAGATCAGAGTGCGCAGTGAAAGCACAGTGGTGTGTTTTGAGCGGTACGTTTAGTAGTTGGTTGGAAATTTCGAGGACGAAATTTCTTTAAGGAGGGTAGAATTGTAACATCCCGAAATTGGGCCTAGTAGGATTGGGCCCACTGGGCCTTGGGCGTAAGAGTGTTTAAAATTTTTGAGAACAAGAGAACAGCATTATTTCAAGTTGGACTTATTAGGAAGGTGATTTTAGAAAGTTACGGGGTTCTATGAAGTTTCGGGTTCAAGTTGGGCCTTAGTGAAATTTTGTGTTTAAGCCTATTAAGGAGAGATAGTAAGAGGCATCAAAGCTTATGGAAATAAGTGACTAAATTGCTAACAAAAATGAGCTATTGGTAAAGAGGTTATGGCATCAAGTGAAGGACTTTAAGGAAAGAGGTTTAAATCCCATCAAGTGCAAAATTTTGACTAATATTTTTGTGTTTTTCCCTAAGTGTCGTCCAAGGTAGTAAATAAGGCATGGTGGACTTTTTATTTTTGGCAAGGTGGCTAAGGAAATAAGGAAAGGGTGAAGGTAAGGTAAGGAATCAAAAGAAAAAGGGCAAGTAAGGGGAACATGTGGCCTTTTTCAAGGGAAGTGTTATGGAAAGTGTGGTTGGCCAATTTTTGACCATTTTTGTCATAGATGTGGACGGTTTTGGCATAGGGAGGGCTTAGCCGAATTTTTCTTTGGCATTTGGTAAAAGCTTTGGTGTTGTTTTGGCCAAAATTCCTACTTGCAACCTTTGTGTCATTTTTCTTTTCTCTCCAAAATTCCTTCTCCTCCTTGCCGAATCTTCAAGCTTTGAGTGTGCATTTTGTTTCTTCTTTTCCTTCTTGTATGCCAAAAGTACCAAACCATTGAGACCAAAATTGTGCACTCATCTTCTCTTGTAAATCGAAACTAGTCAAACACCTTTCTTTCTCTTTCTTTTCTTTTTCTTCTCTAATCCTTACCACCATAGTTGAATATTTTGTCCATTTTTCCACCATAGCTGAACCCATTATCATCCTATTTCTTCACCATTTCGTTCCCTAACGTGTGGGAAAACCTCATCTTGATCGAATCGGTAAGTAGTAATTCTCTCTTTGTCAATAACTTTGTTTCATTCGAGTTCTTCCTTAATAAATCGTGTGTTCTTCTTTCTCTCTCTCGTTGGGTCTGAGTTACATTCTTTTCTGTGATATGGCCATCGTTGGGCTTAGGACTTTCAACAAGGTGAAGGAGCACATGTGATTTGTATTAACCAAATCGTTATCGTCGACTCGTCAAGTAAGTGGGGTAAGAACGTTGTTATAAGATTTGTTTTGGCCAAAGATGGGATAATTGCTAACAACTCTTTCGCTCACCAAATATTGTTAGGACGGGATTTCAGTAGCCAAAGGGTAGGATCGAGGGAGATCACATTCGTGGTAAGTGGAGTTAGCCTAATAAAGTTTTTCTAGTTACGATTATCAAAGTAGAGACTAACCTTCTATCAACTATCATTATAGGTGTTGAAACCGGTAGAAAGCACAACTCGTAATCAAGGTGTGTAATCCCGTACTTTTCGAATACATGTTTGAAATGGTGTGTAATCTCATATCTCTCTGAAAGTTGTATGATATGTTTTGTGATTCGATCGAAATACAGAAGAAAAACCAGAAACCGGCATCCGTGATCACTCGGGAGTGCGTATATTCGTAGTGGTAACCATATTTTAGCAATGAAATAGTTTGGTCAGCAGCAGTGACGTGATTTAGAAAAATCACGAAAAATAGGAGGAAGGGAATTAATAAGTGAATAAGATATCGAATCAAAGCTTATTGTGTCTATATTGATATGGAAGAAACAGAGAAGAAAAACGAATTTTATATTCTGAGATATATTAATTTTAGTGAGACTGGTTCTGATTGACTTCGTGGTTCCCTAATCTGTCTTGGAAAAATCTTATAAAATTGTACAAAGTGAATTAGGGGTTATAATTTATATGTATAGATTCCTTAGTGAGCCTATTTTCATTAAAAATAACTAGGAGCAATATATGAAAACCGTACAGTGAGATATTTGAAAATAAGATAAGAGAGGTCAGAATCGTCGAACAGTGAAACAAGGGAAACTTTAAGGAATAAACTGTACTAATTGGTTATGTAAAAAATTCTGGAAAAATTATAGTAGAAAGATACACGAGTCTACTTTCAAGGAAAATTTACGGATTTAAATTTCGAGATTCCTAACTCAAGTTATAGACAATTTAGTCAGTATGACGTAGGTGGATAGTTTTAATTTTTGTGCCTCACATTAGTAGTTAAGTCTAGGTTGCGGAATTAACAAAATACCCTTGGAGGGTAAATTACCGAAATACCCCTGGGTTGCGAGATTACCGAATTACCCTTAGTGGGTAAAATTACCGGATTACGAAAATGCCCTAAAGGGCCTAAATACGAATATGCTTTAATGGACTAATTTTATTGATTGCCTTAATAGGCTGATTTGATAAATTGCCTTAATTGGCCGATTTGATAGACTGGCTTAATGGGCCGATTTGATAGACTGTCTTAATGGACCGAATTGATATATTGCTTAATGGGCCGAATTGATATTTTGCTTAATGGGCCGATCTGATATTTTTGCTAAATGGGCCGATCTGATATTTTGCTAAATGGGCCGATCTGATATTTTGCTAAATGGGTCAATCTGATATTTTGCTTAATGGGCCTATTTGATAAATTGTTATAATGGGCCGTACTTTTGTAATGAATATCCGAATAAATTACTATCGTTATATTGTAAAAATCATAAATTGTTATGCATTATATACATGACTTTGCATGGGATGGGATAATATTGAAGAGAAGTTCTGGTGGCTCTGCCACATATTTTGGTGGCTCTGCCACAAATCTGTATAGTGGCAATGCCACGTATATTCTGTTATTCTGGTGGCTTGCCCACAATTAAATTTGTTATAAATGGCTTAATCCCTGCGATTGGTGTGTTGGCGGGGTGGGTTGACTTGATCCTCACAGGTTTGTTGGTTGGTACGGGTGGTGTGTAGCGGATGGATTATTAGGATTGGTTTGGGAATTTCATTACATTCATTTGATCCATTTGATATATTCTGTTTTGTAAATGGGCTTTGGCCCAAGATTATGCTTTATTGGCTTCGGCCCAAGTCATTATAAATGGGCTTCGGCCCAAGTTATTGTTATATGGGCTCAGGCCCAAGTTTTTGCTAAACGGGTTCAAGCCCTGTGAACGACGGTAAGGGTATTATACATTGAGTTCTTATAACTCACCCCCTTCTCTTAACCCTTGTAGGTAATGCTCAGTGACGAGGACTTGGGGCCATGGATGACTCGGTGGAGGCCATACTTCAGTAATGGTGTTATTAAACTTTAGATTTCTATTTCCGTTTACTTTACTTCTTTTACTATTTTGGGTTTTAAAGTTGTAATAAGGCCTCTGGACTATTCTTATTTTGCTTTATGTTTGGGATGTTTTTATTATTTTTCTTAAATTGTTTAAAAGGAAATTTTCTAAAAATATAAATAATGGTTTTCAAAATTGATTAATAAATGGATTTTATAGCAAACTTTTACAAATAATTAAACTCGGATTCTCTTTCAAATTTTCAACGTCATTTTCAAAAGTCATGATTTTAAAGTCCACTACTTCGATTTTCGACTCATCAATCAACTTCTCGAAATTTGTATTTTATAGAATAGTTATAAATCAAACTTGCTTTCTTAACTATATTATATTAATATCATTCTTTAGTACATTCATAAGTTCTCAAAACATTTTCTTCATGTGACATACCAAATTCGCTCGTAATGCATGAGCCGGGTTTAGGGTGTTACAATTTGGATTTGAAGGTTTATTTTAAGAAGAAGAAGAAGAAGGAAGAAGGGTTTATTTTAGGGTTTTTTAAAAAAAAATAAATTTTAGGGTTTAACTTTGAATGGAATGGAAATAGAGAGAAGAAAAATAAATGGTTTGGACGATGGAATTTGCTGAGGGTGATTTGGGGGGAGGAATTGGGATTTGGGAAAATAAATCTTTGGGGCATGGGCAGACGGGCTTAGGGAAGTAGGAAAAAATAAAATGTTTGGGCTTGGGGAAATTGGCAATTGGGTTAAAGACTTAAAAGTAATTAAGTAAAGCCTATTAAAAAATATAGTTTATATTCGGTTTATTCGAATTATTCGAGTTATTCGAATTCGAAAATTCAACTCGACTCGAACTCGAAATTTGAGGGAGCGTTTTTGCCACATCAACACAAATTGTCACATCAACACAAGTTGCACCCTCGTG
The DNA here is from genome assembly GCA_005393395.2 of Gossypium australe. Taxonomy (NCBI): domain Eukaryota; kingdom Viridiplantae; phylum Streptophyta; class Magnoliopsida; order Malvales; family Malvaceae; genus Gossypium; species Gossypium australe. Next base: position 13,279,603 of record CM016615.1, on the reverse strand, counting down.
GACACGTTTCTCGAATTAAATTTTCAAAAAAGGTTGATTTTTTAAATATTATAAAAATAGACTAATTTTTTTAAAAATTTATGAGAATAAACATTTATAAAGACTCAAAGTGCCAACACTATTTTTTTTAAGGTATCACCAATTAATATGGAAATAAAACTTACAAAACAAATCTTTATATAGACACAAAGTCTTATTTCCCTTATTTTCTTAAGCAATGTAGGATATGAGATATGTGTATATATAAACTCATGAATAGTTTTGCAGCTTGTTCCTAAACAATGTGGGATTCCTTTCTCTTTTATCTAACAATATGAGATTAAAGGCTGCACTATATTTGATATTTTTTTACTTAAGAGTTTAAATTTTTTTACAAAAAGTTAACATTTGTTACATTATAAATAAAACTTTTAAACTCTATAAGTAAAAAAAATTATAAAATATAAAATGAGTATGGTAAAATATTAAAAAATAAATATTTAAAAAATTATTAATAGTTGAGTGATCATTTTGTAAGTTTTTATAATTCGATAGCTAAAAAATATAGTTAAGTAACTACTAATGTAATTTAATCTAGGTATAAAATATGAAAAATAATTATTATATTTTATGTATATTATATATTTCTATAAAAAAACTTATTTAACATAATTATATACTATGTTTAAATAGATTATCTATCTAGTCAAAATATATCTGAAATAAATTTATCGGCATTCATTAGGTGATAAAAATTAAATTAAAATTAGAATTAAAAAAATTAATGAGTATAGTAAAATATTGAAAATAAATAAATATTTAAAAAGATATATCAATTTTTTTAAAAATTACAAAAAAAAAATACTATTGAGTACCAAATACTCACCATTTATTTATTAATCAAACATTCATAATATAAAATAAAATAAATAATAAAAAATTAAAAGTATAACTTCTAAATTTAAATAATAAAAAATTATTTTAAAAATTAGAATTGCATTGATATTAACTTCAATCATTTAAAATTGAATAGAAGATTATTGCATGTACAAGTTTCATATGTGCAATTTGTTCTCTTTTTTTTTTAATAGTTCTTTTGTATATGTTAACAATTCTAAAATGCAACAAGATTAAAGATCTCAAAAGATAATTTTATAATATGAGAAAATGTTAACAAAATATAAAAAAAATACAAATTGCTTTGTAAAAAAATATAAAATATAATGTAGCATTTAATCTCATGTTGTTAGTTAAAAGAGGAAGGAATCTCACATTGTTTAGGAACAAGCTACAAACCTATTCATGAGTCTATATGTACACATATCACATATCCCACATTATTTAAGAAAACAAGAAAAATGAGATTTTGAGTCTATATAAAGATTTGCTTTGTAAGTTATATTTCCATATTAATTGGTGACACCTTAAAAAAAACACAAGCTAAAACGCGTCCTTGGGGAACGTTTTTGCCACATCAGCGCAAAGTGCTCCTATTTCGCGAAATTCAGCCCTTTTCAGTAAATAATCAGGAAATTGACCTATTTCCGTAAATAATCAGGAAATTAGCCCATTTCCGTAAATAATGCTAGAAATGGGCGTTTTTGAGCAAAATGGCTCTTTTTGTTATATTAAAACTTTGTAACAATAATATAATATACTATAATTATTTTATTTTAAGTATATTTTTTAGTTTTTTTTAAATAAAAGACTGGTTTATTATTAATAAAAAACACCATTCAGCTATCCAATAAGGCCGAACCACACAACCCAGTAGACAGAAACAGCTAAGATGATTAAACAAGACCCTTCACTATACCGCCCATCTCCGGTCACCATCCACCAGATGACGAACTTCTTCAGGTACTTCTTCCACGCAACACTAATTATCAGCTTGGGTCCGTATTTCATGTTTAGCCAGAGAATGAGCACCTGGTTTTGCTCTTTGAAAACATGTGAAAAGACAAAACTGTCAAAAGTTGAAGCAAGAGTTCTTATATCATGAATATAGGCACTCATATGAGATCTATCTTCTCAATTGCCATTAAATTTGATGATGATAGTTTTGGAATCTCCCTCTAAAGTAACACTATGAAATCTCATATCCTTGGCAAAAGGCATGGCTTGGACCTCGGTAGTTTGGACTTTACTTTCATGTACTAGCAAGTTTCTCGCATACCAGAGAGCCCATTTAAAAAGTGTAGTATATGGATTGTTCATTAAAAAATAAATGGTATTTATAAATGGGCCAAACCAAGTGCGAAGTGGACTACAAGCCTACAATCGAAAAGGGATCCTTTTCTTTGGGTGTAGTTTGTAAACAGTGGAATGGTCAGAGAGACAAATAGCTGAAAGAAGAAAAAAGCAGTGTTGGCAGAGAGAAGGGAAGAGATGGGTGAGACAAGGCCAGTGCCAAGGAGAGAGAGCCCATGGGGAATGCCAGAAGGGGAGCATCGGCAACCTAAGGCTCATCGTTGCAACGATCGCGCTGAAGATGTTATCCAAGTATTTCTTTTTCCTTTTCTTCTTATTCTAAAAAAATGGAAAATGGGAAAAAATTTTCGTATTTCATATCTATATTGTTTTGGGGCATAGAGAGCAACCAGTAAGCTTGACTTCTGAAGCTAAACTCTGATCTAACTTAAGTTGGGATGGGGGGACCTGAGGTTTTTACCCACTTATTTATTTCTCTATGAAATTGTGGTTTTCCCAAATTCTCAACTTTTAAAGAGAAAGTTTAGAGCCAAGAAATATGATAATTGTCATTTTGATATGATTTACTCTCCTATGTATCAATGACATTATATAATTATATTGGTTCAACTCGTGCAAAAATTCCACGAAACGAACAGATTAATTTTATGTACATTGAGATGCTCTTTGGAAAGGTGCTAGCTGAAGCTGTTTTTGGGTCTTAGAGCACGGTTTGTATGTTGAGATCCTTTTTGTTAAACTATTGACACAAGATTTGGGGGAGTGAGAAAGAAGTAGAAGGATCTTGCCATGATCCTTGTCTAAATAACATTCTCCTCCTGATGTTCATGTTTTGAGCACTTACTGGTCAGCTTTTTGGATCAACGTTCTTGCTTAAATTTGCTTGTTTGGTGCAGGCTTGTTTTGAGGGGAACCCATTTAAGACCGTTCCAGGACCTTTTAAGCTCTTTTGGCAGTGCATGCGTTCTAAACCTGGGTAGGTTTGATTAAGTGTTTATAACAGAGTGAATTTGGTCTAGTTTTGCTGCTGTCTTTGTACTCGTATCAAGGTTGAAATTTAGTCTCGCTACTTAAAATGTTGTCAATTTAGTCCTCTTATTTGATTTAAAAATTTCCCTCTAATCAATGATAATGTTAGTAAATGCTGTTAAAAAGTGCCAATGTGGCATTTGCATTGACACATGTTTCGGATTGACACTAGTATGAAGACTAACTTTCAAACTTAATATTAGTACAGGGATCTGCAGTAGAACTAGACTAATGAATTTCACAGATATGTATGATTGATGATTAAAGTCTTAGTTTAGTTTTTATTTTCCTAGATGTATGTTACTCTTACTCTTTGTTTTTGCCTAAAATATTAGTCTCGCATATTCAGATGTGGGTATGAGAGCATAATTTTGAGCTGAGTAACGCAGTTGTAGATGCAAGTGAGGCAACTGATTGAATGAAAGTTCTTTTAAGTCTGTTGTTATATTTTACTGAGTCTTCTACTCTCAGGATGTTCAAAACTGGGTCCTATTCAGTTACACCTTGCAAGCTGTTTTATTTGACCCTATATAACTGTTTCTGATTTATATTTCAAGGAATGTAGTGCTTCAATTTTGAAATTTTATGCTTGGTGCTGTGCAGGGAGGAACCAACAGAACCATACACCTATTTGCAGCTGGATCCCCCAAAGAGAGAGGTGGAGCTTGAATGAAATGCCCTTTTTTGCACTTTCTTGTAGATTTTGATCGTTGCTGTTACTAGAGGGCACTTTTCGTATCAGTCATCTACGGGAAAGGTAGATGTTCTGAATGTCACTGATATAAGACTCTCTTAGCAATAAGTAGGAGTGTGTGAACAAAGATTTTTAGAAGTGTTGCAGTGACTATTATCTATTCAAATGCTGGTTTTCTCTCATTTGCAATACACAGTTATTTATTCTTTGTTGAATGGTATTGTCCTTTTTCTGGAAAATCGTATTGCTTCCATTTATGATTTTCTGCTTGGGGTTATGGTGGGTGGAGGTCTGCAAATTTCAAGCCCCAAAACTAAGTTGGTTATGAATGTATCCTCGGAACCAATCATTCAAGAGGCCAGTGATGCTCCATATTTAGTGTCGTGTTTGGATGTAGTTGCAATACAAACAACTGCTCTTAGATGATACATAATCTATGCATGCTGTTAGATCATATTCGATTAAGGTACAATTATAAGCTATTCAAAATATACTTCCTTTTTCCTATGTCTACTTTATTGTATGGTTGAATGAGCATTCACGTGAGAGGTTTTTTTTTTTTTTTTTTTTTTTTTTTTTTTTTTTTTTTGTTTAATACATGAGAGATTCTGATAGGGAAAAGATAGCCTTGTAAAGAGTGGGAATTGAATGGCTTCAAGTCTTCGTAGTTCTTTTCATCATATGAATTGAATAAGCTTTTCCCTTGGTGTTCAATAACTTTTTGATGTTCTATCCTTCATAAAATTTCCATTTTTAGATTAACGCACAAGATTTATGATCATAGTGGTGGATGTATTGTTTTTATTTTAAAATTGGCATATATCTTTGGGTAATTTACCAGAAAATACCCTTTTTTTTCTAAATTTACGGAATTAGACCTATTCATCAATTATTTACCGGAATGGGCAATTTCCCCTGAAAACGCGTCTACGTCAACGCGATTTCAGGGGATGTAGCAGGAAAACGCGTCCCCGATAGAGCGTTTATGCCACATCAGCACAAATCGCGTTCTTGAGGGCGCGCTTTGCTGATGTGGCAAAAACGCTCCCTTAAGGACGCGTTTTGCCCTCCACTTTACGATAGGTTTTGCAGCTATTTTTAGGGTTAGAGTTAGCGTTTTGGGGTTTTAAGGCTAGGGTTTTAGGTTTTAGGGTTTAGAGGGTTAGAAAAAAATATATCAGTAATATAAAAATTATTTGTTTTTTTCTTTACAGTAGTACCTGATAAAATAATTTAGAGATGACGTTTCTGAACAAATAGTAACCAAAATGCTTCAAGCAGGATGCATTGTCAGCAAGAGTACTGAAAAAAGCTCTTATGTGGACGCTTTTTTGCTACAGTAGTCTCTGGCAAAATAATTTTGAGAAGACATTTCTGAACAAATAGTGACCAAAACGCTTCAAGTAGGATGCACTGTAGCAAGAGTACTGAAAAAAGCTCCCACGTGGACGTTCTTTTGCTACAGTAGTCTCTGGTAAAATATTTTTGAGAAGACGTTTCTGAACAAATAGTAACCAAAACGCTTCAAGCAGGATGCACTGTTAGCAAGAGTACTGCAAAAGCTCCCACGTGGACGCTCTTTTGCTACAATAGTTCCTATTTGTCCTTAGACTATAAATGAGCTAAATTTCATTCTCAGGTTGCATAATAGAAATTGAGGCAAAAGTAAAATAGAAACTGAAGATGAGTGAACGTATTAGTGCTGTTATTTACTATGATAGTGAGGTTTGTGATACCAAAAACAGTGTTATTTTTTTATCGGAGAACACAACGCGACTAGTTTTTAACCAGAACATAGATTTGACAGAACTTCACAAAAGAATCAAGCGTAAAATCTTCGGAACAACGCCAACGAAAGTTCAGTCTATTAAATATAGATTTTGTGCTTCGGTTGATTCTGTGAAACATGACTCATTCGACATTAAAGATTCTCGGAGCTTGGAGGCAATGGTGAAGAATCATCTTGCTAGTGGATCACCCTATCTTGAGGTATATGTACAATTTTCATCGCCAAGTGATCTTCCTTCGACTTCAACATCTACTGCTCTTCGAGGGGAATACACGACCCCAAGTCGACACTCTGTTAGTGGGAGGCAGAATACGGAAGCGCCCGTATTTGGTAGTAGTATGGAAAACACAACCCCTACACGACACTCGGTTGGTGGATGGGACATGCATATCCTTCCTTCGACGTTCGATGCTAGAAATACATATTGGGGAATGTCATCAAATTCTAGTGGTTGGCAATCCACATATGATTGGGGACGTTACGAAAGTTATTTAAGAAGGGATAATGTACTCCCCACGGCATCCACCGGTGAGGGGATTTCGTTCGTTGCAGATGATGGTGGGTCGGATGATGAGTTAGATGTGGATCCACCTCGAGAGCCAGGCCTCGATGGTGCAGAAGTTGCATTATTTTCTGAACCGGAGTTTGTTCCAACCATACCTGAAGATGTTGAAGGGGGTTCAGATGAAGAAGATCCGCGACTCAGGCCGTACTCGCCTCCAGCCGACATGCATAATATCGATCTATCTCAAGACGATGCATTGGAGTTTCCTAAACTACCACACAGAAGGTGTGACCATACAAGTTTGTCGCTGGATTCGGGTGAATTAGAAGTTGGTAAAGAGTTTTCCAACAAGGATAGTTTTCTTGGTGCATTGAAATAATATAGCATCAAGAACGGGGTTAACTACAACGTGGTTAAAGCCAAACATGATAAGTACGAGGCCGAGTGTGCAGTGCACGACGGTACATGTTCATGGAAAATCATGGCCTCGTTGAGGAAAAAGACAGGCTTGTGGGAGATTAAAAAGTACAAAGGTCCACATACATATCTTGTCGGTATTGTATCACTAGGTGTTCAAGGTTTTTTAATAATACTGATATTACGTAATATTGCATTATTTAACATACTTCGCTGACAAGTGTTTCACAAAATCATCCCAAGATGGATTCAGATATGTTGGCTAACTTAATAATACCGACGGTAAAGGCGGATCCCAAGATTTCAGTGCCGGACTTAATTGCCAACATTCGTAGCCAATTTGGGTACACGCCCTCTTACCGGAAGACTTGAATAGCTAAGCAGAAGGCGTTGGAAAAATTGTATGGTCGGTAGGACGCTTCATATAATGAAGTGTGACAGTGGTGCAGGTGCTGAAGAGCTACGTCCCAAGCAACATAACAGACCTTGAAACAGAACCTGCGTACTACAACGATCGATTGCTCCGTGGATGCCAAGTGTTCAAGCGTTTGTTCTGGACATTTAAGCAATGTCGAGGCGCATTTCTATACTGCAAGCCATTGGTACAAATTAACGATACTTTTATGTATGATGGTAGATATACGTATCGGTTATTGCTAGCTGTGGCACAAGATGACAGTGGAAGAATCATTCCAATTGCGTTTACAATAATACTGGGGAGTCAGCTGATGATTGAGATTTCTTTCTATCTAGGTTAAAGAAGCATGTCTGCCCCCAACCTGATATATGCGTTATATCGGATCGGGACCCTGGAATACTATCCGCAATAGAGCGACAGGGAAGCCTATGGCATCGCACATACCATCGATATTGCTTAAGGCATGTTGCGTCCAACTACCACGGGTAACATCGATTTACAAGTGAACGAAGGCAAGTGACCAACATGAGTAAGTAATATCTATTGATATAATTTCGTTCGTAATATTTAATTTATTTTTAATTGAAGAGTGATATGTAATATTTGCTATCAACTTATATTGGCAAGGTACGAGATCAATAAGGATCGTTTTCACGAGATGTTGGGGAGTTTGCGCTCAGTTAACGAAGAAGGCGCAAACTACCTATGCAACATACCTTTCGAACAGTGGACACAAGCATACGACGGCGGCCTACGATATGGTCATATGACCTTAAACTTGGCTGAATGCATAATTTTTATACTAAAAGGAACGCGTCATTTACCGATAACATCGATTGTGCGAGAGACATATTTTCGTTTAACGGTACTATTTTTGAAGCGAGCAGCGAGTTATAAAGGCCAAATGCATGGAGGCCATGTATGGTGCGCGAAGGTATTGCGAGAAATTAACAAGGCGAAGGCGCGGGCCAACACCATGCATACAGTGTGTCACGATCGCGACAACCTATGGTTTTGTGTGAAGGAGTTTGACAGACCGAACCAAGGTATTGTTGGCGGGCAATATCGTGTACACTTGAGAAATAGGACCTGCGACTGTGGGATATTTGACGCACTTCGTTATCCATGTACTCATGTAATTGCGGCTTGTCAGAATCTCCGTCTGGATCCCATGAGCTATGTCGACGAAGTGTATAAAATAGAATTCATGTACAACGTGTGGAGACACGTATTCCCATCAGTTCCAGATGAACGTAAGTGGCTATCAGTATTGTTTGCTCCGTTTAAGCTGTTACCGGATAGAGAACTGCGTCAAAAACCAAAGGATCGACCTTGCTCGACTAAATACGCAACAATATGGATATCCGAGAAACAGCCAACCAACAGAAATTATGCGGATGGTGTAGGAACCCAGGCCATACATCTCGCTCGTGTCCAAATCGGAATAGTTGATAGTCTCCTTATCATTTTTGTCTTTTGGTGACTATGAAAATTCTTTTAATTTCTTGATGAAAATGGTGAACTTTTGTAGAATGACTAAGTTGTAAAACAACAAAAAAAGTTATTCAATTAATCTAAAATATCACCATCATCATTATTCTTCAAAATTATCTTTCTTGCTAAATGATTATTTTGTTTACAATTAGGAGGAAAACAAGACTATTTTCTTCATTTTTTTTATATATATAACAACATTGTTTGTCTGCTTAAACGAAGATCATGGAAAACAAGGACCATTTTAAGGGTGTAAAGAGGCATTTGGCTTTTGACGATGAAGATTCCAACGACCTTGTTCGTCGTTTCAAAGTTTTGTTACCCAGTGGGACTAGTGTTGGACTAATGTATTTAAAGACATGTTAGAAGTAAAAGCATATGTTTTTTATTTTATTAAAAAAAATAACATTTATTTTATTTATAATATAAAAATTAAATTACAATTAGGATATTAAAAACAACTTTCATTTTATAAAAAATAAAAAAATTAAATTACAATTAGGATATTAAAAACAACTTTCATTTTATAAAAAATAAAAAAATTAAATTACAATTAGGATATTAAAAACATCTTTTATTTTATAAAAAATAAAAAAAAACAATTAAAAAATAACTTTTATTTTATTAAAAATATAAAAATTAAATTACAATTAGGATATTAAAAAACAACTTTCATTTTATAAAAAAAATAAAAAAATTAAATTACAATAAAAAAATAAAAAACAACTTTTATTTTTTAAAAAAAATATAAAAATTAAATTACAATTGAAATATTAAAAACAACTTTTATTTTATAAAAAAATAAAAAAATAAATTACAATAAAAAATAAAAAACAACTTTCATTTTATTAAAAAAAAAATTAAATTACAATAAAAAATAAAAAAAAACTTTCATTTATTAAAAATAAAAAAATTAAATTACAATAAAAAAATAAAAACAACATTTATTTTATTAAAAATATAAAAATTAAATTACAATTAGGATATTAAAAACTTTCATTATATAAAAATTAAAAAAATTAAATTACAATAAAAAAATAAAAACAACCTTTATTTATTAAAAATATAAAAATTAAATTACAATTAGGATATTAAAAAACAACTCTCATTTTATAAAATATAAAAAATTTAAATTACAATAAAAAATAAAAAAACTTTATTTTATTAAAAATATAAAAATTAAATTACAATTAGGATATTTAAAAACAACTTTCATTTTATAAAAAAATAAAAAAATTAAATTACAATAAAAATAAAAACAACTTTTATTTTTTAAAAAATATAAAAATTAAATTACAATTGAAATATTAAAAACAACATTTATTTTATTAAATGAAACAAATATAAAAAATTTTATACAAATATATTAAAAAAATCAATGTTGGTGCCGGTCGGAATCAGTGCCACATGGGGGTGGTCGACGGTTACGCGCTGGATTCCTCCTTGTCCTAGCTTCCGGCGGGGGTTGTAGTTACTAAGGCGGGGATTCTGGTTCCTCGGGCAGGGGGTTTGGTTGTGGGTGTTGGGAGGATGACCCACCTTGATAAAATATTGACTGCGGAAGTGTTTGCATCATCCATGGCGGAGGTGTTTGAATCCCATAAGGTGAAGGAGATTGGTAAAAAGAAGAGCTCCCCGATAGCGCCTCGTGCGATCCCTCATACAACGACAGCCTACAGATCGGCTGGCCAGTCGGAGTAGTCGGGAACGGACTCAAATCGGGCCATGCATTCCAACCTGCCATTGGACTGGGATACATATAAGGGTTAGTATACATATAAGGGCTAGGATATGCACCTGGCATAACCGGAAAAGGATGTGATGTGGGTGTCGTCAGATGAAGTGTTGGGCCCAGTGACTGTGTGGGCGCTGTTGATGGGCCCGATAATTGTGTTGGCATTGTTGATGGACCCGTCCCATCATCCCTTCTCCTTGGATTTAAAGGGTCCCATCGTTCCCTTTGTTCACGAAGTTGTCGTTGCCTCTCCTCTTTTGACAGTAAATAGGGCTTGCCATGGATCCTAAACCATGGCATGTATTCCGGCACGCACGCTAACTCAGGAACGATGATCGGTTCTCGAATAGGTCTATAATCATATCGGTTTTCCCACAATTCGATATATGCTAACCAAAATCTTGGCCAATCCGTATGCAACTGCCGTAAGTCGACTTTGTGCTCATCATCGAGCACCTCAGGTGCCACGGGAATCAGTTGTCGGAATCCAAATTGACACAGAACTCGATCTGACTGGTGCATCTCCACTGTGGCATAGTTGACCAATGGCACCTTCACATGCCAAATGTTTGGATTTTGAAAGAACTCTTCCGGAATTATTGCCCGAATTGACGGACCTTCGTATGGTGTCCACTCAAACTATATTAACATGATAAAAATATTAGTTATATACTAAATACTAAATACTAAATATGAAATACGAAATACGAAATATGAAATACGAAATATGAAATATGAAATACGAAACACGAAACACGAAACGACTATTTTATTACGAAAATATATTTTATTTAATACTTACTTGTGCTTCCGACCGTTGCTCTGATAGAAGCCGTATATCTTCAAGCGAGGTAGGTATTCCAACATAACTAGCTGAATGGTTCCACCTAATTAAACAAATTTTTAGCATACAAATTATATTTTAAATATACGTAATAATTGTAAAATCTAATATTAAATTTACCTCGTTATTAGTGAGAATGTATATGGTGGTCCACTCGAGGACGAAAAAATGGAAAGCGAAACCGTGCCCATGATTGCAATAGTGATAGGCAACCTCCGATTTTCGCTTTATTCGGCCGCGTCGCCCTGCACATCTCCTGATACAATTTTGCTAGCACGGTAAACCCCCAACTCAATTCATCGGCTGCTCTAAAATCAACGAGTTTCAGCAGCCATCTTAGATGTACGAGGTTTCGTGACAAGTCCGGCATCAGATAGCCTCTAATCATCTCAAGAATGTATGCCCGAGCATACCGTATTCTTTCTATTTCGGCCAAATCATTATCCGGCTCTGGGAATGTGTCTCGTAACTAGCCCATCTCGATCCGACCTCCGTAAATGTTATCCAGAATAGCACCCAAAAGCTCGTAGCTTATGGCTCCCCAATCACCAGAAGTTGCGGACCTGATGACTACGTACCACTCCACCTCTCTATCAACGCACTGATTAGCTTCGGGTCCAACTTGCACCCTCGGCCTATCGTGGCCACGTGCCAAAAACCCGCTTCCCGCAGGTAATTCTCGATCAACGGCGATGGCGGACCAGGCATATTGCAAATATAGCATTGCAACACCCGATCTACAGACTGTTTAAAAAATTATAAAATAAAAATTAATTAAAATTGCATAAACCTAAAAAATATTAAATAGTATTGAAAAATTAAAATTAAAACTTACCATTGTCATTTGATCAACGGAGATGTGTTTATTGTCGAGACGAATTAATTCTCCGGCCATTGCTAATACGATCGAATATTTTTAAATTTAACAAAAAAAATCTTTCAAAAAACTTTTAAACAGGGCTTTTTTGTAAAAATTAAAGGACTGTTGTGAAATTTGAGAGGAATTTTAAAGGAATTTGAGAGAAATTTGAGAGAGTTGAGAGAAAATTGAGTAAGAACCTTTGTGCGAAAAAAATGAAAGGGTGAGGGGTTTTATATATTTTTTTTTTTACCGTTGGAGGCCCAACGGTCAAAAAAATTTGATCGTAAGAAGCAGGCAAAACGCGTCCCTGAGGGAGCGTTTTTGCCACATCAGCAAAGCGCGCCCTCAAGGACGCAATTTGTGCTGATGTGGCATAAAACGCTCCCTCGGGGACGTGTTTTCCTACTGCATCCCTTGAAATCGCGCTGATGTGGACGCGTTTTTAGGAGAAATGGCTCATTCCGGTAAATAATTGATGAATAGGTCCAATTCCGTAAATTTAGAAAAAAAAAAGTATTTTCTGATAAATTACCTCATATCTTTTTCGATTTTTTAAAATATATATTACAGTTTAATTTCTAGCTTCTTAATAAAATATATACCATTCATGGAAGTTTCAAATTAATTGGTAAAAGTCAAATTTCGTAAATATCTTTTAAAATTTTAAAATTAATGAAGTTATACTATCTAACTATGTAATTCGGGGCCTCCTCCTGGAGCACCTTAGACCCTTCGTTGCTTATCGTCTTGGGCAAATAGCGAGAAGAATTATACAAGTTGATGATAACGGAGGTCATCCAAGAAACACCAAATTTCTACGAGTTCGTCTTGATATTAACCCATGGAGACCTTTGATTGCTAGTTGTGTTATACAAAGAGATGGAGTCAGACAATGGGTGGGTTTGTAAAGTTTGCATCAGATGTGATACAATTGACCATCCAGGAAGCAACAGTACTCACGACAATCAAGAGATTGAAGGTGAGGTTAATGAGAAAATGGAGGAGATAAGACAAAGATTGGGTTCTGAAATGTTGGTGTTTTTCAAAGAGAAACAGAGAACAAAGGAGCAAAAACGTTGTTGAACTGATCCGTATTTCATTTCTTTAAAAATACAACATATATAGTCAAACCAAAACCAAATACAACCAAACCTTTTAACTACTCCCACTAATAACTTTGTAACTTGCAAAACTTTGCTTGCACATAAGCTGGTTATATCAATCAGCACCTAAACACATCAAAACATAAACAATCCAATTTCATTCTTAACTAAATGAAACTACAAGGAACTAAACAAAAAAAAAAAAAAAAAAAACTAGCACGCAAACTAGATAGAACGTGCATGAACCAAAGTTTCAGCTGCAGTTCGCACCCTGCCACTTCGCGGTACCATCTCGCATCTTGCCTCTTTGCAGAGTCAGCTCGCACCTTGCCGCTTCGTGGAGTCAGCTTGCATCTTGCACTATGACACTTCGTGAAACATCTTGCACTTCGCCATGTGTTATGAGCCGCTGTATGGTTGGCCAACTTGTAACATGAAATAGAATTTTACGTGAACCAAATCCATTTCAGAGGTATCATAAGACCCTCAAGAGCTAAAGGAACCCGTAGATTGTAGAATTGGTCCTCTTTATTTTGGTGTGTACTAGTTCTTCTTATCTATTTTCAGGAGGACGCTTTCATTTTAGATTTGGTAACGCGGGTTTTGATGGTAATAGTCAGTGATGGTCATGAGAATGATGACCATGAGATTTCCAGTATTGTTATTCAAAAAGGTAACGACGATCCTATCCATTCTATTGGAAATAATGCTAGTGCAAATGTATCTGCGAATGAAGAAGATCCTTCAATGGATGTTGAAGAGAATTGAAGTGAAGAATGATCCCCCTCCGTCATAGTTACTTTTAATAAGGAAGCCCCTCCAACCGACACTTAGCAAGCAAATGATGATAATGATCCCCACTCTCTTGCTATCATCCCTCATACAAGCTTGCCTCGTATCACCTCACTACAATCTAATCCCTTCACTGACCCCATCAGGGAATTCAACTTTGTTCCTGCTGATGATGATGACGATTTAAATGATGCTATCGATAGACAATTTCCCACAACTGCTGCACATGCCAGATAAAGAATCCATGAATGGTGGACTAACAGGCAATCTAAGCGGATTGAAAGGATCCTTGCTGAACTTTCTACAGTTTTCATGCCCAGAGAAGCCTATATCAGATCTACTGCTTATGCGGAAGCCTCTGTCCAACCTAGAAACAATGTACCAAGGTTTATTGGTCTTCCTAATACTGATTTTACTTCTACTAATGCACGTTTCTTTCTTGAAGATTCTGGTGATTTTGCTGAATCTAGCCGCGTGGGATAGAGAATAGGTAGAAAGATACCCCCACCCCCTTGGAATGGCATACCAATGCCTCGACTAATGCGGCCATTAATTCTGACCATGATCCCTCTCGAAAGTCATTTGACTTTGCCCTATATGTTGATAACTAGTCTGCTAAGGTATATGCTGATGTTCTTGATATTGATCTTACAGTGGCTACCAATTAGGATGATATCATTATTTTAGACAGGTTAAACTCTGAACCGACTGTTGAACTTGAACCTGATGACGATCTTAGCCCGGAAAACCTTACACCGCACGGGTCTTCCCAACATTTCCCTTCTGGAAAAAGCCCAGAGAATAATATCTATCTGATGCCTTAAGTTGACTAAATTGATCCTAGGTATATGCGCTTTCAAAACACAAAGTAAACTTTAAAAACTTTGCTGAGCCTGGGTTTGTTAGTAAAAATCACGAGAAAGATCTAACTTGCGCATAGAAAACAAACCATACACTGAATATAAACTCAGTTGTATTTCTATAATCGAATATTTTAATATAACATAAATAAATTAAAACACTAAAACATAATGTTATGAAATATCATTACTAGAACATATATCAAGATATAACATCTCAGCATATAATCATTTCATTTATGCCCAAATAGCTAATATAAGTATATTATTCTTTCATTCATCAAGTTCCAAATTGAATCCATCGAACTATCTTACATATATACAATTTTTCAGGGGTTATAAATCCAATATACATAATCATTCACTATCTCAATTCATTTTCATGTACCATTCATTTTACATGTTTACCTCCCTATTAACCTGACTCAGATTCAGGCGGATAAACGAATCTAACCAATTACGCTAATTTGGCACATAGTGCCTCATCAAACGAATCTGAAGTATATGAATTGCGCTCTGTGCTGATTGGTATAACCTAAGTGAATTGGCACTCAGTGCCTCATTGACACATAGTCGAAGTAACTTGAACTCTTCCTATCCTATAGCTCATGCCAACTATATCCGACTCCGCCAGAACAGTTAATAGGGCAACAATTTACTCAATTTCATTTATAAGCGAATTTCTCAATTCAATGTTATCAATTCATCAACCAATTTACCAATTTACATGCATAACATTATAATTCATCTTAACACAAAGCCAATTTTGCAATTACAGTAATATACAATATTTCTAAATCTATTCAATTTAGTCCTTATTACAAATAACTAATCAAATCTAATCGCTTCAACTAGATTTATCATTTCCAACTCACCTCATGATCTTACCATGTAAAAAAGATTATAAATTCAGCAATTGAAATGATTCAGATTATAGAAATATAAATCGTAAACTTCGAGCTATTCGTCAACGACTATTTTTTTCCTTCCTTTTTGAGGAATTCGGGTCGACCTTAGCTACAGAATAACATAAACACACAAAACCATCAATACACAATTAATCTCTCACTCAATTGCAAATTTATACTGTCGTAACCATTTTGAAAAAACGGGAATCGACTTGTTTTGGAAAATAAAAAAAAAAGGGGAGTCGCCACCGATCTTTTATTAGGTGTGATCGGGTCACCTTTGTTTTAATAAAACATTTTGATTTACTAAAACAATGTTTTTGGTCTACGAAAATTTGAGAAAATAGGTTTGGGAGTCGGTTACGTGCGAGGAAGGGTTAGCACCCTCGTCACGCCCAAAATTGATACCAAATTGATTATTTAATGCCTCAATGTCGAAAGTTGAAAATTTAAAAAGAAAAAGGAAATTGATCTTTTTCGGAAATGTTTTAGTTTTCTCGAATGGAATATCAAGATTTTCTTGTTCCGAAGGACAAAATATCACATCCAGTACGTAGGACACGATGATTTTAATTCTCGAATCCAAGATCATCTCTTAATCCCCGAGACTCATACATTAAAATATCAAAATGATATTCGATTGTTTGGCCAAGCGAGAGAACCGAAACCCAACACATAGGGCACGATCTCTCGAATTTCCAAACATAGAATATTGCCTTATTTGGAAACTTTTAATCTTGGATGAAATTTATAAAAGATTTTAGGTTAGGTTTTAAAGAAATGTGATTCAAAACACGAATGGGATTACGCGACGAAGAGAACGATAATGTAACACGAATTTAGCGTCATACGTGTAATACATAACATTGGAATCTTTAACCTAAAATATTAACATGCATGAATAACAATAACGATAATAGAACAATAATATGTGAGCACGAAATTACATATAATGAACTATAATAACATGACAATACAAATAAATGAATTATGGTACATGCAAAAGCAATAATTAAATAATATACACACCTAAATAATAACATTAATAAACATAGACCAATGAATCAAACACTTTAAAGAGAAGTAATACATAAATCAATTTAAAATAATAAGCAAAACGATTTAAGTAAATTATTCGTAATAAAAGTTTAAAATAAATAATATGTAAAGCAATTCAAAATAATATAAAAGGTTTAAAATAAGTAATATGTAAAGAAATTTAAATATTTAATATACTAAATAAAACATTTTAAAATAACTAATATCCATAAAATATTAAGGTTCATAAATAAATGATAAATTTAAGATTTCAAAAAAAAAAAACAACAGATTAGGAACTGAATTAAAATTGAAACAAAATTTTGGGCCTAAATTAGGAAACGAGCTAAGACAGGGGGACCGATCGGGGCAATATCCCTAGCCTTTATGCGTGTCTATGGGTCAAGGACCCTTTTGAAAACCCAATGAAATTAAATGGTAAAATCTATAAAAAGAAAATACTAACAAGAAGGCCCGATCGAATGGCGTAGCAACGGGGAGGGATCTATTGCGTAAATTGCCCTTTCAGGCAAAAATGCGCGGATCCTGGGGCGGATCCGGGTCGACGCGCGGGTTCCCCACCTCAACGAAACGACGCTGTTTCATTCATTTTATAAAAACAACAATTTCGCCCCACAAAACAGTCTGCTGGTCCCTTTTTAAAAAAAATCCGAATTCTCTCTCAAAACCCCTTTCATTTTCCCCACCTTTCGCCCGATGATTAGGCTCCCTTAGATTGCCCGTCGCACCACCACCTTGTACGGTGGTCGACGGTGCGCGGAGTGGGTCTTTAGTCCCTGCTCGAAGCCCGATTCAGGTAAGTTTCTTTCTTTTCTTTTGTTATTTTATTATCGTTTGTAAAAATTTCAAAAGAAAGCAAAATAGATGAAATGAGACAATATTAGATAACGGAAAACAAACTGAACAAAGACCAAAAATCGACCTTTTGAACTCCTATTTTGTTTTTGTGTTTCTGATATTCGTAGAAAGAGCAAAATTACAAGGGTTCTTCTCGGGTTCTTTTTTTGTAATTTTTTGCTATCCTTCTTCTTTTGTTTGTAATGGTTTCGGTTTTTATAACCGATTTACAAAAGCATTTTGTTGTTTTCTATTATTCTTTGCTTCGTTCTCTGTTGTTTGGTTTTGTTCTTCTTTGCAGGTGATGGGCGATGGCATGCGTGGGTGCCGACCGAGACGCGGGGAGCTGCAGTCATCAGGAGGTATGGGCATAGAAACCGACGCGCGTGGGAAGCCGAAATGATGCAAGGCGCGCGTGTGAAGGACGCGGTGGCAGACGAAAGGTCAGCGCGCGTGGTGGCAGGCGAAGGGTCGGCGGCTGGTGGGGAAGGAACCCTAGGGTTCCGAAAATTCTAATGCTATTGGGCCATCGGGCCTCTATTTGTGTTTTTCTGATTTGGGCTAGTTAGTAGTTTAGGATTTGGGCTGGTTGTTTTTGGGTTAATTGGGCTTTGAGCCTTTTTGTAAATGGACATTGTTTTTGGACTTTTTTTGTTCTGTTTTTTTGTTTTATTATTAGCTTTTTATATTGGTACTGGTTTCTTAATGGGCCCCGGGCCAAAATTGGTTATTACAGCTGCCCCTCTTTGCTTATTGTCGTGAAACTAGAATAGAGCAAAGACAATAGAAGAACCAATTTTGCCCGGTCTTGGCCAAGCCTCGACCTATTGGTCCTCGCCTTCTTCAAACATCTTCAATTCTAATGTAACTTGTTGTTTTGATCCACTCCACCGCTGCTTCTGAGAGATATGACCTGTAGCTTCGATTTGCTCCTGCTCAATCTTGTTTATTTTTCAACTTGCCCCAATATGACTTCAGGACACGAAGAGATTTGTAGCTTCGATCTGCTAATTGCTCCACTGGGACTTCGATGAAATCTGAACTTTTCAAACTGCTTCCTTATTCTCGCAATATGAGTTGACCCCTTTATTTATTTTTTTTTTGAAAAACAGAAACTGAAAAATAGAAATTGAAAAAACCTCGGCATGCGACCCGAGGCTCAACTCACCTCTCGTATTATGAGTTGATTTTTGAGCAGAGATTGAAAAACAGAAATTAAAAATACCTCGACATGTGACCCGAGGCTCAACTCGCCTCTCGTATTATGAGTTGATTTTTGAACAGAAATTGAAAAACAGGAATTAAAAATACCTCGCCGTGTGACCCGAGGCTCAACTCACCTCTCGTATTATGAGTTGATTTTTGAACAGAAATTGAAAAAAAGGAATTAAAAATACCTCAGCGTGCATAACCTGAGGCCCAACTCACTTTCGTATTATGAGTTGATTTTAACAGAAATTGAAAAACAGGAATTAAAAATACCTCAGCGTGCGTAACCCGAGACCCAACTCACTTTTCGCATCATGAGTTGATTTTGACAGAAATTGAAAAATAGAAATTAAAAATACCTCAGCGTGCGTAACCCGAGGCCCAACTCACTTTTCGCATCATGAGTTGATTTTAACAGAAATTGAAAAACAGAAATTAAAAATACCTCAGCGTGCATAACCCGAGGCCCAACTCACTTTTCGCATCATGAGTTGATTTTGACAGAAATTAAAAATACCTCAACGTGCGTAACCCGAGGCCCAACTCACTTTTCTTATCATGAGTTGATTTTAACAGAAATTGAAAAATAGAAATTAAAAATACCTCAGCGTGCGTAACCCGAGGCCCAACTCACTTTCGTATTATGAGTTGATTTTAACGGAAATTGAAAAACAGGAATTAAAAATACCTCAGCGATCGTAACCCGAGGCCCAACTCACTTTTGTATTATGAGTTGATTTTAACAGGAATTAAAAATACCTCAGCATGCGTAACCCGAGGCCCAACTCACTTTTCGCATTATGAGTTGATTTTAACGGAAATTGAAAAACAGGAAAAAATAGAAGAAATTAAAAATACCTCAGCGTGCGTAACCCGAGGCCCAACTCACTTTTTCGCATTATGAGTTGATTTTAACGGAAATTGAAAAACAGAAATTGAAAATACCTCGGCGTGTCCCGAGGCTCAACTCACCTATCGTATTATGAGTTGATTTTTGAATAGAAATTGAAAGACGAAAATTAAAAAAAATAACTCGGCGTGTTCCGAGGCCCAACTCACCTCTCGTATTATGAGTTGATTTTTGAAAAACATATCATCTAGTGGAACTCGGATGTCCTCTTTTTCTTTGGTTCGGTACAACTATCGTCAAAACTTCTTGCTTTACTGGTGTACCTGTATGTGTCATGCGTGATGTTATCATGATATGCACGTATTTTCTTAAATGCTTTTATGCCTACATGATTATGCCATGCGCCCTGGGTCTGTTTGTCATGTATCTCTTTTCGTTACGAATTTCATGATGACCTGTATTCATTGCTTCGACCCTTGACTTTTCTTTCAGGTTTTGTACCCGTCCTTAAGTAATCTGTATTTCTCGTATATCACCCTTTTTGCCCCCTGTCGAATTCCGTCCTTGCTTTGAGGCTCTCGTACTTACCGAATTCTCATCCAGGTAATGCTCAACGTTCCCTTTGTTTGGAGTATGTAATTTCACTATTTATCATTTAAATAGATCATAAATGAGATGCATGAAAACAAAAAAGTGGGTATGAAAGGGATACCTCACACCCATATTTGTTTCAAAGGCAACAAGTAAAGAGAATTAACAAGGAATAATTTAATGAAGAAAGCATTATAAAAAGGAAAGCATGTTCAATTGTCGCAAATGCTCTAGATATCCCACGCATGAACTTCTTCACGTTTCTTCATCCTGGATCTTTTTTAGCGAAACTTCTTGTGTAGAAGATTTTGAGCTTCCGAGTCTACTTCAAATATTATAATCTCGCCATTTGACTCTCTGTTCAAATCACCTTGCTCCTTAAGCTGAACCCCCTTCATTAGGACGCCCTTTCGGGTTTTCATCCTAATCCTTTTGTTTATCAAGAAGCCTTTTTCGGGTTTTCGTCTTGATCTCCTTTTTTTTTTGTTTTTTTTATATCAAGACGCCCTTTTGGGTTTTCATCTTAATCTCTTTTTTCTTTTTTCTTCTTCTTCTTCTTCTCTCTTTTTTTTATGCATAATATTTCTTCACAGCATCTGAGTTCACTGGATTTGGTAACTCCTTCCCATCCATCTCAATGAGAATTAAAGCTCCACCTGAGAAAGCTTTCTTCACGACATATGGCCCTTCCCAACTTGGTGCCCATTTTCCTTGAAAGTCTTTTTGAATTGGGAGAATCTTTCTTAGTACGAGTTCTCCCTCGCGAAATTCTCTTGGCCGCACCTTCTTGTCATGGGCGTTGATCATTCTCTTCTGGTACATTTGTCTATGACAAATTGCCTTCAAGCGTTTTTCCTCGATAAGATTTAGCTGGTCATATCGAGCTCGAACCCATTCTGATTCTTCTAGTTCCGACTCTATTAAAACTCGTAGAGAGGGGATCTCAACTTCAATGGGCAGCACAACTTCCATTCCATAGACCAGAGAGAAAGGAGTTGCCCCCGTAGAGGTCCGCACACATGTGCGATATGCATACAAAGCAAATGGTAACTTCTCGTGCCAATCTTTATATGTCTCGGTCATTTTCCCAATAATCTTCTTGATATTTTTGTTAGCCGCTTCTACTGCTTCGTTCATCTTTGGGCGATAGGGTGAGGAATTATGATGCGTTATATGAAATTGCTCACACAGTTCCTTCATCACCTTGTTGTTTAGATTCAAAGCATTATCTGAAATGATTCTCTCAGGCAAACCGTATCAACATATGATCTCTTTTTTTAAGAACCTGCAAACTGTGGTCTTCGTCACATTAGCAAATGAAGCGGCTTCTACCCATTTTGTGAAGTAATCTATGACCACAAAAATGAATCGATGTCCATTAGAAGCTTTTGGGGAAATTGGCCCTATAACATCCATGCCCCATATAGAAAAAGGCTACGGGGAAGTCATGACGTGAAGGGGCGAAGGTGCTGCATGAATTTTATCGCCATAAACTTGACACTTGTGCCACTTTCGTGCGTAACTAATGCAGTCGCTTTCCATCGTCAGCCAATAATAACCGAGTCTCATAATCTGCCTAGCCATAGTGAAACCATTAGCATGCGTTCCACAGATTCCTTCATGGACATCTTCCAGTATCTTTCTGGCTTCAAAAGCATCCACGCATATCAAGAGCACTTGATATTTTCCTCTTTTGTATAGGATGTCCCCATTAAGGACAAATCTCGCTGCCATTCTTCTGATTGTTCTTTTGTCGTTCTCATTTGCTTGCTCGAGATATCTTTTATTCTTGACATATTCTAAGATATCATGGAACCATGGCTGTCCATCTGCTTCTTTTTCAATGCTAAAACAATGTGCAGGGACCTCATATATGCTCATTTGGAGAGGCATTATTTCCGTTTCTCAGTTTGCTTTGAACATTGATGCCAAAGTGGCTAGGGCTGTCGTACTCCGATAGTAGGATCTGCCATCGTGCCATTCTTCCTAAGAGTGCAGGTGATTCTATCATGTATTTTATTGGGTCCAGCTTTGAAATTAACCACGTCGTATGATACAACATATATTGCCTGAGCCTTCGGACTACCCAGACCAAAGCACAACAGAATTTTTCAATTGATGGGTACTTTGCTTTGTACTCTGTGAACTTCTTGCTGAGGTAGTAAATCGCCTTTTCTCTTTTCCCTGACTCATCATGTTGCCCTAGTATGCAACCGATGGAGTTTTCGAACACAGTCAAATACAATATCAACGATCTTCCAGGAGTTGGCGGTAGTAGCACCGGGGAGCTAGACAAATACTGCTTTATTTTATCAAAAGCCATTTGGCACTCCTCGTTCCATTCTTCAGGATTGTGTTTCCGAAGGAGTCGAAAAATTGGGTCACACTAGTTGGTAAGTTGAGCAATGAATCGAGCGATGTAGTTCAACCTCCCTAAAAATCCCCTGACTTTTTTTTATGTGCGCGGAGGCGGTAGTTCTTGTATGGCTTTTATCTTATCTGGATCAACCTCAATACCTCTCTCACTAACGATGAAGCCTAGTAATTTTCCCGAGGTAGCCCCAAACGTACACTTGGTTGGATTAAGCTTCAGCTGGAACTTTCTTAGTCTTTCGAACAATTTCCTGAGGTTCCCAACATGCTCTCTTTCCCCCCGAGATTTGGCAATCATATCATCGACATAAACTTCTATTTCTTTGTGCATCATGTCATGGAACAGCATCACCATAGCCCTCTGATAGGTTGCCCTGGCATTCTTTAATCCAAATGGCATCACCTTGTAGTAAAATGTCCCCCACATCGTTACGAAGGTAGTTTTCTCCATATCTTCGGGAGCCATCTTTATTTGATTATAACCTGAAAATCCATCCATGAAAGAAAACAATGAATGTTTTGTTGTGTTATCTATCAACGTATCGATGTGTGGCAAAGGAAAGTTATCTTTAGGACTTGCTCGATTCAGATCACGATAATCTACGCATATTCGCACCTTGCCGTCTTTCTTCGGTACCAGGACTATATTAGCCACGCATTCTGGATATTTAGAGACTTGTAGGAAGTCAGCATCAAATTGTTTCTTGACTTCTTCTTTTACCTTTAAAAGCATTTCAGGCCTCATTCGCCTTAACTTCTGTTGAATAGGTTTGCATTCTGGTTTTAGTGGAAGTCTATGGACCACTACATCCTCGTTTAAACCCGGCATGTCCTGATACGACCATGCGAATACGTCTTTATACTCATGAAGCAAGGCAATCAAATCATGTTTGGTGTTCTCTGAAATGGAGGTCCCAATCTTCACTTCTTGCCTCTTTTCTTCACTTCTCAAGTTTACTGTCTCAACGGATTCTTGATGGGGTAGAATCTGTTTATCTTCTTGTTCTATCATCCTTAGTAAGTCAGGGGACGAGACATAATCTTCAGCATTTTCCTCAGCTTCGAATTCTCTTAAACAAATAGCTTTTTCAAAATCGATTTCAGGGCTTGTAACGGGATTGTTCATGCCGTTGATTTCTAAGCACCTGAAAAGCGAAAGGGAAAGAAAACTATAGAGGAGCATCAAGGTATTGGGACCTACAAACATAATGTTATGGCATGATATGAGGTATATGTAAGGAAAGACTGTAAGAAAATGGAATAAATATAAAGCTACTGAGGGTGAAAAGGTCATGACAAAATGCATCCCCATTAATGTTCCTTTAAATGATAAAGATCAAACATAAGTTCTTACAAAAGGGTCCCACTATTACTTAGGGGCACACAAAAAGAGTTAACATCGAGCATTACTTTGGAGAGGACTTAGAAACTATAAGAAGGTCCACAGCAGTCCAATTGTTCAAAATAAATCCAGGAGGAACAGGGCATATCATTGAAATATCTTCAACTGTATCATCCACTTTGTCAATGACGTTTATACTGAAGTTCTGAAGACCTCTTTCAACCAATAACAGCGTGCTTCGTGAATTATCTCGCCCTGGGTACATCGTTCCTACAGATGTGAATGTTTTTGACAAAGGAGGGTACGCTATGGGTTCCCATTCCAATTCCCGACCTGAGGCCCTTGCAATCCTCCTTTCTTGATCTTTCTGCAACTGTTTCCTTCTTTGTCGTACATCTAGCTTGAATCCTAAACCGTATCGAGCCTTGTGATGTACTGGCTTAAGTGCTCTGGCTATCCCTTGCTGATATCTCCCCAAACCTTTCTTCACTCGGGCTCCTTTTCCCACAGTCAGCTTGATTCCCATCTTGGAATTCCTTGACAGTTTGGGTGTGGGAATCTTATTTCCTTCAACAACAAATGTAGCATTAATAAATTCGAAGGAACGGAAGGAACATTCTACTACATCTTTATTTGCTTCAAGGTAGGGCGCGTCAGTAGAAATAGACGCAACAATGTCTTCTTCACCAGCGACCGTGATCAAGCGGTTATCCATGACAAACTTTACTTTTTGATGAAGAGATGAAGGAACTGCCCCGGCAGAATGGATCCAAAGCCTCCCTAAAAGGCAGTTATACGAGGGTGCGATGTCCATTACCTGGAACTCAATATCATATGTACACGGGCCCACTTCTAGAGGAATCTCGATCTTTCCCATGACCTCCCGTTGTGTCCCATCAAATGCCCTTACTGTAGAATGACAAGGCCTCAGATAAGACATATCAATTGGCATTCTGGACAGTGTAGCCAAAGGCATGACATTGAGCGCAGACCCGTTGTCAATAAGCACATTCGGTATTATATAACCTTTGCAACCGGTTGTGATGTGTAATGCTTTTACAGAGCCCCTACCGTTTGGTGGTATTTCGTCATCACTGAAGGAGATGAAATTATTCGCATTTAAATTGTTCACCCACCTATCAAGTTTTTCAATGGGTACGTTGCTCGGCACATACGCTTGGTTTAACACCTTCAGTAAAGCGTTTCGATGTGGTTCTGAGTTCAATAGTAGAGATAACACTAAGATTCTTACCAGTTGCTTGTTCAACTGCTCCACGATGTTATGTTCACTGTGCTTGATGAACTTTAAGAATTCATGTGCTTTATCCTCATTCACGGGTCTTTTAATTTCCCGTTCGGATGGAGTTTCAGTCTCGCCCTTCGCCTCATGCATTGATGCATTTCCTTTTTTATTCGAGCCACTGGTCTTCTTACTTGGTTCAACCACCTCAGGAGAATAACATCTCCCGCTGCGGGTAAAATGCCCCACCTCACTAACACTTCCAGTTGTAGCTTCGGGCATGGTAATGTTGACATCATATTTCCAAGTCCTTATAAGGGAAAGGAGAAGGCACTTTGATCACCAACGTTGGTTTGACTTCCTTTTTCTTGGCCTTATAATAAATCATGAGAGGTCGATCGGCACTATAAGGGCTGGCTGACAGTTGATTATCAGAGGCGCAAATTTCTCTTTCCTCGGCCTCGTCCATTTCATCAAAGATCTTGACCTCCTTGTTGTTCATCATATCTTGGAGTAATTTTCTGAATTCTTCACAAAACTGGATGTCATGTCCTTCAATGCCACAAAAACATTGACCTTTTGTGTTTCCTCCTTTGAAGACTCTATTGGGATGGCAAAAAAGCTCATTCTCAACCATTACCTCCCAAACTTTTCGCAAATGTGTTTTTATTTCAGAAACGTAACTTTTAGCCCGCCGCCTGTCTTCCCTTATCACTGCGCTCACGTTCCCTTCAGTATGGTTAGGGAGCGAGTTTTCGGCCACATTACTAGTACTGTCAAATTGTAAAGTCCCTGCATTGATGAGATCCTGAACCCTCCTTTTAAAGGCTATACAATTTTCCGTGGAATGCCCCTGGTTTCCCCCATGATACATGCAACTAGCACTAGGATCGTACCATTTCGGGTATGGAGGTTTCAATGGTGCCATATAATGTGGGGATATTAAGTGTTTTTCCAACAATTTCGGGCACAATTCTCCGTACGACACGGGAATAGGGGTGAGTCGAGGTTTTTCAGGATTGGGCCTCACCGGTCTCTGTTCATTTTTGGGTTGGTTTGGAGCAGACGTGGTATTTGGTGGGAACATGGTGAATGGTCCTTGGTTATTTATGGTGCAGACGGGGTAAGAAGGAGGTGCTTGATAATAGGGGTTTTGGGGAGGAAAATAGAAATTTAGAGGTGGGCGATATCGGGGTCATGATTGGGCTGGGTACGGATTAGAAGTATAGTGGCTCTCAGCCCCCACCATATGTGTTTCTGCCTCCTTTTTCCTTATAGGTACTGCCCTTTTTGAACTCTCGGGGCCTTCCATCCTTCCATTCTTGATGCCATTTTCAATGAGTTCCCCAGACATTACGATATCGGCGAAGTCTTTTGTGGCATTTCCCACCAGCTTGTCATAAAATGGCGTTTTCAAAGTATTAATAAAGAGGACCGTTATCTCAGTTTTAGTCAGTGGGGGTTCTACTTGGGCTGAGATATCCCTCCATCTTTGAGCGTATTGTCTAAAAGTCTCTATTGGCTTCTTTTCCATCATCTGCAGCGTTAGTCGACCAGGCGCCATATCGGAGACATGCTTGTACTGTTCATAAAATGCTGATGCTAGGTCCTTCCATGATTGGATCCTCTCTCTGCTGAGTTGATTATACCATCGGAGTGCTGATCCGACCAAGCTATCTTGAAAACAGTGTATTAACAATTTGTCTTCATTTACATAACCAGCCATCTTCCGACAAAACATGATAAGATGCACCTTTGGACATCTCGTTCCGTCATATTTTTCGAAATCTGGCGCTTTAAATTTCGGAGGCAGGACCAGATCGGGAACCAAACTGAGCTCTTTGGCGCTCAGTGCAGAGAAGACTCCAGTACCTTCTATCGCCTTGAGTCTTTCTTCCAGACTCTTATACTTGTCCTGAGCATCATGATCCTTCATTCTCAGCTTGGCTATTTCTATCGGATCATCCAAATCTGGGATGATTGGATCAGCAGGATTAGCTCCGGGGGTCAAAATGAATATTCCTTGCCCTAGATGGCAGGTGGTGGTACAGGTGGTTGTTCTGGGCCCGTAGATTCCCTTTGAGGCCAACCTCCGTGCATTGCATGGGCATGAGGTGGAGTGAATCCTGGGGGATGGAACGGACTCTGATTATCTCTCGAATGGGGTTCTGTAATATCAGGACTCTGCGCGGGTCCTTTTCCTTTGACCAGAGCTGTCATCATCTCCATCATTTTGGCCATTTGATCCTTTTGCTCGAGTGATTCTTCTCGGGATTTTACCATCAGATCCCTTACTTCTTGCTGCGACTTGGTCAACTGCTCTTGCAACTCTCTCTAGATTCTTTCCATTCTTTCGATTCTTTCATTGAGTTCCGCATCCATAGCTCTAGCTCTTAAACGTGTCCTATAAGGATGACGTGATTCCTGATTCGTAGTGTCGCAACTGTGGATTATACGATTTTAGCCTCAGTAAATTATTAGGGTGATATGATGCTACTGCATGCAATGTAATGCAGATGCATGATATGAATGCACAAAGGTGTTGATTTGATTCAATTCCATTAGATAAACTTTACTAGAAAACAAATTTCCTTTCATAGAATGGACGATTACATATATGACTTCGCCCTAATGCCTAAATCTTTAACTTTCCTAAGAAGTCAAGCTAATTTTTGGCCTCGATCTGACACTGACTCGTATTGTAGACTTAATACAACAGCTTGGATAGCCAAAGTCCGTAAATGGTCGGCCACCTCTCGAACTTGAACCATAGCTTCACCCATAACATAGTCTCTATTTCTAATCTGTTCTTGAGAATGGTGGAGCTGCTCCTTCCAATGTTCATTGTTCGCCTCAAGGAGTTCAACTCGAATTTTACTATCTTGTAATGCAGTCTCGAGCTCTCCTATCCTTCCTCTCATCTCCTCGATCCTGTTCTGGTTGGCTCTTAATTTGATTACCGAGTTGCGACTACGGTGCAGATGCAGTGACCTTTCTAATTCTGCTACTCGGGTGCGTAACCTCTCTTTTTCACTTTGGCTTTCCGACAAGCTTTTTTTCAAAGCGTCCTCCCGTACTCGAGCATCTTGGAACTTCTTTTCCCACTGATTGGCTCTGGACTTTTCTTCTTTAATTTCCTGTCGCCATTGCTCTGATGTTTTGCCCAAACCAGCAGTTCTGATGGACATGCGCAGCTTCTTGTAGTCCGTCTTTAAGCTATCCAAATCCTCTTCGGCCTTGTTTTTTCCTTTTTTCAATTTATCAGCCTCGAGCTTGTGGATGTCGACGTCTAATCCTAATTGTATCTTTTCCTCCTCTAGCTTCTCTATCTTCTTTCCCAATTCCCGACTCCTTCTCTCGAAATCTTACTTGATAATTTCTAATTCAGATGGGATTATTTGTAATTGATCCTTTATTGGCCGGGCGTCTCCTTGGCTTGGCCTTGGGATATTGTCATTGATTCTTTTACCCCACCACCGATCGTACTCGGGGGTCGTCATTGGCCCTATGGCGAATCTCTTCATTTTTCGGGTTTGAGTCCATGCATCTGATATTTCGCGAACTCTTTTCTTATAATTATCGTCCTTGTACGAAAACTCACACTGGGCTAATCCATGTGTCGCTGGTATGAACTGCCTTGATCGATACTGCCTCATCACTAGTAATGGGGCATACCCAACAGCTCCCTATATCCCGAGTAAAGGGACCTAGTCAAACTCTCCGCACCGATATAAGATCTCGTCAGGGATCATCTACGGAGCCTTCTATTCTACATCTTCCACTTGCAAATTTTGGAAAATCGCTATCCATTTCTCTCCAGATAGGTCGTCCCGCCTTGGTGTATCCGCTAATTCCTTTAGAGGAGAATAGTTCTCGAAAAAGACTTTGCATGAGACCTTTTCTATCTTCCAAAAATGGCAATGGAACCATGATAGCAAAAGTTGTGCACATCCCATGAACCTCCCTTCGCCCGCTCTTCGGCAAGCATTCAATGATCTGAAGGTTTCGGCTAAGATTGCAGGGACGGGTGTGACTCCCTTGTCAAGTTTATCAAATAGGTCTGAGACCGCTTCCTCTACATGCCCCAACGCCTTGGGGAAGATGACTAAACCATAGATGCTTAAAGCGAAGACGTCGACCCTCTTTTTCTTATCAGGATGCGCCAAGATCAAATCCTTCAAGTGTTTCCAAGGGATGCACTTATAATCTCATTTTTGCTTGATCCGAGCTGTAATCCATTGCTCGCTCATCCCTGTAATGTTCATTAGCCTTTTTGAGAATGTTGGCACATTAGCAAACCTTGAATAAGCCTTATCAGTTTGAATTCTCGAGCATCGAAACAAAGCTGTGTACTCCTCTATGGTAGGCACCAAATCCACCTTGATATCCAGCAGATAGTGCAAATCACCGTAATTATAGTAGAATAGTTGTTTGACCTCATTGCCCCACGAATCTCATATTTCCTTCAATTCTCGCAAGTCATTTTGAGTCACGCTGATGCGAGTGAAATCCCACAACTCTGATTCATATCCCGCTGTCAGGCTGTCTCCTTTCTCTTGCTGTATCCTTTCGGACCATGTTTGAACAGCCGCATTATCCTCCACTCTATCGAG
Source organism: Gossypium australe (assembly GCA_005393395.2). Taxonomy (NCBI): domain Eukaryota; kingdom Viridiplantae; phylum Streptophyta; class Magnoliopsida; order Malvales; family Malvaceae; genus Gossypium; species Gossypium australe. Next base: position 13,249,849 of record CM016615.1, on the reverse strand, counting down.
AAACCCCTTTTCCATGTTAAGCTTTTCTATCTAGTAACCGAATGTGAATCAACACCTTTTATGATGAAATGCTATGCAATAACAACAAAACACAACAAGTCAGTATCATGTACAAAAAAACTTAAAGCGAACAGGGAATAATCAAACTCCTATTTAAGGTAACACCTAGGGTTTACGCGGCTCTACCTACAATGGGCTCTTAGGTTTCACTATATGTGGTTTGGTTCTAAAGAGGGGTACCCGAACTAGCAGATTCCTCGATCTTCACCCATTATAGGCCCTTATAGATCGAGTTCAGTTCAGGGGAATACATTTCCCTATGGCTGTACGGAGATAAAAATCTCACGAAGACATAGGTACGGATGTATCCCGAAAGCGATCCACTATCTTGTACGAAGGTAAAAACCTCACGAAAGAGTAGCTTCTCACTCCCACTTAAAAGGGTGTGACCGCAACGGTCATGCAGTGCAATGCCAAACTATTTTATAAGACTCAACATTATTGTAATCATAGTATCAGCAGATGCATCAAAAGAAACATGATTTTTCAAAATAATTTTCCAACTTTTCGATAAAAGGACAAAGAATAATCAATTTGACGGCCTGACTCTCTTATTTATCCCCAGTGGAGTCGCCAAGCTGTCGTAACCATTTTGAAAAAATGGGAATCGACTTGGTTTAGAAAATAAAAAAAAAACGGGAGTCGCCACCGATCTTTTATTAGGTGTGATCGGGTCACCTTTGTTTTAATAAAACATTTTGATTTACTAAAACAATGTTTTTGGTCTACGAAAATTTGAGAAAATAGGTTCGGGAGTCGGTTACGTGCGAGGAAGGGTTAGTACCCTCGTCACGCCCAAAATTGGTACCACATTGATTATTTAATGTCTCAATGTCGAAAGTTGAAAATTTAAAAAGAAAAAGGAAATTGATTTTTTCGGAAATGTTTTAGTTTTCTCGAATGGAATATCAAGATTTTCTTATTCCGAAGGACAAAATATCACATCCAGTACGTAGGACACGATGATTTTAATTCTCGAATCCAAGATCATCTCTTAATCCCCGAGACTCATACATTAAAATATCAAAATGATATTCGATTGTTTGGCCAAGCGAGAGAACCGAAACCCAACACATATGGCACGATCTCTCAAATTTCCAAATATAGAATATTGCCTTATTTGGAAACTTTTAATCTTGGATGAAATTTATAAAAGATTTTAGGTTAGGTTTTAAAGAAATGTGATTCAAAACGCGAATGGGATTATGCGACGAAGAGAACGATAATGTAACACGAATTTAGCGTCATACGTGTAATACATAACATTGGAATCTTTAACCTAAAATATTAACATGCATGAATAACAATAACGATAATAGAACAATAATATGTGAGCACGAAATTACATATAATGAACTATAATAACATGACAATACAAATAAATGAATTATGGTACATGCAAAAGCAATAATTAAATAATATACACCACCTCAATAATAACATTAATAAACATAGACCAATGAATCAAACACTTTAAAGAGAAGTAATACATAAATCAATTTAAAATAATAAGCAAAACGATTTAAGTAAATAATTCGTAATAAAAGTTTAAAATAAATAATATGTAAAGCAATTCAAAATAATATAAAAGGTTTAAAATAAGTAATATGTAAAGAAATTTAAATATTTAATATACTAAATAAAACATTTTAAAATAAATAATATCCATAAAATATTAAGGTTGATAAATAAATGACAAATTTAAGATTTCAAAAAAAATCAACAGATTAGGGACTGAATTAAAATTGAAACGAAATTTTGGGCCTAAATTAGGAAACGAGCTAAGACAGGGGGACCGATCGGGGCAATATCCCCAGCTTTTATGCGTGTCTATGGGTCAAGGACCCTTTTGAAAACCAAATGAAATTAAATGGTAAAATCTATAAAAAGAAAATACTAACAAGAAGGCCCGATCGAATGGCGTAGCAACGGGGAGGGATCTATTGCACAAATTGCCCTTTCAGGCAAAAATGCGCGGATCCTGGGGCGGATCCGGGTCGACGCGTGGGTTCCCCACCTCAACGAAACGACGCCGTTTCATTCATTTTATAAAAACAACAATTTCGCCCCACAAAACAGTCTGCTGGTCCCTTTTTAAAAACAAATTCGAATTCTCTCTCAAAACCCCTTTCGTTTTCCCCACCTTTCACCCGATGATTAGGCTCCCTTAGATTGCCCGTCACACCACCACCTTGTACGGTGGTCGACGGTGCGCGAGTGGGTCTTTAGCCCCCGTTCGAAGCCTGATTCAGGTAAGTTTCTTTCTTTTCTTTTGTTATTTTATTATCGTTTGTAAAAATTTCAAAAGAAAGCAAAATAGATGAAACGAGACAATATTAGATAACGGAAAACAAACTGAACAAAGACCAAAAATCGACCTTTTGAACTCCTATTTTGTTTTTGTGTTTCTGATATTCGTAGAAAGAGCAAAATTACAAGGGTTCTTCTCGGGTTCTTTTTTGTGATTTTTTGCTATCCTTCTTCTTTTGTTTGTAATGGTTTTGGTTTTTATAACCGATTTACAAAAGCATTTTGTTGTTTTCTATTATTCTTTGCTTCGTTCTCTGTTGTTTGGTTTTGTTATTCTTTGCAGGTGATGGGCGAGGGCATGCGTGGGTGCCGACCGAGACGTTGGGAGCTGCAGTCGTCAGGAGGTATGGGCAGGGAAACCGACGCGCGTGGGAAGCCGAAACGATGCAAGCGCGCGTGTGAAGGACGCGGTGGCAGACGAAAGGTCAGCGCGCGTGGTGGCAGGCAAAGGGTCGGCGGCTGGTGGGGAAGGAACCCTAGGGTTCCAAAAATTCTAATGCTATTGGGCCATCGGGCCCCTGTTTGTGTTTTTCTGATTTGGGCTAGTTAGTAGTTTAGGATTTGGGCTGGTTGTTTTTGGGTTAATTGGGCTTTGAGTCTTTTTGTAAATGGACATTGTTTTTGGACTTTTTTGTTCTGTTTTTTTGTTTTATTATTGGCTTTTTATATTGGTACTGGTTTCTTAATGGGCCCCGAGCCAAAATTGGTTATTACATATACAAATTTCACATTTTATTCAATTTAGTTCCTAAAATCGAGACCAACATAACTTCCAATTTAGAATTCCAAATTTCAATCTGATTTCACTGTAGTCCATTAGGAACCTCCTATTTTTCATCTTAACAACAAATTTTACAGTTTATACATTTTAGTCCTTTTTCACCTTTGAGCTTAAAATATATCAATTTAACACCTAAAAATTCAAAAAACCATCAAGGTTAACTTTATAAAACTTTTAAAGTTTTACAATTGATACATGGACTAGCTAGATTGAGCTCCTATAATCTCAAAAACATAAAAAAAAAATGCAAAAAGATGACTTAAATTTCTTACCAAATTGAAGGACTAAATGTTGAAACCCTAAGAATATTTCCCTCCCCGTTGAGCTTCTTGAGAATTCAATGAAAGAGTGTTGAGAAAGATGGTGTTTTCTCTTTCTTCCCGCTCCCAAATTTTAATTTTATGCTTTATGTTTTATTTTAATTATTTTTAATCTAAATTTTATAATATACATGTACAATTTACCTACTTAACCGTCCACTATTATTATTAGGATGGTATAATTTCCATTTAGATCCTTAGTTCCTTTTCTAATTAAAAAAAATCTTTAATAATTGAACTTTTACTATTTTTATAATTTAGTTATTGTACCTTAATTAATTACTAATTCGGCAAAATTATCTATCGAACTTTCAATTCACCTATAATATAACTTCATAAATACTAAATAAATATATTTACGAATTTAATTTACGAAAATGAAGTCCTGAAATCGAATTTTTCGACACCATTGACTTTCAAGCCGTTACAATTTAACATGAAATGATTATGATGATGACATGAAATCTATTTTAGTTAAAGAAATGATAATTGGTTGGCGTTTAACAGAGGTTGAAGGTTCTAACTAACCGAACTCATGTTTTTTTCAATGTTAGAGTCAAACGTAGTGTGGTTTCTAAATTCTAATTAGCTAGCCATTGTACACGTGAAGAACTTGTTTATCATATTGTTTGATTCCTTTATTTTAAGAGCTTGGATTAGCTAATGAGATAGTGATGTTGGAGGAGTACCTCGGGTATATGCTTGAGAAAGTGTCAAACATGGATTCAACAATAGAACCAAGAAACTAAAAGGTATAGTGTGTAGATCAAAATAGTACAACAGCAAACCAAATCAATAATCAATAAAAGCTAGCAAAATTAGAATAAAATAAGTAGATAAAAACAAGATAAAAAAAACCATAAACATAACAAGCACACAACAACAAAGTTATCTAGATCATGAATTGTAAACAACACTTAAATACATGAAAAACTAACATTTGATGCTTGAATCAAGTGGTAGCCACAACCATGAATTGAGCAACAGGGCAAGGAAAAACCCTCAATAACATGCTAAAGTTTCTCAAAACATGAATACAAATAAGGTTGGGTAAACAATTATTTCAACTTTTAAGGATAAAAAAGGAAAATCATAGATAAAAATATGGGCATTGTTGTCAAATAAAAAATCTTACTTTTTCACTGCCTTATATTGGAGGTCCAAGCTTCAATCCACAGACTAACACTTCAGTGAGATTTGAAATGTCCAACTGCATTGCACCAGTCCATCAATACAACATTTCAATGCGTTTGAAGTGAAAAAGATACTCCAATCGTGCTTCACTGCAACTGAATGTTGAACCAAAGGAAACCTAAGAGAGAAGGGTTTGAGAAAATTTGAAAACATTCATCTTTTTTTTAACTCTTTCAAATTAAAGTTAGAAGTAAAAAGATATTTTATATTTACAATATAATAAATGTTGAAATTTATCTATCAATACCACTGTGATCTAAGTCTTTATTTCTTTTTATTGAGGATTAATTAGGCAAGTGCTTGAATTGAGGTTATATTTGTGTTATATTCATTGTGTTGTATGTTAATTATTTTTTCTATAATTATTTGTATATATGTACCATATTGTTTTTGTTTAAAGTAGTATAAACTTAATAGTTTATTTTAATGTATTCATACATTGGTTCACTTTTGTATTTTATTTTAATTATTTTTTATGTTATGTACCAATTCTTCTCATGTTTTGTATAATTAGAAAAAATGATCATGTCTTATTTTATTTCATAGAGAATTTTGTTGTTTCGTATAATAATAATTTGTTTTATATTGATTTTCACATGCTCAGTCATTCATGTGTTTTTTGGTATGTTGTACAATTTGTATATAATTATCATAACGCATATTCTGGCATTTATAATATGAATCTTTTATTAAATTCATAGTAATATTATTTTTAATTTCATGATTATAATATCAAAATTCACCCCTACTAACTATTTTTATTCATATCATTCTTTTTAATCACACTATCTTGAATAAGCTTCAATGTAACAGTTCGTTTTTCAGTGGTGTCAGAAATAGTGATTTCGAGACCACCAAATCCGACGAGTAAGTTCGTAAAGTCAAATGTGATTTTTAAAAAAGTTTTTGATTTGATAATTTATGTTATATAAGTGATTTATTAAGTTCAGGTGGTTTTAGAAAATGAGGTATCGAGACCTTATTTTTATAAACCGAGCCGTAAATATTTTTATAAATATTTACGGAGTGTCATTAAGGTGATATTAAAGTTTCGTTGAAAAATTTTAGCGTTTCGATAGTTAATTAATTAAAAAGAACCAAATTGAAAAAAAAATTGCATTCTCAAGACTCCGTTCCTGTAAATCGGACTCGTAAATATTTTTAATAAATATTTATGAAGCTAGTCGTGTAACTAATTAAATTTCTGTTAAGTGAATTTGCATAAATTAAAAGTAATTAGGTATAAAAACTAAATTGCATATAGGGTGAAAGTTAAATTATAGATTAAAGAATAATTAAAGAGACTAAAGAAGCAATTTTATTATTATTTCTTTAAGTGGGACGGTTAGTGACATTTATATTATATGTAAATTTAATTTTTATATATTATATTATAATAAGAAATCTTAATTGTTAAGTGTATATATATATATATATATATATATTATATTTATAATAAAACAAAAAGAAAGAAAGCCAAACAAAATTAGAAAGAAAAGAAAGAAAGAAAGGGAAAAAGAAGAAACAGACGCACGGCCTTGGGGACTTTAAAGTTTCCAAGTTTAATTGGTTAGTCAATTTAGTCCTCTTTTCTTGTAAATAGTATGTTTCTGAAATCCCAGTGTTAAGTATTACCCGACTCATGTCGAAATTTTAGTATTGATTGAATTTTTAAATGTTGTTAATGTTGAATAATCTTATTATTAGGGATTAAATTGATAGATTTTTAAGCTAGAAGTGAAAAATGATTAAATTGTAGAATAAATTGTAAAATTTGAGTAATAGGGACTAAATTGTGAAAAATTTGAAATTTATGGGTTTAAGTGAAAATAGGGAGTTAAATTTAGTTTAAAGTGAAATTTGTGTAAAAATATAAGATTAATTGTGAAGAATAAAAATTGGTCTCGGTTTATGGACTAAATTCAAATTTAGGCAAATATTGAGTCGAAATTGAAATATTCAATATGAAATTGAATTGTGTTATATTGATGAATTTTAATTGTTTTAATTCTGTAGCTAATGTCGTACCGAAATCCTCGACTAAAAAGGGGAAAGATAAAGTTGACGTCGAATAGCTTGAAATTCTTGATTTGTATTTCTATAATTCGAACCTAGTTGTTAATTGTTGTATTTTGATTTAATGTATATGGTAAGTGGTTGAGGTGAGTATTTGACACTTTGACTATTGAATTGATTTAAAGTTGATTGAATTGGATTGAATTGATATGTGTGTGTGTGTGTGTGTGGTGTGTGTGTGTGTGTGTGAAAATATGATAATTGGATATTGGTTGTATTTGGAAAGTGAATTGGAACCCTATTAACTATATCGGGCTGAGTCGGATATAAGTGGCATGCCATAGGATAGGAAGAGTTCAGTGATTTCTTTGACTTCGAGTTGATGAGGCACTGGGTGCCAAACTGGTGTGTTGGTTGGATCTGTATATTCGTTCGAGTCCGAGTCGTGTTAATAGGGGTAATTAAATAAAACTGTACTATGATTGATATTGGATGATATTGTATGTGAATTGAAATTGGGATAGTGATTTGAAATATGAAAATGAGATACATGAGTTATTTACTCATGAAGTGGATATGAAATGGCTAATGCTATTGTTTAAATGATATGTGGATCAAATTGTGAAAGGCTATTATATAATAAGTGATGAAAATTGAGTATGTATGAAATGATGTATTCATGAATTGAGTATTAAATGGCTAATGTCATTGTATGTGAATAATTATTTATATAGCAATTGTGTGAATTGGGACATTGTTTAACAAATGAAATATGATAGTTATGATACTAGACATTAATATGTGCTTATAATTTAATTGTGCATATGATATTATCTTGTCTTTAATATTTGGATTATAGAAATACCACTGAGTTTTACTCAGCGTACGGTTTTGTTTTCCGTGCGCATGTTAGATACTTCATTTCTGATTGTCGATTCAGCATCCAACAACGATCCCGAACTTAAATGTGGTGATATTTATCTTTTGTGTCGGCATGTACCTAGGGTGTCTAAATAATAGTTATTTTGTGGATTGATTGTAAATGAGGTTATAAGTTTAATATTGGTTTGTTTATAATTTGAATTTCAATGATGCTTTGATGATATGAATTGATGATATAAATGTGGTACCAATGAGGGTACATTGGTTAGACATTTAGAATGATTGTTTTGACATGTTTTGAATGTGTTTGATCGTGTTTTGAAATGGTTAAATGAATGGTTTTTGAGTTGTTTAATGTCCAAGCATGTAGAAAATGGAAAAATTGTTGTTAAAGACACATTTTAAGTCCACATGGCCAGACACACGGGCATGTGAGGCCATTTCAAAGGGTACACGACCTAGCACACTGGCGTGTGGCTTGGTCATGTAACCCAAGTGAGAGAGTTACATGGGCACGGACACGGGCTAGGACACGGCCGTGTGTCCCTATTTTGAATGTCTACACGACCTAAGACACGGGCATGTCTCTTGGCCTTGTAAGTCACACGGCCTGACCACACGGCCGTGTGAACCCTGCAGCTTTGAAAATTCTTAATGTATTCCGAAAAATTTTCCGAGTTTCTGAATCAGTCCCAACTTGTTTTTAATACGTATTTTGGGCCTCGAGGGCTTGAATAAGGGACAGTATGTATGAGTTTGATTTGTTTCTGACCTGAATATTATATGATATGAAATATTTAAAATTTTTGTCTGTTTGATCTATAAACTCCGATAATGTTTTGTAACCCAATTTCAGCGATGAATACGGGTTAGGGATGTTACATTAAATCTAGTTGATTGTTGTTTGGATTACAAAAGTTGATGCCATAGAAATCATAGTTTCAAACTAGTGAGAAAATGTGCCATTGTTCACCGTGACTCTACTATTACCTTTTATCTATATGCCACATTCCATTGTATTTTTCACTGTAATTTTTTTTTTCAACATTAACAACCACCATGCTCAAGTTGGATAAAAAATTACAGCCTGAGAGCTTACGCAATTGGAGATATACAAGTGAAGATGAAGTCTTGAAGACCCCGTTGGTGGAAAGCTATACCGATAGCTCTACAACTATTCTTAGTTGGATGGCACAAGGATAGATGATGTGGAAATCAAAGAATTCAGAGTTAGGGTTATTGGTGCCAGTGGTTGTGGGTGAATGTAGTGCCGAATGCTCAACAAATTTGACGAGAACTAACGAACAAGGCTAAACTTATAATAAATAAATTATTATTTATAAAATAAAATAAAAAAAGAGAAAAAGTTTGAATCTGATTTAAATTTTATTTGTGGGTTTTTTTAATTTTATTTTATTTATAAAATAATATTTAATAAATAAGTTTCATTTATTTATAATTTTGTATGTAATTTTTTTTATAAAATCTTAAGTATTTTTTATCAAAAATAATTTTTTAAATGTATTTTTTAAAAATTTAAAGTTTATTAATTTTTAAGAATCAAGAGTGATTTGACAAAATTTTTAAAGTTTGGTGGTTAAACTTGTTGAATTTTTTAAAATTAGGACTAAATTAATAGAACCTATAAACATTGGAGGGTTAAATTTGTTATTAGGTCAATAAAAAGAGCTTCCGTTAGTAATCTAACAGATGAGTGACCAAAATATTAAATTTTATAACGTTAGTGACTAAAATAAAAAAAAATTAAACTTGCATGATCGAAGCAAAAGCATGCTAATAGTTGAATGACTATTTTTATAATTTATCCAAAATTTTAATACTAGTAAAGAGAAGTTAATTTCATCTTAAATTGTTTTCTTTTAAATCTTTGTCTCTATTTTACAGTTCATATTTATGGCTTGTGATAATCTTTTTATAGAAATGCAAACGATTCTACGATATGATCTTGGACCATTGCTCACTCTTGAAATAAAATCGGCTAACAAAAAAGAAAAGAAAAATAAAGGGTAAATTATATTAGGGTGAATTTTTGTTTTGATCACTTAATTAAAAAAAAGTTATAATTTGATCACTAAATTATTCAAAAGTTTTCATTTAAGACACCGGATAATTAAAATCGATGCTATATGACTTTGTTTGTTCACATTACCTACACCAATCAAAAGCTTTTTTCACTTTCTTTTCTACAGTTTATTATTTTTTTATGAAACAACTTTGGATATCAAGAATTTTCGAATCAGGATTCAAATAATTTTTTTTTGATTTTTGAAACTGACCTTTAGATTGACTTGGATTTAAAGTATATTTTTCTACTTGTCGATGGGTATTGATCCATTGTACAAATCATCGAATCATTAGTTGGAACTTGTTAGTGAAACTTGAAAAAAAACAGTCCAATGACATAAATAAAAACATTTGAATAATTCAGTATTTAAATAAAAATTTTATGGATAATTCAATAACTAAATTATAAATTTTTTAATTAAATAACTAAAATAAAAATTTACTCATAATTTAGTTACTAATCATATCGATTACCCAAAAATAAAACAAACCGATACTTCAAACCGGTTTGGAGTTTTACACGTTTGGAACAATTGTAGAAAAAATAATGCTATTGAAAACGGGAACTAACAGAAACTTCTAGAGACCGGAGAAAAAAAAAACAAAGAGAGACCGTAATGCAACCAAGAAAAAAAAAACTAAAAAAAATAGAAATGCACAAAAATCCCCAAATCTAATTTCTGAATGGAAACCCTAACCCTAACCCGAATCCTTCTGTTCGGATCTATAGCTTTCTCCTGCTTTCGGAATCTCCGTTTCTCCTTTTTCTTCGCCGGAGGCTGAAACCCCCCTTCTTAGACCTTCAATTTAAACTTTTTTGCTTTTCCTTTCTGTTCTGTTTGTTTTTATAGATATAGATGGGATATCTGTTAATTGTACGGAAAATAGAGAAATAAGGATAGGGATAGAGGTAGAGAGAGTGTTTAGAAAGAAAGAGATGGAGAGTGGAATAGGATCAGATGGAGGAGGAGTCGGGTCGATCGTATGGGTACGACGGAGGAACGGTTCATGGTGGCCGGGGAAGATACTGGGCCCCGAAGAGTTACCAACTTCTCACCTTATGTCTCCAAGGACCGGAACTCCGGTCAAACTTCTTGGCAGAGAGGATGCCAGCGTGTAAGTCTTATTTTTTGTTCTTATTTGTGAATTTTATTGCCTTTATTCATTTGAGCATTGCGAAGAAAATATTTACAAGTCGTTTTTAAAGTAACAAATGTAGAACTTTTACTTGTTTATACGCCTAGAGTAGTCTGTGATTCAGGATAGAATTGAACTAGCGGAAGAATAGAGAGTAATGAGATTTATGTCAATTTTAGGAGTGTTTATGGCAAATGAAGTCGGGTTGTTCTGAGTCGTACGAACTTAAGGTACCAACATGTTAAGGATTAATTGAGTTTCAGACAGAAAGTGAGAATTCTCCTACGAATATAAGACATGAAGAACAAAGTATTCTGGTGACGCACTATGATATGATCTCGGTTTTGATTCATCTTTAGTTTTGCTTAGGAAGTTGTGAATGATTGATGGTTTTCTCCAGAGTCTATTCCTTGTCACTGTGCAGAAAGGTTTCTGAAGATCTAAAATCTAAATATGGGTCTGAATGACATATATCTGTATTTCATTGTTTTTATTTAAAGAGAGAGGAGAATAGGGTGGAAGACTAATCAGAGCTGCAATTCATTTTTTTGTTCATCTATTGTTTGAATGCTTGACCTATAAATAGATACCAACAATTATTTGTAATAGACTAGCACCGTTACCACCGTACAGACCCATTAACATTTTTATTTTCTTAATGGCACATTATATGTTACCTTGCTCATTGAATTAGTAATGTAACTCTTAGACGTCATTAATGTCCTTAGAATAATGTTTACACTATTATGTTAGTTAAGAATGTCAAAAAGGATATGACTTTACCCTTGTACAATGTACTTGTTGAATTTTTATGGCCCTAGCTATGGCCCTTTAAACCTTATTCTGAGCAGTGGAACATAAATATCTGTTATCTTATTTCATTGCTTCTTTTTTTTCCATGTTAGAGTAAGAGATGCCATAGTGATGTTTTCTACATTTCCATGAAAGATACAAAGCCAAAACTAACTTTTAGAAGTATGGAGAAAGGTTATTTATGTAGTTTTTTGGAGAATACTGTATCCAATAATAAGTCAGAAGTTCTCTTTTCAAGTTTTAGGCCAACAAATAACTTTGGTATCCACTAGCATATCTGAAGTTTATTAGAAGAGAACTGTATTTGAGGCAACTTTGACTTCTAGTTATGCTAATTTGATTGTCAATTTACTGAGAATCTGATACTGTTGTTCCTTTGCTATATAAATGCTTTCATTATTTTGTTGCAATGTTAAACGAGTTCTGGTCCTAGAACGTGGCCCCTAAGTTTAATTAATCCATTTGTGTCATATTTTCCTAGACAATTCCTCTACTTCATGGAAAGACTATCACCTTTCCTTTCCTTCCCTTCCTCTTTTGCATGTTTACATCTTTTCCTATCCAGGTTGTCTTCCTTACCTCTCATATCCCCATTTGTCTGGAAAATTTTGAAGTTCTCTCATTCTTTTAAATTGATTTGGAAAATGTGGAAATAACCTGGGAACATAAACTTTTTAGATTTGCATTACTTCCATCATTTTGCAACTGTTTTTGTGGTCATCTTATTTGGAGAATATTCCTGGGACTTCCTTTTGCTTTATTGTCTCCCTTTTCTGTGTATATTTTGTGGATATAGTCTTTATGATGTCATGACTCTATGTTTTTTTTAACCTTGTTTTGATTAGAATATTTATGATATATAATCTTCTGTTCTGATTTCACTTTATTTTGCTTGTAAGACTTTTTCATTTTTTCCTTTCTTCTCAGTGATTGGTACAATTTAGAGAAGTCTAAGCGTGTGAAGGCATTTCGATGTGGGGAGTTTGATGATTGCATTGAAAGGGCAGAATCCTCACAAGGTATGCCACCCAAGAAAAGAGAGAAATATGCTCGACGGGAAGATGCTATCCTTCATGCGCTTGAACTTGAGAAGGAATTGTTGAAAAAACAAGGAAAATTTGATAGACCTTCCTATGCAAAAAGTAAATCTTCTGGTTCCACCAAAAAGGATTCTGGAGGTTCAGATATTAGTAACGGGAAACCTGGGAAGTCAAAATCAAATCAATCCAGGAGTCAAGATACTTCCATCAAGGGTGAGACAGTGAGCAGCCCTGTAAACTTGCAGAAAGACCAAGTCGAAAATCAACCAAGTTGGAAAAATAACCCTGCTGAAGTCTTACCCCGGATGAGAGGATTGCAGGATTTAGGGCTCAAAACTGCATATGCAAAACAAAAGCTTACATCTTATGATGCTATGGATGTTGATGAGACTATATCTCCTTCCGGCAAGGTTTCTAGCATGGGAAGGAACAATCACATAAATGGTAAATCTTGTTTAGATGAAATGAAAAGGTTACATGAGGGAATTACTGAGCTGTTTTTTGTCAATAGATATAGCATGAGACATCCTTTTGTTCAAGTGTTTCAGAATAGTGTGAAATTAGAAGTCTTTTGATTTTTTGCATCCTGATGTTTGTGCTGTTTCTACTTCTATTTCAGGAGGGGAGCAGAGACGAGGTGTTTCCCAAGCAAAGAGGAGCAGATGCATGTACTTCCCACCTGAGTCATTTGATGCCTTGGATTATAAAGAAATTCCTCCAACTCAGATTGAGATGTCACCTTCCCATTTTGTGGAGTGTGATTCTTATCCTTTTCGTAGTCACATTATTGAAGATCATACTAGGGAGTTCTTGGAAGATGTTGAATCTGGTTCTTCTGAATCAACTTCCTCCGAATCTGAGTCAGAGTCTGATTCATCTGAGACTGAACCAGATATGGATGAAGATATCACTTCACACTCAGGTTAACTGATCTTATTCTTAGTTCTAGTTTCATGCATTATGTTGAGAAGAGTATCTTTGCATCCTAGATAAATCTTTTTTCTACTTTAGGATTGAGCATATCCTGCAGACATGCAATCCTTAGTTCTAGTTTCATGCATTTTGTTGGGAAGAATATCTTGCATCCTAGATAAGTCTTTTTTCTACTTTAGGATTGAGCATATCCTGCAAACATGCAATCCTTCTGTTGCTGTTACTTGACTTGAGAACCTTAAGTTTCACATACTGTTTTCTGTTACCTATGTAGCTCAGACTCAGGTGCAGGTGTTGGGTGGAGGTATGTGCGAAAGTGTCTAATTCATTAAGTGTCTTAAATTGAAGACATGTAGATACAGCTAAGAAAGATCTAAAACTAAGATACAGGTGTGGGGGACACATTATAAATTAATAAAGTAGTCTATGTTAATTCAATTATAATGGACCTTTTTTATTGAATTATAGATGGGATTTCAAATATTATTGTACATTCCAATTTTCTAAGATGGCTTTTGACTTTAAAACCTTGAGAAACCTTTTCGAGCTCTAATACTCTAGTCAACCTCCTTGGCCCATAAAGTAGCTAAATTGAAGCCCAGGTGTCCTAATTGACCCAAAACATGCAAAAACCAAGCAACATAAACCAAATGGATAATAGAAAACGACAAGTACATTGGTGTAAGAAACAAGATAAACAGTATTCATGTATTTTAGCTTAGAGTTTTTGACTTTTCAATGCAATTTCCAACCCCAAATTTTTTATTATTTTTGCCTCTTTTTGTGTGCATTTCAATGCTTTTCCAATCTTCCTTCTCATGTTATTTTCATTCTCTTTCTTCCATCTTTCTTTGCCATCTCCCTAGAGAATCCAACCCAGACCCCATACAAATATCTGTGTTGAGTTGTGTTGACACAAGTGCTCTACCTATTATGGAGTCTGAACAACAGAGCATTGTACACATTAATGGTGTTCCTTTAGTTCTAAACATACTGTAATTGTTGGTTGTTAAGAAATAGGCTAATATACTAAAACAGCCCCTCAATTGCTACACTTTGTTTAAACAATCCCTTATACTATTTTTGTAGTTAAATAAGCCCCCAACCTATGATTTTCACCCATGGAAGCCATTGATTATAATATTAAAGGAAGATATTTTGAATTTTTTGCATTTAATATTGATACAAATTTTATGAGAATAGTTTATTAAATAAAAATAAAATAATATTTTAAATTCTTTTGAAAGTGCTTATATATATAATACACTTAATAACTCTTTTGAAAATTCTAATTACTCTCTTAAATTTTATGTTGATGTTAAATTGTATATAATTTCTATCGCATTAACAAAAAAATTAAGATAAAGAACCTAAAATTCAAAATATTTTTACTTTGACATTAAAATCAAGGGCTTTTATGGGTAAACGTTATAGGTTAGAGGCTTAGTATAAGGGCTTCTTTAAAAAAATTATAGGCTAGGGGCTTATTTAACTACGAAAATAGTCTACGGGCTTCTTTAAACAAAGAGTATTAGTTTAAGGGCTTTTTTAGTATATTAACCTAAGAAATATTTGAAATTCTCTTTCATAAAAAAATGTAATTACTGTTATAAAATTTGCTCATAACATATATGTATTTATTATAGTTTAAATGAATTATAAAGTGGTCAAATTTCGTAGTTGAAAAATAATGCTATACTTAATCCAAAGCAGAGATCTAGAATGAAATTTGGTTTATTGGCTACATATGAAATCAAAATTTCTCCTTGGTTCTTAAATACCCTATTCTAGATGTCAGCATATAAATATGCATGAAAATAATATAAATCATAGAATTGTAATATAACATTAACAATTTTCAGGGGCCTATATATGTGTATATAAATAATCTTTTGAATTTGACTTAGTTTGCTGATCAAAATGTGGGAATTTGAGAACTCTTGGGGGGCATGGCCCCCTATGGTTTGACTGCCATCCATTGATGTCCTTCTGATTACCTTAGAAATTTGATGTTTTGTCAAGAAAGCATCGTGACTTGTCTAACTATTTGTGGTATTGATCTCTGCTCTTGGACTCAGCATATTAGACCATGTTGACAGAAATAGACATGGATATGAGTATGGGTATGGGATATGTGTTGAATTCTACTTGCTTATCTAGGGAGATGGTGAAGAAAGGACGAAAGAGAATGAAGAAAACATGAGAAGGAAGATTTAGTGAAACATAGAAATACACTTAAGAAATAGGACAGAAAATAATTACAATTTTGGTGGTTGGGAATTGCATTTAAGTGTCATAAAGTCTATGCTCAATCATGTGACTACATTTCATCATGTTTATTCTGCCAACCTTTTTTTTATCCATTTGGTTCATTTTGCTCTGTTTTGGGTCCATTAGGACACCTACACATAGTTTATCTACTTCTTCAGGCCAACTAATAGGTTGATTATACTAGAGGATTTGGGTCCAGACAATTTTTAAATTCAAAACTCATTTTAAAAAATTGAATGTACAATGATATTTGAAAACCCATTCATGATTCAATAATCAAGTCTTTTGTAATTGAATAGACGCATACTATTATATTAATGTTATTATGAGTCTCAGCACCCATAATTTTGTTATGGATCCTTTAGATTTAAGGCAATTGACGAATCAGATTTTTTGACACATACAGACACCTGCGCTTGAGTCCAAGAAACATCAGTGTTAGTTACCTGATGGAATTGATGTTTAGTTTGGAAAGCATAATGGCCTGCCTAACTATTGGTAGTTTTTGGTAACTGATTACTATTCTCATTATTTCCTTATTCTATGTATTCAGGTGCTACTGTTTGTAAGGAAGTCCGATTGGGTGGTTTTCGAAGGCCTGATACCCTAGGAGGTGGAAGCATGGGCCAGGGAGAATCTGACGAGTCATCTCTTTCTGGTGAGATGTCTCACTTCTATTCTCATGATCACCTTTCTATGAATGAAACAGTGTCCAAATGGCAGCTAAAAGGGAAAAGGAACATGCGAAATCTGACAAAAAGGTCCATGGATGCAGTAGAGATAAGAGGTTATGATGGATCTACTCATGAGACATATCATGAAGAAAGGGGAATTTTTAGAAGAAGGCCATTAGGTTATAGTTCTCATTTAAATCATGACTTCGACGATGATGTTGATGTGGCTGATTTGAGTGCAAAAGATTTTTGTACCCAAATGGTTGGATTTGATGATAGAAGATACTTGCGTACACCAAGGGATACATTCAGAAGGAGATATAGTTTCAACCATAACATCACCGATTGGGAAGGAATGCCTTGGGAGAACCATGCTGCTGTGGAAAGAGAGTGGGAGGAAAGAGTGTGGAACTTTGATCCGACATTTGCTGCCCATCGTAGTTTCCGTGGGAGGAGGAGATCTATGTTGATGGATGTTGATTTGAAAGTCCAAGCAAGCTATCAGAAACCTCCTGTACCAATTGTTTCATTGTTAAGCAAGTTGGATGGGAAGGCCATTATAGGGCATCCCATTCAAATTGAAGCTCTAGAAGACAGTTCAACTGACACCCTTCTCCCAACTAATGGTTATTTCAGTAATGGACTAAATAACCATGATGGAAATACTTCACTTCCGCCTGCATGGAGGACTGCCAAGAGGACCAATTTTAGGGTTCCCCGGCCCAACCCGCCATTTGCATTGGGTAGTTATGAAGCAGCTGAATATCAATCCTTGGACCATGAAGGTGAACCACCTTTCAAGAAGTACAATACAGGAAGTTCTGATTATAAGGCAGGCCTGGTTAAAAAGAGTTATGGTTCACGCTCTCCAACTGAGAGGAAATTCCAAAAGAAGTTACCGAAGAAGGTAAGCTTAATTTCTAGCCAGAAAACAAGAGCTCTGTCTTCAATTGGTATAGAACATAAACTCAGTTTGAAGCCTATACATGATAGCGATAACCACCAAATGGATGGATTAATTAGACCAGAGTCATCTGGACCTACAACAGTGGCTTGCATACCTGTCAAACTAGTATTTAGTAGGTTACTTGAGAAGATCAATAGGCCACCTTCAAAAGCAGCTAGTAAAGTGATTTTCTCCACTAGTGATGCAGTAAGAGATCCGTCATAGATTACATTGTACATTGATACGATGAAACATTAAATATTGTTAGCAAAATAAGCAATTGCTAATTTCCTCTTTTTGACAAAAAGCATTCCCACCACCAACTGCATTGTCAGCACTGTCAAGTTGAGGTATCTTCTTTCTTTCCAATAATTAGATGAGCCAGGTAAGGTAATCAGCTTTGAAACTAAGTTACATGATAAGAACATATTTATTACTTGTAGCGTTTTAGGGGTTCACTTGACATTTGTTTCTGAGAAATCAATGGAACAAGAAGCAGGCAGTTCGGAATTTGCATAAAATCTGGTTTCCTCGGGCCAACCTATTCCATTATTCTCTACTCTTTCTTGTTCGGGCAGTCAGGAAATGGTTGTCTAGTTTTACCAACGTAAGTAGATTTTGACTGTAAAAGTGGGCGTTTTATGGGAATATTACCAATAACAGGACAGGATAAAAAAGCGATAGCATTAGCAGGTGGAATCTGTTATACATGCATATATATTTCACTTTTACATTTGTTTTTAGATGTGTACACTTATTATGTTGAAAAATTTATATCGGAGTAGGTTTTATAAATCGAATGCTATTCATTCAAGCAGATATGACCAACAATCCCGAATGGCTGGGTTCTGCTATCCGTTTGTTCTTCCATTTTCCACATACATATATTCTGAGTTTCTTTTGTGCTCCTAGCAAGCTTATATATTCACATTTTTACAATTACCTGACTTGGTTTCTTCATTTGGTGGTTGTATTTTAGCTTTTTCTGGGAAGACCCAACTCCATTTTGGGCGAAAAAGAAATTGTATTTATTAGCAGCAATAGTGCAAATTTCGCTAATCCAGTTTAACCTTTTACTTCTATTTTTAGGTTTCAAAATTAAACTTTTCAAGTGGGATAAGATTTATAAAATAGGAGCTCTTCTTTTGTTAAATAGGGTGATTTTAGAAAAGAAATAAAATTGAAAGATATTACGAATAAATACACTAAAAAAAAAGAAGAATATAATTACAACATATTCAAGATTATAATACGAAAACCAGATGATTTTCGCTATCTGACTTGGAGCGGTTTTGCTTAAAGTTTGTTCTGTAAAATTTATATTGGGGAATCATTTTCATTTGCTACAAGCAATGCATGCAGCAAAAAGGTCTTACAATTCTCAAGTGAACTGCCGCCTGTTATAAGTATCTTCATGTACAAATACAGGATCCTGAGAGGTCTGGGTTGGGAA
This sequence comes from Gossypium australe, assembly GCA_005393395.2. Lineage (NCBI taxonomy): Eukaryota > Viridiplantae > Streptophyta > Magnoliopsida > Malvales > Malvaceae > Gossypium > Gossypium australe. The sequence continues at coordinate 13,230,934 of CM016615.1, read as the reverse complement.
CTGAGGTTGTCCCATTGCTATGCCGCCACCTTGATTCGGAACAGCTGAATTGCCCCAAGGATCACTTGTGTTCTTTGCTGTGTTTAAGGTGAGATAATAGAAGATCCCAAAAACCACACTTGCAATGGCTAAGACAGCTCCCCCAGCAAAGACTCCGGGTTTCACGACGTAGCAGTAGTAGTTGCCAAAGTACACACTCTCTTCACCATGTTGATCATTGAGTGCAGAACCAGTTAGCAAGAGAAGGAAAGCTATAACAAATGTGAACCTGCATAGATATGGAATAAGCATTTGATTCATTACTCAAAGACAGAAAGTCGGCACACTGCAAGTGAAACCAGATTGGACTATTAAGCCTAAGTGGGGCTACTCACATCACATGGAATAACCAAGAACACACCTCTGCTTTCTTTAAAGTTCACATTAATATTCAGGCACTCTTTCAAACATTAGAAGATCTGAGCTTCAGAGGCCTATTTAAGAAAGTAAAAGCTCTTTTTTTCTCTCAAGTTATTCACTAGCCATTCTCTAACTAAAAGCAAGCTGAGGCTTTTATTAAAAAATTTTCTAGATATACGAGACCTGTCCTCATCTCCCTCTATGCAGTAAAAATCAATAAAATGAACTAAAAAAAGCTGACTCTCTTTGGAGTTTATTTCTAAATGGGTTCTTAGGTTACAGTGGCAAGAAAAATGATATCACAAACTTCAATAACAAGTAGGAAAACTTCAAGAGTTGCAATCTATACACCTATGAACCCTTCCAATTCAAAGTTCTTTCTCCAGGCACATCAACAGTCCAAAGACTACTAATATTCTCAACCTATAATCCTTGGCTCAAGCAACTGGCAAACAGAAACAAACATGCAGAACTGGAAATCAACTAGACACCCAAATATTGACGTTCTAATCCTATGCTTCTTAAGCCAAATAATCCTCTTTCACAGTTGCATTCAACATGCATGTGATAGCTTGTAAAGCCTCCATCCTAAAACCAATAAGAATAGAAAACAACTCCAATTTGAATATAAGGCCACAACAACACCCAAATGAAACCGGCCTGAAGACACCACTTATATATGTAGGCCAAATGCCAACTGAAACAATGGCAAAACAAGCAGACTATAACCATAAATCAACAAAGAACATACAAGGCAATGCATGTCCCACCTTCAGGCTTTGATATTATGCTAAGCACCCAAAACTGATTGCTAACTGATTGTCAAAAGATGGAAAAGCCCAAGTCGAGTTTCAGGTCACAATGGACTCCTAGTTGAACTACTGATCCTACAACTGCAAATGCCTAGCATTTCATTAATTAATTTCTTTCAAACATCTTATTAAGAAGATAACTAGTAGATGTCGCCTAAATTAGGACTTAGGTATAAGTATCTAAGCAAAATGTTTCTAGATGTTTAATTCACATCACTAAGAAGAAGAAGCCAGAAAGCCAGAAATGACTTCACCAGGAGATACCAGCAAACCAACCTTCACTTCAGAACAATGGGATATCCTTATCTAAAACAAAACTCTAGGGCATCTGCACTCAAACAAGTTAAGGATTCTTTCATGTTAAAAAAATTAACCAGAGTAATACAGAAATTAAAGTTTAAATGAATGCCACTCAAATTTTGCATAGAAGCTGTTTTTATTATTCTTAGTATGATGATGCTTGTGGCCCACTCTACAACAGCAAACAGGCAAGTGGACAAAACTTCTTTTGGTTTTAGAAAAATGCATCTGTCTATTATCAAAAGCTGATTCATTCTTCTCCCAAAAGACAAAAACATCAAACTAAGCCAGTTTGGCTTAAAATGATAAGGATGATTGAGTCATGGTGTCTTATTTAAAAGGAAATAATAACTATCATAAACAAATCAAACTGAACATACAGGCCGTTAGAGTAGTGCAGCAATAAAGGCTACTTATCCTATGAAGAAAGCACAAGATCCAGGTTCCAAAATTTAGTCCCTAGTCCCTACCAATAATAATAAGAAAACAAAAAACATATGATGCCAAAAATAAATCAGGAAAAGAATCTTATCAACAAGTGCTCGAGAATCACCAAGAAATAACATAGAAGATAAGAGCTTTTGTCCAGTAGGAGTTCCAACTTCGACTGGTTCTTTTGCAGCAAATACACCCAGTTGGAATATTAATAATTACATGAGCTACCAGAAGTGCGGCAGCAGCAGTTAAGCCAAGACCCAGTGCAGGACTCCGGGGATAAGAACATTGTGTAGTGGATACAAACTTAACTTCCGAAGCCTATAAGAGGGAAAAAAGAACAATTGGTCATCACAAGAATTCCAGAAAACATATATCCAAGTAAACTTAATGCATGGAGAAGTAGTAGCATATCATTCATATTTTCAGTTTCACAAGTTCCAATTAAAACAGATTTTGAAAATCAATTCCAGCAGGTATTTTGGACAAAATAGATGACCAAAGTAATTTCACTATTTGTACTTGTCTTTAGAAGCATAAAGCCGTCCACACCATAGATTCTGCGCTTAACAATTTAACTCAGGCTTCCAAAAAAACAGCATGGACTCGTGAGTGCAAGCATTCGGCTCAAAATTTTAAAGAAACAGCCAATTATATGAAATAATAGTGCTCCCGTTAAAATGGAATACAGTGACAATGGAGACAAATAAATTGCTTTCAATGTGCAAAAGAGACTAAAGTTAACTAATCAAAGGATTGTTGCAAGAACTTGCCCAAAGTCCCATTCAAAGCATGCACAAAACTGAACTCATGCAAGTGGAACATGGAAGTGGTTTAACCAATACTCATTCTATATGCCAGGATGACTAAAATATGATGAAAAAGAAACAGAGACCTCACTGCTAGGAACTCTCCCATTATTTGGTAAGACTTCAAACTCTACAGATCAAATCCCACTTTGGTCTATAATGAATCTCTCCTCCATTAACTTTTCAATAATAATAATGACTAGCCCTCAAATACATTGAATTTTTACTTCACTATCCTTATGTTAAGAATCTGGTTTCTCTATGTTTCTGTTTCATACATTCATCCCTTCAGAAAAACTCCCAATAAAAAAAAAGGCACTTAGCTAAATAAATACCAGAGGGTAGGGCTCTCAACGCATTATCTTCTTTTTCTGAGTTCACAAGCACTAAAAAGCAAAAGAAAATACCATCTGGTTTCTCTATGTTTCTCAAGGAATTTTTCATAAGAAATCACAAGCATTAAAAAAAAGAAGCTATAGTCTTCTACTAAAAGAAAATACCATACCCACTAAAACAACGATGTCTTAAGTCTTAAGTTATATTTCATTTTTCATCCCCCATGTATACTTAAAAGGAAAAAAAAAGAAAAGTAGACAATATATATTTTTTTTAAAGTAACAGTTTGTATTCTTTTGTAGAGTGTTAATCACCCCAAAACAGACAGGAGTAAGGCAAAGCCAAAAGAAAAAGAAAGGGAAAAAAAAGGACAAGTATTTATAAGAAATTCATCACAGAAGATCTAATCAAAACTCTATATATAAACTTACCTTGATCCTAGTAGCTTCTGCAGCAAATCCAGTAGCGGCTGATAATACTCCCATAAAGGCGACAACACTGCATAAAACTAAGCCCTTTCTTTCCATCTATTTCTCCTTTTCACAGCCCTTGTTCAAAACTGGAGATTTTCTCTTTGTCTGAAACAGATACAAATTACTTGGGAAGGAGGAGGTGTTTTTCTGAAAGGGGAAAAGAAAACATAAAGTTGGCCAGACCAGAGCTTGCTGTTTGCTAATTGTGTGGCTCTTAGATATATTATGTATTTTTATATTGGTTAAATTACACGTAATGTCATTAGAATAATAATTATTCCTAACATTATATTAATTTAAAATGTTATAAAATAGTCACCAAATTATTTTGAAGTTTTTATTTAAACTTGTAAATTTTTTTCAGTCTAGCTAGCGAACTCTGAGCAACGATTTGATGATTGTATAGATGAATAAAAAAATATACCTTAAACTTAAATCGATTTGATAGTTAGTGTTGAAAATTGAAGAAGAAAACTGTTTGGATTTTGATTCGTAAATCTGTGATGTTCAAAACTATTTCACGAAAAAAATTAAACTGTAAAAAAGAAGAGGAAAAAACTTTTTAATTTGTGCAAACAATACGAACCAAGAAAGACATACAATAATAATTTTAATAACATAGTGACTTAAATGAAAATTTACAAATAAATCAATAATTATTTTGTAAATTTTTAAAGTTGAATGACCAAAAAATAAATTTATTAATAATTTAATAATCTTGAATATAATTTAATAAATAAATTTATAAAAATATTGATATAAAAATTAGTTAAGAGTTTGATTTAAATGGTAAAGTTATTGAAATCTTATTATGCTTATATTTATTTAAAAGATATAAAAAGATAAAAGACTTTAAAATAATATATTTTACTTTATAAAACAACGAAATTTTAGTTATTAGTTAATAGAGTTGATATTCAGTTGAATAGTGATACTAAATTTTTCGAGGGCTTAATATAGATTAGGATTATCCTAATCCGGATCGCCGGGTTCGAGCTACAAGTTGTTACATTTGTTACTGGAGCAACTACAATAAAATTATATACGATTTAAAACTATTATACATTCAAATATAAGTAAAACATGTGTATAATATGATGCATAATCATTTTTGGATCTTACATGAACTTAAGAAAGCTTTATTACTAACTCGAGGTCGAATTAGGACCAAATTGTAATGTTTGCAAACTATTAGGTTGACGTCGCAACTTTGAGGCTTCCTCATCTTGATGTAACATATTGACTTGGTCTCGTTGTGACATTGGGAGTATGTCGTTGCACCATAACTCTCTGTTTCTGTACAGTCTATTTTAGTACAGGACTGAAACACCTGAAATAAGACTTAAATACTTTAATACCTGCCAATTCAATATCACACCAACATTCATGTAACACCACTATGCTCGCCGGGATGATCGACGAGCTAGAGTGTTACCAAGAAGTTTAATGGCGTACGGTAAGAAGAAACTAAGGATTCACTTCAAGTTCAAGATGGTGTACCACTATTAATTAACGCTCAGCTAGCTCGTATATGGAATATAAACTAAACTAGTAAAGACAATTATGTTCAATCATTTAGAATGAAGGTTCGATGTTTTGTGAGGTGACAATGTCAAACCTCTTACTTAAGAGAACTGAATATAGGTGCAAACTAGGCAAAGGTAAATACAACAAGAGTAAAACAAAAGCTGGTCAAGCCTGCGTGCTGCCCCAATATGTACATGTACATAAATTACAAAAAGGATGGTTCACAAATGAGGTCGTGCTCTGGCTGAGTCCCTTCAAATGGTTTGCAACCTAAGGTACTTGAAAGGTGGAAAAGAAGAAAAACTAGGCAAGTTCAAAATGAACTTGGTGAGTTTCCAGAAATCTATAACCTTTTTGCAACAAAAGGGGTAGTACATCAATACAACATCACACAAGTATGCTAGAGTCGATAAGTAAGGTAGTTAACTCTAGGGGTGTACTAAAAACATTCAACCAATATAGAATCTTTTCTCTCACCATAGCTCACCGCTTCTAAGGTGCGCATAATAATTATGCTGGCACATGTCCTAGCTCGCACTATTTGGAAATTCTTCAACAATCCACGTGATTAGAAAATCTATAATGAATGGGATCTTGATTTTGAGATGGAAATTGGATAATGCATGGAAATGAAATGTGAATTAAAGTATTCAATTGTGAAATGAGTTGGAACATTAATAGCTATGTTTAATGAATTTATGGAATTGGAAATTAGGATGAAATATGCTATTATATGAATTAAGTTATCAAATAATATATGGAATGTGTAACACCCCCTACCTGTATTCGTTGTCAGAATAAGGTACGAGGCATTACCAGAGTTTACAATTTTTTTTTTTTAAAAAAACGAGACCAGTCTAATTCAACATATTTTCAAGATAATTCATGCATATTTATAAGATAACTTAAACACATAAGCCATACCAATGGCTGACCTTACATTCATTTCATATTAACATCTATTTTATTAGCTTATACATGCCATTCATTTCCAAACTAAAGTTTCTTTAAATACCGAAATACTGGGGTTGATAGTGTGATGAGTCTCCCACCGATCCGACCTCTGAGCTCTTAACACTACAAAACAGGGAAAAAGGAAATAGAGTAAGCACTTTGTGCTTAGTAAGCCCATGTAACAAGAATTATACTTACCTAATATTTACAATACAAGCGATAAACATTCATATACCCATTCAATGCATTATTACCCTAACATTTACAAACTCAACATTCAAGTCAGTCCAATAATTTTCATATATCAATAATATATACTATCATTGATGAGCTCATCAATATCATGATTTCCATATATATATATATATATATATATATATATATTTTATTTTATCTCATTGAATTACTCGGAATTTCGATGGATTTTCAGAGGTACACTTTAGTGTACAAATTCGGGTCCGTCAATTCATATTCATGTGCGCACATTTCCATTTTAGAGAGCACACTCCCGCGAACCTCATCTTTACAGCGGGATTACCAGTCCAGGCTAAATCCCCTGTAATATAAACTCACAGAGTATTGTCGGGATTACCAGTCCAGGCTAAATCCCCTGCAACGACAATTACTCTAATGAGCTTGGATCTGAATTACCAGTCCAGGCTAAATTCAGACCCTAATTTGGATTACCCGTCCGGGCTAAATCCATTTTCCACATATTCTTCGGGAGGGCTATATCAGGATAGGATCACCCGTCCGGGCTAGATCCTTTTTACCGTCAATTCCTTTTCATAGATCCATCGAATTTTCCTTTCATTCAACCGGGATTTCTTTCCCTTTTTATCAAAAATATCAATATTGCATAAATTTTCATACAATGAACATTCAAACTATATTCACATCAATAACATACATTTCAAGCATTTAAGAATATAATTCAAGTTACATGAACTTACCTCGTTATCAGTTCGTTTACAAAATCTACTAATCCGAAACTTTTTCCTTTCCTCGATCTAGCTTCGTATTTGAGTTTTCCGGATCTAAATAAATAAATTCAATCATCAATTCAATACATTTCATGTTCACATGTAGCATTTTCTATAATTCTATTATTATTTTTAGTTTATTCAAAGCTGTCTACTTGAGTCACAGTCACTAAATTATTTATTTCTCGAGCTACAGAGCTTAAAATGAGGAACCGTTAATTTTCTCTGAAACTAGATTCACATGTCTTCATACCATAAAATTTCCAGAATTTTTGGCCTAGCCAATTAGTACAGTTTATTCATCAAAGTCACCCCTGTTCTGCTGTCTGGCAGTTCTGACTATTCTTCACTAAAAATTAATTATCTCTTCATACAGAAATTATATGGTGTTCCTGTTTATTTATATAGAAAATAGACTCATTCAGGATTCTAAACATATAAATTTAAGCCCCTAATTATTTTTCTTCAATTTTTGATGATTTTCTAAAGTCAAAACAGGGGAACCCGAATTTATTCTGAACCAGTCTTACAAAAATCTAAATATCTCAAAATACAGAACTTCTTTTCTTTCCTTGTTTCTTTCATATGAAAATAGACTCAATAAGCTTTAATTTCATATTTTATTCATCCTCTAATTCGATTTATACAATTTTTGGTGAATTTTCAAAGTTAGACTACTGCTGCTGTCCAAAACTGTTTCAGTGTAACTCATTTTACAATTTAATCCTAATTAAGTTTACTTATTTTCTTAACCTAATTCATACTTTGATTCTACTTAAATTCCTTCCATATTCAACTTGATTATATAAATTTTCATAATAAAACCCTAATTCATAATTTCTTCCAAATTAATCCCTATAACACAAAACTTATAACTTACTTTATAATTTAATCCTTCTACTAATTCTAACTTAAATTTCATTCAATTTAATCCCTGATTCATCTTTTTCTTCAACATCAACTACACTTGAAAACCTAAAAACTCTCAAATATCAACTTAGTTTCATCAAAATCTTGCTTTAATGCTTCTAAAACATCAAAATTAAGAGAATAGGACTTGATTGACTTACCAATTTAAACTTCAAGCTTTAAATCCCTAATTTTTCCTTTTTCTTTTCTTTCCTTCTCCCCTGTTTCGTATGCTCTCTGTTTCTTTTACCTATTCTGTTCTCTTCTTTCCTTTTGTTTGTTTATATATATATAATAATATAATATAATAATATAATAATATAATAATAATCCTTAAAAATCTCAGAGTTTTCTATGTTATACCGCCTCACTATACAAAATGGTATAATTACCATTTTGATCCTTCATAATTTCTTTTAATCTATAATTGAACTTTTACTTTCATTTCAATTTAGTCCTTTTTATTTAATTACCTACCCAAACGTTAAAATTTTCTAACGAAATTTTAATACCACATTACTAACATTTTATAAATATTTATAAAAGTATTTCCTATCATATAAATATTCATGCAAAAAATATTAAAATAAATTTCTCTTTAAATCGGATTTATGGTTACGAAACCATTGTTCCGATAATCTTGAATTTAGGCCATTACAACTCTCCCCCCCTTTTTAAGGATTTTCGTCCTCGAAAATCTTACCAGTAAAGAGGTTTGGATATTGTTTCCTCATTGCCTCCTCCGGTTCCCATGTCGCTTCCTCAATCCCGTGCTTTTGCCACAATACTTTCACCAAATTTATTTTTTTATTTCTAAGCTCCTTTGTTTCCCGTGCCAATATCTTGACCGGTTCTTCACTGTAAGTCATATCCGGCTGAATCTCCACTTCTGTCGGAGAAATAACATGTGAAGGATCTGACCGATATCGTCGTAGCATACACAAATGAAAAACATTATGGATTCTATCAAGTTCTGGTGGTAATGCCAACCGATAAGCGGCCGGTCCAATTCTTTCTATGATCTCATATGGCCCGATAAATCTTGGACTCAATTTACCCTTTCGACCGAATCGGAGAACTTTCTTCAAAGGAGACACTTTCAGGAATACCTTGTCACCGACCTGAAATTCAATCTCTTTTCGTTTAAGATCGGCATATGATTTTTGGCGATCGGAAGCAGCTTTTAAACTATCCCGAATAACCTTTACTTTTTCTTCTGTTTCCTGGATCAAATCAACCCCGTGTATTTTCTTTTCACTGAGCTCTATCCAGTATAATGGTGTTCTACACTTTCTACCATACAAAGCTTCATACGGAGCCATTTTAATACTGGACTGATAACTGTTATTATAAGCAAATTCAATCAAAGGTAGATACCTCTCCCAATTACCTTCAAACTCTAGTATACAACATCGGAGCATATCTTCCAATACTTGAATTACACGCTCAGATTGGCCATCTGTCTGAGGATGAAATGCAGTACTGAAATACAACTGAGTACCCAAAGCTTCTTGCAATTTATCCCAGAAACGAGACGTAAATCGGGGATCTCTATCTGATATAATGGAGACAGGCACTCCATGTAGCCTGACAATCTCAGATATGTACAATTCAGCCAGTTTATCTAAAGAATAATCCATACATACCGGAATAAAGTGTGCTGACTTTGTCAATCGGTCAACAATCACCCAAATAGCATCTTTTTTCCTCGAAGACAATGGTAACCCCGATACAAAATCCATAGTGATTCTTTCCCATTTCCATTCCGGTATAGTAATTGGTTGAAGTAACCCTGAAGGTACCTGATGTTCTGCTTTGACCTGTTGACATATCAAACATCTTGATACAAACTCAGAAATATCACGTTTCATACCTGGCCACCAGTACATCTTCTTCAAATCATTATACATTTTATTACTTCCCGGATGTACAGACATAGTACCACTGTGAGCCTCGTGTAAAATTTTATGTATGAGCTCAGAATTCTTGGGTACACATACTCTACCTCTGAATAATAAACAATCATCAACCCCAACTTGAAATTCAGAATCAGTATCTGACTCACATTGTGCCCGTTTAACCTGTAACTTCTCATCATTCTTCTAAGCTTCACATATTTGCTGTAAAAATGTCGGTTTAGCTCTCAATTCAGCTATGATTGAACCATCATCAACCAAAGACAATTGAGCATTCATAGATCGTAAAGCATACAGAGATTTTCGACTCAAAGCATCAGCCACAATATTAGCCTTACCCGGATGGTAATCAATAATCAAATCATAGTCCTTTATCAGTTCAAGCCACCTGCGCTGTCTTAAATTCAAATCTTTCTGTGTCATCAAATATTTTAAGCTTTTATTATCAGTATAAATATGACATTTTTCACCGTACAAGTAATGCCGCCATATCTTCAATGCAAAAACAATAGCAGCTAACTCAAGATCATGTACCGGATAATTTCTTTCATGTGGTTTAAGTTGTCTTGAAGCATAGGCTATTACTTTACCTTCTTTCATCAAAACACAACCTAAACCATTTAATGAGGCATCACTATAAATAACAAATTCCTTACCCGGTTCAGGCTGCACTAATACTGGTGCTTTCGTTAGTAGATCTTTCAATCGGTTGAAACTCTGCTGACATTCATCAGTCCACTCGAACTTTACATCTTTCTGCAATAATCGAGTCATCGGAGAAGCTATCATAGAGAATCCTTGTACAAATCTCCGATGATAACCAGCTAAACCCAAGAAACTTCTAACTTCAGATACAGTCTTCGGTGGACTCCAATTGACAATAGCTGAGATTTTACTTGGATCTATCCTGATGCCTTCAGCGGATACAATATGTCCAAGAAAACCCACTTCTCGAAGCCAAAATTCACATTTACTGAATTTAGCATATAACTGTTTCTCTCGCAGAATTTGCAATACAATTCTCAAATGTTCTGTATGTTTTTTTTCATCTCGAGAATAAACCAAAATATCGTCAATGAATACTACCACAAATCTGTCTAAGTACGGTCTGAATATTCGATTCATCAGATCCATAAATACTGCAGGTGCATTAGTCAACCCAAACGGCATAACCAAAAACTCATAATGCCCGTACCTGGTTCTGAAAGCTGTCTTTGGCACATCTGACTCCTTTACTCGTAACTGATAATAGCCCGATCGGAGATCAATCTTTGAAAATACAGTAGCACCTTTCAGCTGATCAAATAAATCATCAATCCGGGGCAACGGATACTTATTCTTTATAGTTACCTTATTGAGCTGTCGATAGTCAATACACAATCTCAAAGACCCATCTTTCTTTTTCACAAACAGAACCGGAGCACCCCAAGGTGAATGACTCGGTCGGACAAAACCTCTACCAACAAGTTCCTGTAACTGTGTCTTTAATTCCTTTAATTCTGTAGGAGCCATCCGGTACGGAGCTATGAAAATCGGGGTAGTTCCCGGAATCAAATCTATAGAAAATTCCACTTCTCTTTCTAGTGGCAACCCTGGTAACTCTTCTGGAAACACATCAGAAAATTCACATACCACTGGCACTGCTTGAATCTTCGACTCAGATACCTTGGTATCTAATACATAAGCAAGAAAAGCATCATACCCCTTTTTGACATACCTCTGAGCAGTAATAACTGAAATCACATCAGATAATCCCTCTGTCTGATCGGATTTAACCCGAAGTAATTCACCATTCTGGCACTTCAACACAATATATTTCTGTTTACAGTTTACTACTCAATCATGCTGAGTTAACCAATCCATGCCCAATATCACATCAAACTCATCAAATGGCAGTAACATCAAATCAGCCAGGAAACAATAACCTCTTACCATCAGTGGACAATTTTTACAAATTTTATCCACCAAAATAGATTGGCCAAAGGGGTTCGAGACTTTAACCGCATATTCAGTAGGTTCAACAGATAAATCTTTAACGCATGCAAGTTTTACACATATATATGAATGCGTAGAACCGGGATCAATTAATGCAGTAATATCAGTTTCAAGTAAAGAAAATGTACCAGTAATAACATCGGGTACTGAGGCATCTTCTCTGGTACGTATGACATATGTTCTAGGAGGCGCTCGTGTCTCAGGCCTACTTGCAGTATCTTTTGTAGCTCATCGGCTACCACTGACATTACCGGATAGTCGAGATGGTCTACCCCTCAAAGCTGGATTACTTGGCTTCGATATATATTCATCTTCTTTTTTATTTCTTTCTGGACAATCTCTGAGGAAATGGTCAAAAGAACCACATCGGTAACAAGCCCCGCTCTTAAATCGACATTCACCAAAATGAGCTTTATTACAATACTGGCATCTCGGCTTAGGGGTACCAACACTGCCAACACTAGTCACTGATGGAGTGGAAGGTCTTGAATTAGTGCGCTGTGAAGCTCGCACTCTATCTGAATACCTAGTGGTTGAGGTAGAACGATCCTGGTATTTCTTCAATTTCTTTGGAGCAGAAAACTGAGATTTTTCCATTGGTCTTTTACTAAAAATTCGAGCTTCTCTCTCAGCCTGTTTCTTTTCTTTGCTCCATTCTTCTGCTTTATAAGCTCGTTCTGCTAGTGTAGCAAACTCTCGAATTTCAAGAATTCCAACAAGGAGCTTAATTTCTTCATTCAACCCTTCTTCGAATCGTTTGCACATTTCAGCCTCCGACTGTACCCATTCTCGAGCATATTTACTCAACCGAACAAATTCTCTTTCATACTCGGATACTGATCTATTGCCCTGTTTCAGCTCAAGAAATTCTTTTCTTTCTGATCAAGGAATCTCTGACTGATATATCTCTTTTTGAACTCGGTCTGGAAGAATTCCCATGTAATTTCTTATTTCGGAACAACTGAAGCTTTAGTATTCCACCAATGATAAGCTGTGTCTTTTAGCAGTGAAACAGCACATTTTAAACATTCTTCTGGCGTGCAAGATAATTCCTCCAAAACCCGAGTAGTATTTTCTAACCAAAATTCAGCTCTTTCGGGATCATCATCAACTGCTGCTCGAAATTCTTCGGCCCCATATTTTCGGATTTTATCGACCGGAGCTTTTCCTTTTCTGACAGATTCAGTACCTGTACCCTGTGGAATCTCGGGAACCGGTGGAGGAACAGGAGGGGGAGCTTGAGTCTGCTGCACTGTAGGGTTAGTTCTTATGTACTGGGTAAACCATTCATTCATCATTTGAAAGAAGGCTATTTTTGCCTCCTCTCCTTGACCCTCTATACCGGGCCTTCTACTGCTAGTTTCTTCTCTTTGTACTGAAGCCGGAGCATGACTCCCAGCTTCCTCAGATTGAGCTCGGTCAGATGACATTACTATAAGGAAAACACAATTTAAATGGCCAGGAGATATTACACTATCAAAAATAATTTAAATGGCATGTATAGCTAATCCGTATTCGCTATGTCGGTCCTAGAACCGACTAAACCGTAGCTCTGATACCAACAAATGTAACACCCCCTACCTGTATTCGTGTCAGAATAAGGTACGAGGCATTACCAGAGTTTACAATTTTTTTTTTTAAAAAAACGAGACCAGTCTAATTCAACATATTTTCAAGATAATTCATGCATATTTATAAGATAACTTAAACACATAAGCCATACCAATGGCTGACCTTACATTCATTTCATATTAACATCTATTTTATTAGCTTATACATGCCATTCATTTCCAAACTAAAGTTTCTTTAAATACCGAAATACTGGGGTTGATAGTGTGATGAGTCTCCCACCGATCCGACCTCCGAGCTCTTAACACTACAAAACAGGGAAAAAGGAAATAGGGTAAGCACTTTGTGCTTAGTAAGCCCATGTAACAAGAATTATACTTACCTAATATTTACAATACAAGCGATAAACATTCATATACCCATTCAATGCATTATTACCCTAACATTTACAAACTCAACATTCAAGTCAGTCCAATAATTTTCATATATCAATAATATATATACTATCATTGATGAGCTCATCAATACATGATTTCCATATATATATATATATATATATATATATTTTATATTTATCCATTGAATTACTCGGAATTTCGATGGATTTTCAGAGGTACACTTTAGTGTACAAATTCGGGTCCGTCAATTCATATTCATGTGCGCACATTTCCATTTTAGAGAGCACACCCCCGCGAACCTCATCTTTACAGCGGGATTACCAGTCCAGGCTAAATCCCCTGTAATAATAACTCACAGAGTATTGTCGGGATTACCAGTCCAGGCTAAATCCCCTGCAACGACAATTACTCTAATGAGCTTGGATCTGAATTACCAGTCCAGGCTAAATTCAGACCCTAATTTGGATTACCCGTCCGGGCTAAATCCATTTTCCACATATTCTTCGGGAGGGCTATATCAGGATAGGATCACCCGTCCGGGCTAGATCCTTTTTACCGTCAATTCCTTTTCAGAGATCCATCGAATTTCCTTTCATTCAACCGGGATTTCTTTCCCTTTTTATCAAAAATATCAATATTGCATAAATTTCATACAATGAACATTCAAACTATTCACATCAATAACATACATTTCAAGCATTTAAGAATATAATTCAAGTTACATGAACTTACCTCGTTATCAGTTCGTTTACAAAATCTACTAATCCGAAACTTTTTCCTTTCCTCGATCTAGCTTCGTATTTGAGTTTTCCGGATCTAAATAAATAAATTCAATCATCAATTCAATACATTTCATGTTCACATGTAGCATTTTCTATAATTCTATTATTATTTTTAGTTTATTCAAAGCTGTCTACTTGAGTCACAGTCACTAAATTATTTATTTCTCGAGCTACAGAGCAAATGAGGAACCGTTAATTTTCTCTGAAACTAGATTCACATGTCTTCATACCATAAAATTTCCAGAATTTTTGGCCTAGCCAATTAGTACAGTTTATTCATCAAAGTCACCCCTGTTCTGCTGTCTGGCAGTTCTGACTCTTCTTCACTAAAAATTAATTATCTCTTCATACAGAAATTATGGTGTTCCTGTTTATTTCTATAGAAAATAGACTCATTCAGGATTCTAAACATAAATTTAAGCCCCTAATTATTTTTTCTTCAATTTTTGATGATTTTCTAAAGTCAAAACAGGGGAACCCGAATTTATTCTGAACCAGTCTTACAAAAATCTAAATATCTCAAATACAGAACTTCTTTTCTTTCCTTGTTTCTTTCATATGAAAATAGACTCAATAAGCTTTAATTTCATATTTTATTCATCCTCTAATTCGATTTATACAATTTTTGGTGAATTTTCAAAGTTAGACTACTGCTGCTGTCCAAAACTGTTTCAGTGTAACTCATTTTACAATTTAATCCTAATTAAGTTTACTTATTTTCTTAACCTAATTCATACTTTGATTCTACTTAAATTCCTTCCATATTCAACTTGATTATATAAATTTTCATAATAAAACCCTAATTCATAATTTCTTCCAAATTAATCCCTATAACACAAAACTTATAACTTACTTTATAATTTAATCCTTCTACTAATTCTAACTTAAATTTCATTCAATTTAATCCCTGATTCATCTTTTTCTTCAACATCAACTACACTTGAAAACCTAAAAACTCTCAAAATATCAACTTAGTTTCATCAAAATCTTGCTTTAATGCTTCTAAAACATCAAAATTAAGAGAATAGGACTTGATTGACTTACCATTTAAACTTCAAGCTTTAAATCCCTAATTTTTCCTTTTTTCTTTTCTTTCCTTCTCCCCTGTTTCGTATGCTCTCTGTTTCTTTTACCTATTCTGTTCTCTTCTTTCCTTTTGTTTGTTTATATATATAATAATATAATAATATAATAATATAATAATAATCCTTAAAAATCTCAGAGTTTTCTATGTTATACCGCCTCACTATACAAAATGGTATAATTACCATTTTGATCCTTCATAATTTCTTTTAATCTATAATTGAACTTTTACTTTCATTTCAATTTAGTCCTTTTTATTTAATTACCTACCCAAACGTTAAAATTTTCTAACGAAATTTTAATACCACATTACTAACATTTTATAAATATTTATAAAAGTATTTCCTATCATATAAATATTCATGCAAAAAATATTAAAATAAATTTCTCTTTAAATCGGATTTATGGTTACGAAACCATTGTTCCGATAATCTTGAATTTAGGCCATTACAGAATGTAGTTGTCATGTCTTAATATTAGTGAAACGTGTCAATTGTGTATAAAGGATATATGAATTGGTGTAATTGACAAAATAATTTGCATATCATCTATTAATTTTAACTCATGTTCTTGAATATATCATATTATGTTTAAATGTTCAAATTATAAAAATACCACTGAGTATACTCAGCGTATGATTTTTTTTTCGTGCGCAGGTTAGGTAATTTTTTATTCGATCATCAACTTCAGCACCCAACAACAATACCAGACTCAATTGTTGGTGGTAGTGTATTTGGTCATGGTATGTACCTAAGGAGTCTTTGGATAATCAATGTTTATCTTTGGTTAATCAATGTTTATCTTGGGTTTTGTTGGCATTTTGAGAACCTTGTATATATGCTTATATATATTTGAGTGATGGCGATGTTGTCTTGTTGAATTTGTTGGTGTTTTTGCTTATAAGTAGTAAGGTAATATGATTGAAATGTGCTAGTAAATGAATGATATGTATATGCTAGGTTGAATGATTTTGGTATGATTTTGTGCATGTTTGTATGCTTGATATTGAATCATTGTTATAAGGTGCTTAAAATGGTCAATTGATGTATGCTATACTAAAAAGTGATTATGGTGCCTTGGAAGGCATATTGGATTGTTTGGATATGGTGCTATGTTTGTATTTGAATTGATGAATTGAGGTGCCAATTATGGCATTTTGG